>CM076575.1:1131481636-1131758836 GCA_034641835.2 Pinus albicaulis | reverse complement strand
TTTGGTCAATTTAGTGTGTCCTAAATCGCTGCATTTAATTTGTCAATCCGGGAATCGTAAGCTGATGAAGTGCGGCGCACTATATGTGCAAGATAACCTATTTCTTAACTTTTTGTCGTTTTTGGTTTTCTAAGGTGAAATGGAAATTCTAAGATGAAGACAAGTTTGGTTATGTTTATTCAAGGAAGTGATATCCCCTATAATGATTTACCAACTTGAAACTTTAAAAAGAAAATTGAAATTTACAATGACAAGACTTGTAAGAAAATGAAAATGTGCTGCTGAAATGAAAAGGTGCTGCTAATCTAATAAATCAAAACAATGAACTATTGAACATGAAAACTAAACTATTCTTGCTGCCAACTAAACATAAAAGAACTATGCTTAAGGAAATTCAAAATTTCAATAAAATAAATCTAAATCAGATTACATCAATTTATCTTCTGATCCTTCATCATTAGTCCAGCTATGATTTTCGGAAGTAATCATAAACAATTTGAGTAACTGATATTTAATTTGCAGAAAGTAAACTAATACTAAACCATACACTCATGATTCAATCCCTCACCATCAGTCCAGCTGTGGCTTTCGGAGGCAACTGAATATGTCATGCATGATTTAATATATCTAAATTTGCAGAAAAGAAACTAATACTAAACTACACATTTCATAATGCAATCCCTCACCATCAGTCCAGTTGTGGCTTTCGGAGGCAACTGAAGATGCTATGAGCAGCTTAATATATCTAAATTTGTAGAAAAGAAACTAATACTAAACTACACATTTCATAATACAATCCCTCACCATCAGTCCAGCTGTGGCTTTCGGATGCAACTGAAGATGTTATGAGCAGCTTAATATAACTAAATTTAACTACTGAAGCAGATAAGCAATACTGAAATTAAACAACAGCTATGAAAATCAAATTAGCAACAGAACAATGTTAGTTCCATGTCATTAGTCAAAAAGCTATGAAAATGCCCGGGCTGCCTATCTATAACCTGAAACAAGAACACTGATCAGTGATTATCAACATAAAACATAAAAGACAGAAATGAAATGGAAATTATGGAAGTGTATAAACAGAAATGAAACAAATGAAATATATGAACATATGAATGGATTATGACACAATGAAATGAAATTAAAATTATACACTAATGCACAAAACCTTAGCTGAGCAGGGGCCCTCTACACCAGCCTTGGCAACGGTCCTCAAATACGAATTAAGTTGAAAAACAGAGTCTTCTCATATTAAAAAGCAGTCATTATAGAATGGTAATGTTACGGCACAAGTGCAGCGTAATCACTACAGAGCAGACTAATCAAAAGATAACAGAGACTAAATTCACTAATATCGACTAACTTCATATGCGTATGCAAACGCATTATATATAACAACAATCTATAACTGTCTCCTAAAGTTCATGCCGGTGGAGAGCACGTAGACCACTACGTCCACGGATATAGGAGTATGGCCGTGTTGGAAAGTAAATCTACGAGAGGTGGATGCTTTAATTCGACTCTAGAACCCTGTACAGATGTCGATTTATCCTCCGCAGGCTTAGAAACGGCCGTATGGGTCTTCATGTGACACGAAACAGAGTCCGGCCGACATGAAACTCCATGGTTGACTTCCATGTGGACGCCTTTGACCGCGGCTTCGATGAGTTTGCTTGAACCAATAGGACACGAACCATGTCCACGTCATTCCCGACCCGCCCATGCGTGCTCGTTTTCCCCGAGACAATTGGGGAGTATGAGCCACAAAATAGCCGGCGGAAGTTGCAAGAATGCGAAAGGGTAAAGATTCTGCAATTAATGAAAAAAATTCATCAAATAGCAAACACAAAAATATAATTAAAAACCATGTTAGATGCTCTTTTGCACATGATATTGACAATTTGGGAGGTTTAGGTGAGTGAAAAAGGTATGCAAAAATGTATGGAAAAGATGCAAATTTGGGACTCAACATACCCCCACTATGAAGGTGTTGCATGTCCTCATGCAACCAAAATTTTGATACTCTTTTTTTCAGTTCATGTGCCTTGATACTTCAGCCAGCACATCCAATCCTCTCCTCTTCTTCCTTGGTACTGCCAACATTCTGGGTTTCTTCATTAAGCACCTAAATTTGATATTTACAAGTGATCTGCTCAATTTCTGGCATTTCCTTTTCAATTTCTTATTCTTCTTCTGCCATATTCCCAAATGTAACATAGTATTATCATGGATGATCTTGTCCATTTTGCCTAAGCCTTGTTCTTTCATCGTCTCATTTTCATTTTTGATGTGCCTATTCAAAGCTCCAACTCAAAAATTTCCTCGTTTTAATGATCGAACTAAATCATCCCGCAACGTATGAGGTCGAATGGAAGAAGTACGTGGATCTGTGGCTGCCTTAAAGATTCTATGTAGCCGATACCCCGCCGCTATTCATTGTGTGTCATTTTTACCGGGTTGTCCCCCAAAATGTCATGGGAGGAGAGTTATGTCTGTAAACTGCCCAGGAGGGCTTTACATCGACAATATTTTGCCGAGAATAGGATGGGATATGCTATTGTCCGATTGGGGAATGAAATGAACCGGTGTTCACTAACTAACCGAGATGGACTATGGTCGTCAGACCTGTCGATGTCTCCTCACCCAAATCACCAAATGAGGACCCTTAATTTGCGTTTTTCTCAATTTCCCCTTAAGTCTGCTGCTTCTCCTCACACGCTGTGGTACACTACCCTTTTGTTTTTGTTTTCCTTTCTCTTCCTTCTTGGATATAGATGACTGTTTTTGAAGATAGATTAATCTTTCAGATAGCATTTGATGATCTTCTTCTTCAGAAGAAGGAGTTTTATGTACAGCCTCAATAGTTTCTTTCTCTTTTGGTGTCATTGGCTTCTTACCCTTGATTTCCTTCTTCTTCCTTTTTACCAGTCTCTCTTCCCTATCAGTTCTTTCCATAGTAGTAGTAGGAGTATTTTTGATTTCATCAATTATTCTTTTCCTCCTACTTCTTCTTGCTGTGCTAGCTGCAGGAATTTCCTGAGTAGGAGTAATTTGGGTTTCAACATTTATTCTTTTTCTTCTACTCCTTCTTGTTGAACTACCTTCAGGAATTTCCTGAGGTTCCTCAAAGAAATTTATAACTAGAAATTGTTCCCATGTGTCTTTTCTTTCCTTTAACTCCTTTTCAATCAGAATTTTTATAAGGCCGTGGTGATATAGATGAGGCTCTACATCTCCTAAGTGTTTCTGAACAGTCACAGCCATTTTATTCAAGCTATTGAATAGAAAATATGGGAGATTGAGAGTTTGATTTTCTAGAAAATTCATCAATAGCCTGGTATGGTACATGTACATGGACCCAAAACGGCCTTCACATGTAATGAATTTCTGAACAATTAGCAGTAAAGTGGCCCATTCTTCTTTCAATGCATGCACAGGAATTCCTCTTTTAAAAACAGTTATGTCCATACCTTGGTTTCGTAAGATTGTTCTCCATGCCTCATCACTGATGCTTTTATTTTTGAACCAACGCTCTCCCTCCTAAAGAAGTTCCGTGGCTGTTGCTATAGTTGCTTCATTGACCGCAAACTTGAGGTCTCCAATTTCTTCTTCCGAGCCATCAAACGACCTTGCAAATGCTTTCATTACTTCTTTGTGATAACCTCTGAATTTCTAAATAAAACGCAGCCATTTTGCTTTCTTAAATATCTCTTTTGCTTGCGGATATCCCTCTATAAACTTCGGTCCTTCTGGCTCTGATCTTAATAATTTACCCATTTCTCTTTTCTGCTCTTCACAGCTTTCGTGAGGGTTTCAAATAGAAATGGAACGATTGAATGCACAGGCTCGAGCACAATGACTGTGGGAATGTATCATAAAATGGGAATGAGCACCATAAACGGAATGGAGTGAGACTGTGGGTAGATATCCGGGAGTGAGAATGAGCAAAAGGAACGAAATGGAATGAGACAGTGGGTAAATATCCAGGAGTGAGAATGAGCAAAGTGGGGTTTCGTAAACACGGCAGAGACACAACAAAGAGATTAACAAAGTATAATACATTCGGCAGCGTTTTGAATTTTGGTGGCTGTGTAATAAACATGAACACGTTTCAATCAACGGTTATGAATTTATGTGGCTGTAAGAGTCCTTGGTCAAATCAAATACGTCTCATTATCTCCGGTGGGATATTGGAACATGAGTGAAAATCGGAATTTCAATGATAAAACCGTTTGTGAATGAATGCAAGAGGATAATATGGAGATCGTGAAAGGTTACAGAATTGTCAATATAATCATTGCGCGTAATGGATAGAGCTCATGGTTCAAAACTATATAAAAATGTGTTTTTCAATGCTATTTGAAATAAATTTTATTCATACCTTTGGAATCTTTGCCTTTGCCCTTGGTCTTCAACTGATTGATCTCCATTGGTGTCTTGAATTCTCCATTGATCCTCTCACCTACATTTTATTTCATAATTATGGAAATAACATCTGACTGTACATTCTCTTTGAAAACAGGGTAGTAGCTGCGGAATCTGCTTCTGGCTGCGGAAACTGGAGTCAGCTGCGGAAACAGATGTCAGCTGCGGAAACTGACACAGCTATTACTTGGAGGAATGGAAATGAACAAATGACAAATGACCAGATGGAAATGGTCATGAAAAAGATTTTTATTGATGGAATGGAATGAAATAAAGTGGAATGAAGTGAAATGAAATGAAATGAAATGGAATGAAGTGGAATGAAATGGAGTGGGTGGTGACAAAGCTTGTGAAATGAAAGAGAGATTTTTTTTTTTTTGGAAAATATAGAGTGTCAGGTGTTCCTGATTTTCACCCTATATTTTCTGTATAAGACTGCCAATCAATGATTGGTTTTCAGGCTTATACCATTATTATTATTTTTTATTTATTATTTTTTTTTTTAACTGAAAAGATCAAAAGAACTAGGTTGGTGGAGAAGAAGAATTCTTCTGTACCAGCCTGATTGCAGAACTTTCTTGAAACATTTTGACAAAATCCTCTTTTGAGAGTGGCTTATGATAAACTTTCAATCTATGGCCATTCACAATAAGAGGAGTTTGAAACTCATCAATGGTCTTGATTTTTACAGCTCCATTGCTAAAGATCTTGTCAATCTCATATGGCCCAAGCCAATGAGTCTGAAATTTTCCTTGAAAATCTTTAAACTTGGAATCAAATAACAATGCCCAATCTCCTTCTTGAAAATTCTTCTCTTTGATATACTTGTCATGCCATTTAGCTCTTTGATATTGAACTAGATCAGTTCTTAGAATTGCTTCTTGTCTGATCTCATCTAGCTCATTCAACTGCTCCATTCTATGCTTTTGGGCTTCTGATAAGTCCATCCCCAATTGAACTGCTATCTTGAAGGTCTTGACTTGGAACTCAATGGGGAGCAAGACTTCTTTCCCATAAACAAGTTCATAGGGAGAATGTCCCGTTGTATTCCTCCATGTAGTTCTGTAGGCCCACAAGGCTTCTGGAAGCCTTTCTGCCCAATCTCTTCTATGTAGATGAACAGTTTTGGTGATGATACTTTCAAGAACTTTGTTTGTGGACTCCACTTGACCATTTGCTTGTGGATGGTAAGGAGTAGATCTTCTGTGCTTGATTTTGCATTCTTCCATCAACTTCTCCACCAAATTGGATGTGAATTGGCTCCCCTGATCTGTCACAATTTCTCTTGGAACACCAAAGCGAGTAAAAATATCCTCATAAAGAAAATGAACAACTGAATTTTCAGTAGCAGATACTAATGCTTTAGCTTCCACCCATTTAGTAACATAATTAGTACAAACCAATATATAATTCTTTTGCTTAGATGGTGGATTAATAGGTCCAATGAAATCTAAAGCCCATTTTTCAAAGGGTTCAATGAGTACCTATGTTTGCAATGGCATTTCATTTGAAAGGGTAGGTTTCCCTACTCTTTGGCAGCTATCACACCTTTTGACATATTGTTTTGCATCTTTGAAGAGGGAAGGCCAATAATATCCCAAAGAAAGGATTTTATAGGCCATTCTTTTGTCCGCAAAGTGTCCGCCGCATGGTTCATCATGACATGCCTTAAGAATATCAGGCATTTCATCTTCCCTGACACATCTTCTGATCACAAGATCTGGCCCTGTTTTAAACAATTCGTTAGAAATCCATGAATATCTTGAACTCTCCTGAATAATTTTCCGTTTTTCTCTTGGAAATAAATGTGAAGGTAGTTTCCCTGTAACCAAATAGTTAGCAATATTTGCATACCAAGGGGTCTTAATAGTTACTGCAAACAAATATTCATCAGGAAACTTATCTTCTACAGGAGAATCTTCTTTAGTATTTTGAATTCTAGACAAGAAATCAGCTACTGTATTCTGTTTTCCTGGTCTATCCAACACAGTAATATTGAATTCTTGCAAAAGTAAAAGCCATCTTGTCACTCTGCCATTAGTAACAGGTTTGTTTATTAAATATCTAATTGCAGAATGGTCAGTATGAATAAAAGTTTCATAGCCTGTTATGTAATGTCTAAACTTATTAATTGCATGAACAACAGCTAAGAACTCTTTTTCAGTCACAGTATAATTCAACTCTGTGGGAGTCAAATTTTTACTGGTGTAATAAATGGCATAAGGAATTAAATCTTTTTTACCCAACACAGCTCCAAGAGCTGTATCTGAAGCATCTGTAGAAATATGGAAAGGAAGTTTCCAATTTGGTCCTCTCAAGATAGGTGCTTCAGATATTCTTGTTTTCAAAGTTTCAAAAGCTGATTGACAATCAGAATCCCATTTAAATTCACAGTCTTTTGTAAGCAATTTGAAGAGTGGAGATGCTATTTTAGTGAAGTTTTCTATAAATCTTCTATAGTAACCAGTAAATCCTAGAAAACTTCTAACATCTCTTTGACAATTTGGAATAGGCAACTTGGAGATGACTTCAACTTTTGATCTATCAACCTTAATCCCATCTCCTGAAATATGATGTCCTAAAACAATCCCTTCAGTAAACATCATAAAGAATTTTTCATGGCTTAATGAAAGGTTTGTTTTTTTACATCTTATGAGAACTTTTTCCAAATTTTCTAATGCCTCTTCAAATGAATTACCATAAACTGTAAAATCATCCATATAAACCTCTACACAATCATGGATTAGATCAGAAAAAATTCCTAATACTGCTCTTTGGAATGTTGCTGGTGCATTACATAACCCAAAAGGAAGCACTCGGTAGGCAAAAGTTCCCCATGGACAAGTAAATGTGGTCTTATCTTGATCTTCAGGTGCTACCTGAATTTGATTATAGCCACTAAAACCATCCAAAAATGAAAAGTACTTTTTACCTGCTAATGTATCTAATACCTGATCGATAAAAGGCAAAAGAAAGTGATCCTTCAAAGTTGCTTTGTTCAATTCCCTGTAATCAATGCATACCCTCCATTTACCATTCTTTTTAGGTACTATAACCAAAGGAGAAACCCATCAGCTATCTGAAATTGGATAAATGAAGTTTACATTGAGAAGTTTTTGGAGCTCTTCTTTCACTATCTCCCTAAGATTTGGATTCATCCTTCTTTGAGGTTGTCTCATTGGTCTACTGTTTTCCTCAATATAGATATGATGGATGCAAGTCTTAGGATCAATACCCTTCATGTCAGTATACTCCCATGCAAATGCAGTAGAATGTTTTTGCAAGATTATGGTTAGTTCTTCTTGTTGTGACTTCTCCAAATGTTTATTGATATTCAATGTTTTTTCTGGAAAAATCTCAATAGCAGAATTACCAAACTCTTCCATAGAGTAAAGAGACATTTGTATTGATGATAAATATTCTATGTCAGATTCCAACTGAAATTGTGTGGGGTCATATTCTCAAGATATCTCAAAATTTTCTAATGTGTTCAGAATTTGACTATCCTCACTGATTTCAGAAATGGTAAAGACAGGTTGTATAGTGTTCTCATCATCGACCCATTCATTGTCTCCTATTTCTGTGATTGCTCTTGCTGGAGGATACAAATTAAATTTCTTTGTCGAATTACCATTTGAAATGTACATGTCTCCAGATCTACAACTAATAAAAGCATCAGCTGTGGCTAGCCAAGGTCTTCCTAAGATAAGTGGATGTCCTCCTAGATTACTTTTGGGAGTCAAAATCATAAAATCTACTGGATATTCCCAAGAATCTAAGGAGACTAAAATATCTTCTAATACACCATCTGGTTTAATAACTGATCGATCTGCAAGTTGCAGTAAAGTAGGTGTAAAGAGAAGATTAGGAAGTTTTAACTGTTCCATAGTCTGTCTACTCATAATGTTGATAGCAGCCCCTAAGTCAATCAATGTGTTTGGAATTTCTATCCCATTTATATGTGTCTTGACAATTGGACTTCCTGGATCTACATAATTTTGCATGGTAATTTTTCCCATCATAATATCTGCAATCTTTCCTACCAGGTGGATTCTTCTTGTGTCTTTTAGTTTCCTTCCTGGTCTTTTGAAACTCAACTCCTTTATGGTTTTTGCTAGAATAGGAATTTCTCGAATGGCTTGTAGCAATTGAATCTTGATACAAACATTCTTCAATTCATCTAGAAAGTCATAGTTAGGCAACAAGATTTGTTTTTCCACCCCCTTATCAATTTGTAGTCTTTCCGGAAAAGGAGGTGTAGATGAAGATGCAGGTTGCTCAACTATAGGAGTTGTGGATGTTAGCTTTTCTTTTTCTTTTTGAATTTTTTAATTTTGAAGAGATTCTTCCTCAGAACCCTTATTGACTTGAAGAGAGTCCTCTTCAGAGGTATCTTGCTCTTGAATGTCTATAGAAGGTTTTTCTAAAACTCTACCAGATCCGAGTTGTACATCGTTGAGAGGAACAATCATATAGGTAGGAAATTGTTGTCCTTCTACCATATAAGTAGTTTGAGGATTCTTATTGTTAGGATTTGGCAGTGGCTGAGCTGGAAGTTGATTTTTCTTCTGTTGGTATGGGAGCATGAGTTGAGGATTTATATTTTGTTGAGAAGGTTGTTGTTGTGAAAATGGCAATGAAAGTTGTGGATTTGGGCTTGGAAGTTGTGGAGCTTGTTGATTTTGAAAAGATGGAGGATATTGATAAAATTGAGCAAATCTCCCATAAGGATTTTGCATCCCTTGTACCCATGGCTGATATGAATTTGATGTTGGGGCCAAGGTTGTTGCCAAGGATTCCAATTTGGTTGGGTTTGATAATTCATAGGGTTGTTAAACCCTTGAGTTTGTTGTCCCTGCCAAGGTCTCCTTGCAACAAAACAGAGAGATTCTACTGAATTTGGATCTTCTTGAAAAACAGCTTTGAGTCTAGGAATGGAAGGACAATCCTTGATCTCATGATTCTCTGAGAAAATCATACATGTTTCTACAACTTTTGCATCCAAGGGACATTCCCTTAAATCATGTTTATTTCTACATTTTGGACAAAAGATGGCTAAAGCATCTGTTTCTGCTTTTTGCTTGTTTTGGATTTTAAGGGTGTCTAGTTGTTCACTAAGGCTCCCTAAGATATCAGTTTTGAACTCATCAAGCATATTACCAATCTCTGCCCTACTTACTGATCCAGTTGCAGATTTGTTAGCTCTAATAAGAGAAGGATCCCTAGGCCCTTTTCCTGTTTTAGATTTTCCTCTTGAGAGATGGACACATAGTTCTGTTATGTCACGAAGTGGAAGTTGAGAAATGTCTCCTTTCCCCATCATGTTTAAAATATCTATCCATTCATCTATAATGGCTTTTAATATGAGGGCTTTCAAAGTTTCATCATCTAAGTTGCTCATCTTTGCTCTTTTTAAGTTGTATTGAAATCTTTCAAGTAAATCTTCCAAATTTTCATCTTCTTTTTGCATCATTTTGAATACCTCATCCTTGTGATTGGTGGGCATACAATAGTCCAAGTATCTATCCAAAAAATTTTGTTTCATTTCATTCCAAGTCCTAATAGATTGAGTGGCTAATCCCATGAACCATTTCAAAGCAGATCCCTTCAATGTTGAAGGAAACAGTTTGAGTTTTTGAGAATCTTCCATATAGTCATAATTTCGGCACACAACTTCAAACTCAAACAGAAATGTTTCAGGATCCTCATTTCGCAATCTATAAAAGTTAGGGAGAACATATGGTGAGATATTTTTCATTGTTGCATGAGTTTCCTCATCAACTATAGGGAATCCAAACAAATTGTCTCCTTCCCTATTTCTACCATTATTTCCTTCACCATTGTTGTCTCCATTGTCTCCTCCTCTTCTACCTCCACCTCTATTTATTACTTCCTCTGCCATGATAGTTTCTTTAGAGTCCTTATAGTCCTCTAGTTCTTCTACCAAGGGAGGATGAGAGAAAGTCTATTTGTTTTCTAAGTGGATTTTAGTAGGTGGTATAGGAGAATCCTCTAATTCAGCTGTTCCTTGACTTACAAAAATCTTAAGGCTAGGGGTAGATGGTGGTGAATCTGATCTATGCCTTGAAGAAGATGGAGTTGTGAAAATCGAACTCTTGGCTTTAGCTATAAACCTTCCCCTAGAATCTCTTGCTCTATGCATGTCATTTTTATTTTTTTTTAAAAGTTGGGCTAATAATTCTCTTTCTGATCTTCCAGATCACACTAGGTGCAAGAAGAGAGCATACTTAAGAAATTACTAAACCAATAACTCTCTTTTCTGATCCTCCAGATCACACTAGGTGCAAGAGGAGAGCATACTTCAAGAAGTTATCAAGTTTTCCTTCTTTTATGATTTTATGTTTTTTTTTTTAAGAAATTGGCTACCTAGTTACACTTCCCCGGCAACGGCGCCAAAATGTTTGGTCAATTTAGTGTGTCCTAAATTGCTGCATTTAATTTGTCAATCCGGGAATCGTAAGCTGATGAAGTGCGGCGCACTATATGTGCAAGATGACCTATTTCTTAACTTTTTGTCGTTTTTGGTTTTCTAAGGTGAAATGGAAATTCTAAGATGAAAACAAGTTTGGTTATGTTTGTTCAAGGAAGTGATATCCCCTATAATGATTTACCAACTTGAAACTTTTAAAAAGCAAATTGAAATTTACAATGACAAGACTTGAAAGGAAATGAAAATGTGCTGCTGAAATGAAAAGGTGCTGCTAATCTAATAAATCAAAACAATGAACTATTGAGCATGAAAACTAAACTATTCTTGCTGCCAACTAAACATAAAAGAAACTATGCTTAAGGAAATTCAAAATTGCAACAAAATAAATCTAAATCAGATTACACCAGTTTATCTTCTGATCCTTCATCATTAGTCCAGCTATGATTTTCGGAAGTAATCATAAAAAATTTGAGTAACTGATATTTAATTTGCAGAAAGTAAACTAATACTAAACCATACACTCATGATTCAATCCCTCACCATCAGTCCAGCTGTGGCTTTTGGAGGCAACTGAAGATGTCATGCATGATTTAATATATCTAAATTTGCATAAAAGAAACTAATACTAAACTACTCATTTTATAATACAATCCCTCACCATCAGTCCAGCTGTGGCTTTCGGAGGCAACTGAAGATGCTATGAGCAGCTTAATATATCTAAATTTGCAGAAAAGAAACTAATACTAAACTACACATTTCATAATACAATCCCTCACCATCAGTCCAGCTGTGGCTTTCGGAGGCAACTGAAGATGTTATGAGCATCTTAATATATCTAAATTTAACTACTGAAGCAGATAAGCAATACTGAAATTAAACAACAGCTATGAAAATCAAATTAGCAGCAGAACAATGTTAGTTCCATTTCATTAGTCAAAAAGCTATGAAAATGCCCGGGCTGTCTATCTAAAACCTGCATCAAGAACACTGATCAGTGATTAACAATCATAAAACATGAAAGACAGAAATGAAATGGAAATTATGGAAATGTATAAACAGAAATGAAACAAATGCAATATATGAACATATGAATGGATTATGACACAATGGAATGAAATTAAAATTATACACTAATACACAAAACCTTAGCTGAGCAGGGGCCCTCTACATTAGCTTTGGCAACGGTCCTCAAACACGAATTAAGTTGAAAAACAGAGTCTTCTCATATTAAAAAGCAGTTCATTACAGAATGGTAATGTTACGGCACAAGTGCAGCGTAATCACTACAGAGCAGACTAAAAGATAACAGAGATTACATTCACTAACAACGACTAACTTCATATGCGTATGCAAACGTACTATATATAACAACAAACTGTAACTGTCTCCTAAAGTTCATGCTGGTGGGAAGCACGTAGACCACTACGTCCACGGATATAGGAGTATGGCCGTGTTGGAAAGTAGATCTACGAAAGGTGGATGCTTGAATTCGACTCCAGAACCCTGTACAGATGTCGATTTAACCTCCGCAGGCTTAGAAACGGCCGTATGGATCTTTATGTGCCACGAAACAGAGTCCGGCCGACATGAAACTCCATGGTTGACTTCCATGTGGACGCCTTTGACCGCGGCTTCTTTGGACGAGTTTTCTTGAACCAATAGGACACAAACCATGTCCACGTCATTCCTAGCCTACCCATGTGGCTCGTTTCCCTTGTAGACACCTGTAGCATAGAGTTCCACAAAATAGCTGCGGAAAGTTGCAGCAGCTGCGGAAAGTGGCAAGATTCCGCAGCTGAATGAACAAAATCTAGATCAAATAGAAAACACAAAAATATAATTAAAAACCATGTTAGATGCTCTTTTGCACATGATATTGACAATTTGGGAGGTTTAGGTGAGTGAAAAAGGTATGGAAAAGTGTATGGAAAAGATGCAAATTTGGGACTCAACAATACCTGGTCTTGTTGCTCCTTCTGTCCCCTCTGCAGTATTTGTAAGGGCGGCTTTCTGTATTAAGGGTTAAAACCTCTGTTTGGAGCATTTTGGAAATTCTTAGAGGATGAATTCTTTGCCTCCATTTCAAGTTTCACCAACTTACTTGAGAGGTTTTTGATCATCTTGTTCATTTCCTCAATCTTGTCATTAGCTGAATCTCTGTCTTGGCTCGAGGTAGATACCTCCTCCTTTCCTCTTCTTCTCGTATCTTGTTTAGATCTCCCTTTGTTTAGATCAAGCTTCAATGCATCAGTCTGAGCATCATCTAGAGTGGCTGGCTTTCTTTCTCTCAGAGAGAAGCCAAATTATGAGTCAAAAGCTGCAACAAACACAACCTTGGCAGTGGTCTGGTGCGGTTTCATTTCTGTAGGAAGACACAGGTACAACTTGTTAAATCTCTTGATAAATTCGGCCACTCCCTCATTGTGTCTTTTCTTGACCGTATTAAACTTAGTAAGACAGTGACTGTGGTCTTTCTTCTCTCCCCATTTTTTGAGGAAATTTTATTCCATTGCTTTCCATGTATTTACAGAATGGTCTCCCAATGTCTTGAACCATTTTCTGGCTTCACCATCAAGAGATTGCACGAATTGTCTGAGGACTACATCTAGGTGCTCAACATTAAAGTTTTCTGCAAAAGCGCAGAAGACCTCAAGGTGTTTTTGAGCATCAATCTCATTTTCTCCATTGAAGCGGGGCAGGATATTTAGATAATCCTGCGGCATATCATTTAAAACTTGAGGTAATTCAAGGGGGGCATATTTTTTTAGCAAGAAACCCGGAACGTTGGCCATTGGAGGAAGAGGTGGAGGTAACAAGAGAGCTTGGTGAGTAAGTGGGGGAGGAGGTGGAAGTGTGGCGTGGATGATGATAGGAATATAGTGAACAGCAGCTTGGGAGGATGGAGACAAGGGTGGGGTATTGAGAGCAGATACTTCAGTGATCTCCTTAACTTCTTCAACCTCTGGAGTGGGATGAAATATATAACGATTGGTATCTATTGACTCGGCCTCATCCTTGACTTGGATGTTTCCTAGAGGTAAATAGTCTGAGTAATAACCGGTTTCACCCAGAGCCGAGTCAGAATCTTGCAATTAGGAAACCTGAGAGGAGGAAGAAGGAAAGTCTTCTAAAGAGAATGGTGGGATCTCGGTATGAACGAATTGTCTCCCCCTCCGACCTATTCTATGTAAAATCCTCTCTGGGTCAGACACAGAGGGTGTCTTTGGCTGAGACGTATCTGACCTAAGGTGTGGCTTCGGAGGAGCCAGGACTGCAATTAGATTTTTCTGGAAAATGAATGTGGAATCGCCAAGGTGAGGGATATACAACTCTCAACTCTCCATGCTCACCTAATTGAAGAGTGAAATGGGGTTTTGTCGAGGCCCAGGGATTTCAATTTTTCATCAACTTCGATCCCCAGCAACGGCGCCAAAAAGATGTTGTCAATCCCAGAGATAGCCTTGAGTTGTGAAAGACTAGTGCCTAGGACATCTTAAACAGCAGAGAGAAAAAGTAATGTAATATGACAGGGACAACTAGCAGGACGGAGCTCTTGTGCCTTCTATTCATAAACAGGAAGTTCAACTTGAATGGGACCAAAACTTTCAGAAGTTAGAGACATAAGAGGAATATTGCAGACACAAAGTGTAAAACTCTTACGCAAAGGCATCAGACAACTTAAAGATAGTTCACTGTAAAGAGGGCTAGTTCAAAAATGCTTAACAGAGATAAGTCATTTGCAGATTTTCACTATGTAAGAAAGAATGAGAGAATATCAGCTTTCACATAGATAATATCCAGACACACATATCACCATGTAATGGGCTTATCTATTCAAGAATCCATTCATAATAATAGCGTATTCCAAAATAAAATCACATTGAAGCCAATATAGCAGAAGTATGGGTGCAGTGAGAATGGAACAAAATATCATGCATGAGCCATATTTAAAGCGCTAGATTGATTCCAACATAAGTATCAACTAGGATAAGTTCACATTAAAATCAATGAGTTGCTCGCATTCCAAAACATGATACAGGAGAAACGGATGAGATAAGACAGAAAATTGATCAACACGTAAAGAGGAAGTTACTTTCTATTAAGTATCAAAGACTAGAATCTTCCTTACAGACAAAACTTCTCTTCATCGAAACCCAACGGGCTCTAAACCTTCTTGCAAGAGTTAAACAAAAGTGCATACAGAATCTTCTTAGAGCATATATTTCTGAAAAAATCTGGAACCTGGTATTTTCTACTATTCCTGTTTATATAGGAACTTCTCTACATGGGCGAGAAGATATTTTGGGAAAATATCTTCATCGCATGCTAGGAATTTGTTAGAAGTCCTTGTCCCAGTAACCAAAATCATGATGAGGGATAAAAACCTCTCATCCTTTGTTGTTAATCATTCGGCCATTTTAAAACCAAAATTAAGTAACAGTCTGAGTAAAAGTAAATTGTTGTGGTGAAATATAAATTCCACCTGAACTTAAAAAAAAAAAACTAACTAAGATAAAAAGTAAAAGTAAAAAGGCCGCTAGGGCCGAATCATGAAATAACAATGCATCATTTGTGAGAAGGGGTCGAGGCTGTTGCTGATACTGGTGGCGGCGCGTTTGCGGATGAACTGGAAATTTGGCTAACGAACTGGGTGCACCTCTGCTAACTGTCCGCGGTAGGCTCAGGAATCATTGCAAATCCTTCTACCCTAATGAAAGCCTCAGTGAGATCGCTGGGATTTTTCTCAGTAGGGAATTTATGTTTTAACAAGTGAAGGAGAGAAAACTCTAGGTGCAGTGATGTGATCATGGTTTCGGCCTTGAGCCGGGTGGTTTTATCTGATAGTACATCTGTCCGGTCCCTTTCTTGCTTCAGGCATGCTTCATATTCCAGTAATGGTCACAGCATAGAAGGGGTGGTGGAGTCCCAGCACGTCGGAAGCCCTGTTGTCATAATTTCGGCCCAAACTGCATCAAACCGGTGCATGCTGTATATCAAATGCTGCAAGGCCTTCGAAGCGCAGATTCTAGCTTGCTGGTCGATGAAAGGCTCGAACCTGGGAGGGTTTCTGGTTTCTCAAACCTGGGAAGTTTCTGGTTCGTTTTTCTTGGGTGTGCCCCTTCCCATGACTGACATATGAAATCTGAAAAGAGAAATGAAAGGAAAATAGAGGGAATGAAAGGGACGGAGTACCTGTACATTAGGTAAATTTGCTTGGGAAAGTGACGTGGGGGTAGTCTGGTGATGATTGGATAGACCTAGCACTTGTTCCCGCTTTGCATATACCGTAATTGGAAGACCTGAGAATTTTACTACAGTAAAATACGAGAAACTACTATCTGAGACTGGTAATTCTGAGGTGAACGCGGGTAGAGGTGAAATAAGTAGGGCAAGTGTCGTAAGGACACTGACAGTGGGGCACGCGGCATGTAGGGGTTGGGCGTTGGTTGTGGAGAGGCAAACACTGCGTGCTAGGTTTAATACTGGTACGGGCCTCAGTACCAGCTTACCTACGAACTTTACCTTACCTCTCTACCGTGTACACCATTTGATACTTTGAAACATATCATTCGCAAAGTGAATTGAGTACATACCCTACTGGTCGTAAGGGCCCACATTGCATTTGCCACGTCACCATACTTCGTGATCAAGCCTTGCCACCTCATTCTGGCCTTGGGTCCCCACCACGTCACGTTATCACAATTCCGTGGGGGTATGGGTCTCTTCCCTCTCTCACTGCTTGACCCCCGTGGAAATTCCCTTGTGTGCATATTAAAAAAGAAGCAATTCTTTTAATATATTTGTCCTGCGCTCTTCGTACCACATATTTGCACCTTTTATATTTCCGCTACCCCTTTTTACTTTATACCTCGGCCTTCGTATTATTTCCGCTTCTAGCTTTTAGGCACATGACTTCTCTTACTTAGTTTCACTTCGACCAACTCTTCAAGTATTTCACCATTTGATATAATGTTCGATGCACGACTTATCACCTTTCAGTAAACCAATGACTTACGTTAAATATTGAACAACAGATGGGATAAATGTATACGATGTATCAAGACCCATTGTAGTAGAGAGGAGGTTTACTTTGTATGGCATATGTGCTTGCACGACACATGATTATCCAGGCTTAGGAGTTTGCTCTGGTAAATTTCATGTTTAATTTATTAATTTGTTTATATATAATGTAACAATATTCTTTCACATATTAGTTATATAATTCGTTGTAATATTATTTGTTCTGATCTTCATGATAATATTTAACATGCCATGCATATTAATTAATGTATACAAATATAATCTCGTGGGTCTTATAAGAAAAGGGTATTGTGGATGTAAATGTTGTGAACCTTCTCTGAAAGCTAGATGATCCAAGGACCTACGAAAGCCAGTGTATGATTGCTCCAGGATATTCCTGCCAGAACAACACCCTTGCAGAAGAGCAACATCCGCTTTCAATGGTAAATGAGAAAGAACCCAAAGGCCTCCAATAATGACACCAAATGAATGGCTTAGAGCATATGAGAGAGAGAAGGAGAAGGAGTTCACAGAAATGTTCGATTCAAATGGGGAGCCTAAGTTCGATGATCTAGATTTCTTCAACACCTATGTTGAGAAATTGCCCATTGGGATGAAAAGGAAATCTATTTTTTATGACCTCCCATATTGGGAGCATCTTAAGATTGCCCACTTATTAGATACCATGCATATATTTAAAAATGTTTCATCTTCTTTATGGAGGCACATATCATCGAAAAAAAGTGACACATTGGCAGTTAGGAAAGATCTTATTACTTCAAAAACTAAAAAGAAATATTGACCAAGATTATTAGAAAGTATGGGATCAGAGGTAGGCACTGGTCCCTCTAATTCATGGTTTTTCAAAGAAGGTGATGCCCCATGGATTTTAAAAAAATATGGTATATCTTTTCCAAAGGAAGTTATAATGGATGTGAGGGTGCCAACTTCATATGAGTCTTCACTATGGCGCTGCATCACCGTGGAAGACCATTTGTCGGGGTTGAAATCGCATGACCATTTGAATATTCTAAGAGTACGTATAATGTCAAAAGCATGATTTTATTATTTTTTATATTAATAAATTTTATCCCATGCGGTGATCATAAAACATAACTAATTTTGTATATTATTGCACGTTTTTATAACTCTGCAGTGTCATTATCCTTTGTTTGTGCGTTGGTGTGTGAAACATGAATTCCCTCAAGACCTAGGACGTGCCATATCTAAATTATCTGCATTTGTACATTGGATAATGTCAAAGGATATTCATGTGGCTAGCATTCCATGGTGGCGTCAAGAAATAGTTGAGATTGTTTGCATGCTTGAGAAGGAATTGTCGACGAGTTTCATGGACTTACAGGTTCATCTTCTAATCCACCTGGTAGATGAGGTTGCATTAGTTGGGGTTTCTTCTTGTCGTTGGATGTTCTTCTTAGAGAGGTACATGAAAAAATTGAAAGGTTTTGTTCAACAAAGGGAAAAACCAGAGGGGTCTATGGCAGAGGGGTACATATCGTATGAGTCTTTCTACTATGCCAGTGAGTACATCAAGCATATCGACAACAGACTAGTTGTGGTGATTTGGAGTGATGAATTGGATGAAGACAAAAGGGAAGGAGAGTTGCTCCGAACAAGTGGAAAAAATCCCTTGATAAAGAGTAAGCAACTTATAATTTTTCAAATTTACAAAGAGTAATTAATTATATTCATGTTGAACTTCGATATAATGTATATTTTGATCTCTAAGTACTATATAATGTTGGTTTGATTTCATCAACGAATTCAGAAATTGAAGCAATCAATAAATTCATTCTTTACAATTCTAAAGTGACACAACCGTGGTTTGCATTGTATGAACAAAAAAGAATGAAATGGGATAGTGATAGGAAAGAATTTAGATGGTTGAATGGTAGAAGCATGCCTTATCCCGATCCTTTAAAGGATAATATGCCAAAAATATGCCCCAAAAGTTGGGTTACTGACCAAGTCAGAGAGAAATACGGTGCTACCGGTCGTTATCCGCGTGCTAAAGAGGATGCGCTAAATGTAGGGATTGGGTGCAGCAACTCGGTAATACTCTATATGTAAATTTGAAACTTATATTAAGACATCTACATTTCATATTTTAACTGTTGGATTATTATTTATAAGACACATGACACTTATATGATTTTTTAAACTTTTTTATAATAGGTGCATTTGTTCCCATCTATGTGGGCATATGGATACCTTTTTTGCACATAAAATTTTGATGCTAGAAACATCACACAAGACTGTGGAGTGGAAGTTGAGTTTGATCAATCTTGTCAATATAGCCACCGTGATCAACAACTAGTAAGAGGGACATTAGGTTACGTCGGAAAGATACAAGAGATCTTTGAAGTGGATTTTTCTTCTTTCCAATGTGTTATTTTTAGGTGCAAGTGATGGGACACCTTTGATCAGAATAATGTAAACGAAGATCGCAATAGTAGGCTGATATGTATCAACTCTAGAAAGATGTGGGATGAAGCTAAGGAGCCCTATGTTTTCCGTAAACACTGAAAGCAGGTGTTTTTCTACCAAGATGTGTTGGATATGGATTGGTGGTTAGTATTGACACATGACCCTAGATCAAAACATATTTTTGAGAACAATAGTGTTATCATGCCATGTGAGCTAGAAGATAATCAGGGTGATCATGACAACTGAGAGTGATATGGTACAATACGTGTTATTTCATCAATATTTATGTTTTTTAAGATGAGTTTTTCGAAATATTAATGTAATATGTATTAATTTGAATTAATTGGTAATTTGCATTATGTTAATGTTAAAATCAATAATTCACTTGATAATTTGGTATTATGTATTCGATCTCAAAAACAATGGCGCACTGTATAAATTAATTATTTTTTTGTATCTAAGATCATAATAAAATAATGATAATTCTAATTAAGTACAAGAATTTATTTGCATTATTTTATAAATTTCCTTATGTTACAATAAATCATATTATTCTATATTTATTATTTTACAATTGTTTAAAATTTACAAATTTAAAAGTTTTAAAAAATTCATTTCACATTAATACAATTAAAATTTTACAAATATTTTACATACAATTACAATTATAATTAGAATTAGAATTAGAATTATTAGAATTAGAATTACAATCTTATAAATTTACAAATATATCATTACAATTAAATTTTTAGGATTTTAAATACAATTACAAATACAAATATTACAAATTTACAATATCATGATCATTTGGTATTTATAAATTAACTAGTAAACATGACGTTCATGATAAGCATCGTACAAACATCATATTTGACTAAAAAACACATTCAAAATCGCTTACTGCATCATCGTGATCATGATCATCTAATAAAACACAATTAACATTATATATTAACAACATCAGTACAACACAAACATCAAATATACATCTCATGCTATCACATACACATCTATCTACAAGCTACATGTTAAATGAACATATCTAACATGACCTAACAACATACACATAATGATGATCACCAACATGTAAATTAAGTACAACTGCAAAATGAACATAAAATACATGGACCATATCTATATATATATATATAACTGAATAATGGTAAAAAAATACAATTATAATATAAATGTCATGGATCAACCGATGATCGAGCCTCATCTCGATGATGATTGCTAGTAGATGCTACTGGAGGCTCTACATGCAAATCTGGTGCAGCGCGATGCTGTGAACGATCATGAGATGTCGATGGTACGTTGCGGCTCGCAGATTGTCCATCATGTGCTGCAGCTCACTCGTAACGTGCGACAGTCCTCGTCAATAGCATAAAAGTTGTCGTAACTCCTACGACATGCCACATCAGGTTGTACATGTCACACGGCATGCCTCGCCACATATGTAAGAGCCTATCATTGGCCTCTATATTTGTAAAATCAGTGGGGCAGATGCCTGCCTCAACAAGCAATGAAATGAGTTGGTCGCCCAACTCCATCCTGTATCTACCATTGCTCATACGTTGACTGCGGGGCGGTGCACCAGCAGGAGTAGGTCTCTGAGCATCTGCACCGACCTGCTACTGATCCTCGCATCAAAATTATCAAGATCCACAACTGGATTAGGTGGTGGTGGTGGCATCTCCTCGCCATCATAAGAGCCAATCTCTGCAAATATATACAAGTACACAACAATAATTAGACAATTTCATTACACAATTTAATAAAATCAATTTAAATAAAATGTTAGAATAATTTAAATAAAATAGTAATATTACCTCTACCATCTGGCAGCTCATCATCTGTGAAGAGGATGTTGGCACACCCTCACCAATCCAACCCCGCATTAGGACAAGGGACCATAATGAAGGGATGCTCAAAAACATTGGCTAGCAACCCCAGTGCATCATCTGATATCCTCGTTTGAAACAAAGGCTCCTCCCTCTTGGGCATCCTTTGCCCCCACATATGCATACTACCTTAGTCGTCGGCCTAGGAGGCTACCTAAGAAAATAAGGTTTCATCTCTGGAAACCTCTCAAAAAATAAACAAAAAATCTCTGAATCAAAAGGGAATTTGAACCTCCCTTGTTCATGAGCACGACATCTATCTAATGATGTACAGAATTTCCATAAAAAAATGGCAGACCACCTGACAAGTCGTGGCTGTTGTAGTAAAGAATCAACATAATATAAAATCTGGCAATTAATGTGTTTCCCATCACTGGTGTTGTGCGAAATGGTGGAAATGATAAGTGAGAAAAACTGGACCTCCTCACCACCAAACACACCAATGCATAACTATCCTCTAGAGACCTGAAAATCTGAAGGAGACAATATGTCTGCTCTAATGTATTTCTGGTGTTAGTAATCTATAAATTTTGCATATACTATGATGGCTAAAATAGGTCTATTAGTCTTCAGGAAACAAATTTGGAGAAAATCTGTGACTTCTTGAAGCCTTGCTGTGTCTATTTGTCAAAAGTATCCATCTCACTGATGTCTTCATAAAAGCCCTGCTGTTATCATGAAGAAAATTGTTTTCAGACTCATTTTCCATTTTTTTTCCCTTTGAAAATCCCTCATTTATCCCTGATTTCCTCAAAAATCCCTTTAAACCATGTAAAATCCCTCTTATAGGTTTAAAACCCCTTTTTTACACCTATCGAAACTCCTCAAAAAAGGCTAAAAACCCACTTTTTGGCCAATTTTCCAACTTTTCATAGAAATAGGCCTCAAGCACCTTTCGGCTAAGCCCGAGCCCCTTTTTCCCGCCATAATACTGCACCTGTGACCAAGCACCTCGCTCCATCAGCATTTTGGCTTTTTGCCAGTCCCCGCAACCTTTTTTCCCTGCAAAAAGTGTTCGCCGCTGATGTGAAGTCTCAATTCCATATGGACCGTTCATTCTTCCCCAGATCGGACTATCTGCGCTCTCTCCATCACATCGGTGCATCGCATCGGGTTTCATCCTTTTTCTCTTCCACCTTCCTTTTCTTTGCCGATGTGATCCCTCGATTTGATCTCCACCGTTGATCTCATTCCCGATCAAACAGTCCGCACTCAATCGGATATCGCATTTTCCTCCTTCCCCGACACTCTTCTCCACCAATTGCTGATCCCCTGATTAAATCTCAGTCATCAATTTCCCTGAGATCTGACGGCCATTGCACCCCTCCATCACATCAGCGCATCGCTCCTCGACGCTCTCAGTTACGTTGTCACCTGACCCTTTGCACTGCCGATATGTGAAGTCCCGATTTAATCTCGACCGTTCATCCTTCCCCAGATCGAATGGCCTATGCTTTCCCATTGGCATCGGCGCATCACACTTTCTAACTCTCACCTCCCATAACTCTTCCCCGCTGATTGCCGATCCTCCAAGTTAATCACAGCCATCCATCTCTCTGATCCAACGGCTTGCATTGCTTTCCCTTCTTTTCCACCCGTGGGCACTTTCCACACACAGGTCAACTATATGGGTGCCCCCGTAGTTGACTCCTTTGAATATGGGAGATATTCATCCAATGGTCTAGATTTACTGTGGAGGCACCCGGCCTGCAGATTCGTCTGTACCTCAAGTGCCCCCACTATACATATTTTCTTTCTATTTTCCATATAATCCCGCTGGTCCCACCCAACCATCCTAGGGCCTTCCACCTTATTTCCTTCAGATCTCAACCATTGATCTGGCTCCTCCCTAGATCGAATGGCCCACAGAAAGCTTCGCGAAAATTTCTCCATAATGATCTAAACCCCATTTTCTACAAGAAATAGGTGGTTTTCCCGTGGACACGCGTCAACCACCAGCCTGTATCGTATTCCCCCAGTTCCAACCCACTTATCGCCTAAACCTCATGCAAAAGCTGCTGCAGTTTTATGAAACCATGTATCTCCATTTCTGCGCCATATTTTAATTTAAACCATGGTTTTCGCCTATCTTCCATGGTTTTCACCTCCGCTACACACACTACCTCTGCAAACGCCCCCCCACCTTTTCTGAACCCTCTGAAGCAGTTTTCTCCCCAGCGCAGGATTTCATATAACATGTTGGTTTTTTTTGTAGGTTTCATGGTATTTAAAGGTTTAAAGCCATCCCACAGTCACTAAAAGTGACAGAGGGCCGAAGGTGACGATCTTCAGGCCATAATAAATTGCAAAAGGGATATTCATGGTTAATATATTTTTTTATTAGTGTCTCGTGAACACTGGTGAATAGCAAAACCCTTGAGTGCATAACGAAGCTAGGTTACCTGTACACAAGGAGAACAAAGAAGATCATTGAAAGTTAAAGGTTAAAGCATAAATTCCAAGATCAAAGGCTTAACCAACAAGTTAAGGATAAAGACAAAGACCCAGTTTAAAGATAGAAGATGACCCGAGAAGGTCTAATACAACCTTAAAAACACAATGTAAAGCTAAATATTAGTGTTTAAAGGGCTAAAACAAGACAGATCAACAAAAGAAAGGTCTCGAATGCCACATCTACAGAAGCTATTTACTCCTCCAGAAATCAAAAAGGACACCTGCAGTCTGCTTTACCTTTCAAAGACACAATGACAACCATCCTACTGAAAAAACCCTCTTTAAAACTATCAGAATAGTTATTAAGCAAAAATGGGGCTACAAAATCCAAAAATGACAGTTTTCTTGTCCCAGAGGTCAAACAGGGTACTTCAGACCAAGTTAGCTTCAAAGGACAAGCCTCAGAGTTATTACCAGCCTACTAGTCGGTTTTAGATTCAACTAAAAACAGCTAAAGTGGTACAAATAGTGTATGTTTTCTTCTAAATGTGTGTTTGGGAATTATTTCAATAGAGTATAACCAGTGAAGGAATGTTGGTGAGCCCATGTCTTGCTGAATAGAACTTGAGATGTTGTTCTTGAATGTTATTTTCACTGCATGCTAAGTATAATCATAATCAAGGAAGTTTATGGTTAGCATGTCCCTTGTTTAGTCTTAAACAACTGTTTTGAAGATTTCCCTTAAGAGTATGCCAAAAAGCAGGGTAGGTTCAAAGTCCTTACCTGATCTTTGGTTACTTTTTATTTTTATCTTAAATGTTTTCCCTTGAGAGTATGCCAAAAGTAGGATAGGTTCAAAGTCCTTAACTGATCTTAGGTTTCCCTTTGTTTTATATATGGTTGATTCTTTCACCTCACTTATTAATGTTCCATACCACAAACTCAACTTAAAATATCTTCTGATATAGATGACTTGCCCTATGAAAAACTTTGAATAGTGGTTGTGCAAGTAAACCCTTTTATGACTCCATAGCCCAATGGTTTAGCACTATTTTTTGACCTATATTCCCATGCTGAAACATCCTTCCACTTATTCCCTCATTCACTTCACATGACCTTCTCATTTGATCATTCCCAACCAAAAAAAAATCAAACCCTTTGTACTTCATAACTAGCCTAATACCATATCATAAGCCTTAAAGCATATTATTTAAAAAAAAACATATAGAGAGATCCCCCTCTGAATCCAGGAGGGCTAGATCCTAGGATTCCAAAGTGGTTGTAATGTTGCCTTGTCATTTGGTATGAAAATATGCCAAATCACAGGACCCAAACATAATGGTGACTCCACTGGGGACTTCTGAGTGAATTACATCTTATACATCCTTCAAAACTCAGAAAACCCACAAAATCGTTAAATTGGTAGTTAATTACTGATGGTGGACAATGACTTATCTTAGAAGAATTGAAATCATCCACCTGGCGACTCCACAACTCCTAAGAAGACCAAAATACTCCACTGGTGATTAGGAGGCCTGCTGATTACCCCTAGTTTCACAAATGACTCCACTGGTAGAATACCTTGAACTGGTTGAATGGACACAGTGACCTTTTTCCTGACTCACAAACATGATTCCAAGGATACAACGAAGATATGCCCCAATGAGTAGAGATCGTATCCCTGGGTTCCCACATAAGATGCCCCAGGTGTTTTGGGATGATAACCTTGCTATTTTTCAAGGTGAAAATTTGGATGACCCATTGTTACATCTCGTCAGATTTCATATACATGTATGAAAGATAAAGACTGAATGGCATGAAGACTGCCTTATGAAAATGTTCGTGTTAACATTAGAAGGAAAGGAAAGGGATTGGTATGAATGGTTAGAACCTAAGAGCTTGTTTTCTTTAAAATAAATGCACCAAGTATTTTATGAAAAATATAAAGAAAACTCTCCATCCTTATCATGGGTTGAAAACTGTTGTGATCAATCTCAGAATATCATTCAATACCTTATAGACAATGATGAGGATTTGATAAACATGCATCTTGAAGATCTGTTGGAAGCCATTCAACACTTTCATACTCAACATAGTGGCCGCTCGACATCCCAACATAGCAAAGAGCAAACCACTCCACTAATAGAAAACTATGAACACTTTATAAACATGCAGCCAAAAGTAAGAGCAGTACTTTGCTATGAGACGTCAAAAATTTTATCAGAGTGGAAAAATGATGACCTTCCAATGGCTATTCTCCTCATTTCAAGGACACAAAATAGGAACCCTGAGGTCCTGAAATTTTTTCTAGAATTGGTAATGGAAAGATATGAAACTGAAATTAAAATGTTGAATTCACAAGGACAATCATATCAATTCAAGGACCCCAGAGCCTTTTTGGGAAGTCTCCCTCCCCCAAAGCAAGAAGAAATTTCACTGCCTTTTGATGTGCAGGAAAAGGATGGTTTTGCTTTCAAGAGCCACACTGAAGATGCAGTGAACAAAGTTGTCAAGGATGCAGATAGCCTACCAGTCATGGAAGGACTAAAAGAAGAAATTTTACATCATGTTCTTATTGATCCTGTGACAAAGTACATGGAGGCCTTGATTGGCTCAAGTTACCGAGCATTTATCCTTTGCAAGAGCTAGATACAACAAGAGTGGTCACCACCAGTTGTGGCCTTGGTTTTGAAGACCCACATTCAAAGTACCCTATGGTTATCTCTGAGAAACAGTCAGATTTTCTACCCTTTTTTGTTACTGCTTAACTGGTTGCACTGGCACTATTGTATCATATAAAACAGTAGATATTTCCAAGTTAGATTAGGGTAGGTAGGAATGTCAATAAATCTTAGCTTGTGAACATTTAGTTAGTTTTTTTATTTTCTGCTTTGAAATTGAAAAAAGAAAAAAAATATACAAAAATAATAGAAAAAGAAAAGAGGGCAAAAATGAAAGAAGAAAGGTACAGCCCCATACCAAAAAATAAATGAAAATCTGAAAGTGTGAAAGCTTAAATGCCACTACTTGAAAGAGCACTACTATTTAGTCATACAACCTAATCATGACTAGAGAGATTTCAATTTATTATTGATAGGTTAGTGAAGAAGATTTTCCAAACTATTTAATCTTGGCTTATCAGTAGATTAGATTAGGATATAAAAGAATGGTTCAAACATGCTCAAAATCTAAACCAAAGAATCAAAAGAAAATAATGGCTCTAATCAGATCAAAACCTGAGCCAAAGATACAAAGAAGACTGGTTCTAACATGCTGAAAATTTGAACTAGGTAAAGAAGAAGAAGACAGCTCAAAGAGATCAAAATCAGAGCTAAAAGAAAGAAGGAAGGACTCTCATTGTTTTCAGATCTTAAGCCTTCCACATTTTGTTTTACTTTCTGCAAATAAAGGTCTATGTGCAGTTTGTTTTTGATTTCATGGCCATCACAGCAAATCAAACAACTTAATCCTGGTTTGACTGTGTTTTCAATTTATGTTTTCGAATGTAGAGAATGCAGATCTGTTAGACAGCTTAATCCTGGCAGATAGCAGATTAGGTAGAGAATTTTTG
The DNA here is from genome assembly GCA_034641835.2 of Pinus albicaulis. Classification (NCBI taxonomy): domain Eukaryota; kingdom Viridiplantae; phylum Streptophyta; class Pinopsida; order Pinales; family Pinaceae; genus Pinus; species Pinus albicaulis. Next base: position 1,131,731,622 of record CM076575.1, on the reverse strand, counting down.
AGTCCAACTGCTTAATCTGGAGTCATGGAAGTTATAAGGGTAGATTTAGATTAGTTTTCCCTGTTTCCAAAAAGAATAAAATGTTGATGTCAAAAGGTTTGCAAGCCCAAGTGCACCTTATGAAGAAAATGTTAAGAAAGTAGGTTGTGTAGGTAGTTGTTTGGGGAAAGTTGATTTTTATTCATGTAATGATTGGCAATATTTTCAAGACTAATGATTGAAGAAGAAATATGTTGTCGAAGTGCAGAAAAGCATCAATACACGGGTCTACATTCTAGGGATCATTTCTGAGGCTCTTGACACCTCCAAGGAGCTTGCATCCCAAATTTGGAGCTTATGTTAGCCAGCTATAAACTTTTCATATACTATGATGGTTAAAACAGGTCTATTAGTCTTCAAGAAACAAATTTGGAGCAAATTTGTGACTTCTTGAAGCCTTGTTGTGTCTATCTGTCAAAATGATCCATCTCACTGATGTCTTCACAAAAGCCCTCCTGTTATCATGAAGAAAATTATTTTCAGACTCATTTTCCATCTTTTTTCCCTTTGAAAATCCCTCATTTATCCCTCATTTTCTCAAAAATCCCTTTAAACCATGTAAAATCCCTCTTATAAGGTTTAAAACCCCTTTTTTACACCTACCAGAACTCCTAAAAAAAGGGTAAAAACCCACTTTTTGGCCTATTTTCTGACTTTTCATAGAAATAGGCCTCAAGCGCCTTTCAGCTAAGCCCAAGCCCCTTTTTCCCACCATAAGACCGCGCCTGTGACCAAGCGCCTCACTCCATCAGAATTTTGGCTTTTCTTCGGTCCCCGCGACCTTTTTTCCTTGCAAAAAGTGTTTGCCACCGATGCGAAGTCCCAATTCCATCTAGACCCTTCATTCTTCCCTAGATTGGACGGTCTGCGCTCTCTCCATCACATCGGGTTTCATCCTTTTTCCCTTCCACCTTCCTTTTCTCCACTGATGCGATCCGCTGATTTGGTCTCCACCGTTGATCTCGTTCCCGATTGGACGGTCCACACTCAGTCGGCTATCACATTTTCCTCCTTCCTGGACCCTCTTCTTCGTCGATTGCTGATCCCTTGATTTAATCTTAGCCGTCCATTTCCCCGAGATCTGACGACCATCACACCCCTCCATCACATCGGCGCATCGCTCCTCGGCGCTCTCAGTTCCCTTGTCCCCTGACCCTTTTCATCACCGATATGCGAAGTCCCGATTTAATCTTGATCGTTCATCCTTCCCCAGATCGGACGATTTGTGCTCTCCAATTGACATCGCCGCATCGCACTTTCTAACTCTTGCCTCCCAGAACTCTTCCCGATCCAACGGCTCACATTTTTTTCCCTTCTTTTCCACCCGCGGGTACTTTCCACACACAGGTCAACTTATGAGTGCCCCCGCAGTTGACTCCTTTGACTATGGGAGATCTTCATCCAACAGTCCAGATTTACTGCGGAGGCATCTGGCCTGTAGTTTCATCCGTACCTAAAGTACCCCCGCTATACATATTTTCTTTCGATTTTCCATATAATCCCACTGGTCCCACTCGACCACGCTGGGGCCTTCGACCATGTTTCCTTCAGATCTCCACTGTTAATCTATGGGGCCATATTTTAAATTAAACCATGGTTTTCACCTATCCGTCATGGTTTTCACCTCTGTTGCATATACTACCTCTGAAAATGCCCCTTCATCTCCACTGAACCCTCTGAATCTGTTTTATCCCCACCGCAGGATTTCATATAAAATGTTGGTTGTTTGTGCAGATTTCATGGTGTTTAAAGGTTTAAAGTTGTCCCACAGTCACTAAAGGTGACAGAGGGCCGAAGGTGACGATCTTTGGGCCATAGTAAATTTCAAAAGGAATATTTGGGTTTTATATTTATTTTTTATCAGTGTGTTGTGAACTCTAGTGAACAGAAAAACCCTCCAGAGCAGAAGAAGCCAACTTACCTATACACAAGGAGAACAAAGAAGATCAGTGAAAGTTAAAGGTTAAAGCATAAATCCGAAGATCAAAGGCTTAACCAAAAAGTTAAGGATAAAGACAAAGACACAGTTTAAAGATAGAAGATGATCTGAGAAGGTATAATACAGCCTTAAAAACACAATCTAAAGCTAAATATCAGTGTTTAAAGGGCTAAAACAAGAAATATTAGCAGAAGAAAGGTCTCGAATTCCACATCTGAAGAAGCTATTTACTCCTATAGAAATAAAAAAGGACACCTGCAGTCTGCTTTACCTTTCAAATACACCGTGACAACCATCCTACTGACAAACCCTCTTTAAAACTATCAGAATAGTTATTAAGCAAAAATGGGGCTACAAAATCCAAAAATGACAGTTTTCTTGTCCCAGAGGTCAAACAGGGTACTTCAGACCAAGTTAGCTTCAAAGGACAAGCCTCAGAGTTATTACCAGCCTACTAGTCAGTTTCAGATTCAACTAAAAATAGCTAAAGTGGTACAAATAGTTAATGTTATGATTATTAAGCAGAATGGCTATTCAAATACCTCTCCCACTTTGTCTTAATTAATATTTATTACCATTTTTGCAGCACTCTTCCTTTTTCACCTATATGTATTCACAGAAAATTCATTGTAAAGGGTTGGAAAATTGTTAATTGTTTGAAATGTTATTGAGTAAGAGTTGGTGATTAGTTGTAATATAGTAGGGTGGGAAGAGAAGAATTGGACTGTAGAAAGCCATTGGACTCAAAGTGTGTGACTGGTTTTGCACATCAATAAAAAATTAGATTCACTGGATCCTGATCTAAATCATTGTTGATGTTGTTCTTACTGTAATTATTCTTGTCCTTATGTTTTTAACTTTGTTCATATTCTCTGATAAAGAGCAGCAAATATAGATTATGATTTACTTCTAAAGTACCCTAATTCTAACTAATAAGCTTTATCTGTATGTTTTCTTCTAAATGTGTGTTTGGGAATTATTTCAATAGAGTATAACTAGTCAAGGAATGTTGGTGAGTCCATGTCTTGCTGACTAGAACTTGAGATGTTGTTCTTGAATGTTATTTTCACTTCATGCTAAGTAGAATCCTAATCAAGGAAGGTTATGGTTAGCAATATCCCTTATTTAGTATTAAACAACTGTTTTGAAGATTTCCCTTAAGAGTATGCCAAAAGAAAGATAGGTTTAAAGTCCTTACCTGATCTTAGGTTACTTTTTATTTTTATCTTAAATGTTTTCCCTTGAGAGTATGCCAAAATCAGGATAGGTTCAAAGTCCTTACCTGATCTTAGGCTACCCTTTGTTTTTTGTATGGTTGCTTCTTTCACCTCACTTCTTAATGTTCCATACCACAAACTCAACTTAAAATATCTTCTGATATAGATGACTTGCCCTATGAAAAACCTTGAATAGTGGTTGTGCAAGTAAAACCTTTTATGACTCCATAGCCCAATGGTTTAGCACTATTTTTTGACCTATCTTCCCATGCTGAAACATCCTTCCACTTATTCCCTCCTTCACTTCACATGACCTTCTCATTTGATGATTCCCAACCAAAAAACAATCAAAACCATTGTACTTCATAACTAGCCTAATATCATATCATGAGCCTTAAAGATATCATTTTAAAAAAACATATAGAGAGATCCCTCTCTAAATCCAGGAGGGCTAGATCCTAGGATTCCAAAGTGGTTCTAATGTTGCCTTGTCATTTGGTATGCCAATCTGCCAAATCACAGGACCCCAACATCTGGGAGTAAACTAACTGACTCCCTTCCACACAACCAACTAGAACCTCGGGGAACGAGGGAAAATCCACCCCTCTACTCAAAAGCCCCGTAATAAAATAAACATCCTCCTTAGTGGGTGTGTACCATTGGTCGATACCAACTTAGAAAGCCTGTCACTGGGCATTCCACTTTCAGATAAAATGTCTCAAAAGACCACTATGGGACTTTAGGGAAGTAGCCTCCTCATAGAACCTTAGAAGGCCTACCTACCTTAGGGGCCCCTGTGTCGCTACTGTAATAGGGCGAGGGTACGCATATCTCTCCCTCTCTCTTGCCTCCCACAGGTGAACCATGTTATATTGTTCTACCTATTTTTGTTGTTGTTGCTCCTCTTCTCTCCTTTCATGTCTCTAAATGATTGAGATATTAAGCACAAATTTTTAATTAAATGACACATGTATTTACAAATATACGTATATAAATATTTTTTGAAAAATAACTAAAACAAGAGACGGTGAGCCAAAAACACAGTCACGCACGGGTAATGGTGCGTCCCTACCTAGAGACGCACCGTTGTCTTTGCACATAATGATATAAAAAGCACCAGGAGCGGTGCTCCAAAAAATAATTTTAGCACGTCGTTCATTAAGTGTAGTGTCAAGAGGCCGGTGCATTGACTTTACTATATGCCCTGGGGCTTATAGCTAAGTCAACACATCGCCCTCCTACCACCGTACATAGTCGTAAGGTGTGGCCAGGTATCCGAGTGCACAGCTCTTTGTCGTAAAATTTACAATAACATGGTGCACCTTTGGAATCCGCCCCAGAATCGGTGTGGATACACTTAGCACCGGTTTACAAACCTGAGCCATTGACAATGTCAATTGGCAGTTCCAGTGTGCCGAAAAACTTATGTGCCCTGAGCCAGATAAGTTCGTCGATGCACCGGGTGGCCACAATTCAACATTGTCAACGATGCAGCTTGGTAAATGACCGCAATGCACTTTTTAAAAATTTTAAAATTACACTGTGTGCCTCGCGGTACTGCCCTGGAACTGGTACGGATGCCTTCAACACTAGGTGCGGTGCGGCCTGTAAATTTACAGGCAACACCGCAAACCGATGCGGCCTGTAAATTTACAGGCAGCATCGCAATCGGTGCGAGCCGAACAGCTGGAGCACACCTCGTGTCAATTTTTTTTTTTAAATGGTTAATTTTAACGTTTTTTCAAATTCTAATCCACTAAAAGGTTTGATTATGGAATAAATAGAAAAATACCTGTACATTTACCCGTCGAGGAGGGATATTGGTTGTAGAATTTAAAAAAGAAAATTTGTCCACTATTTTATAAAATTCAAGCTCGAGATTGGTGGAAGTGTACAGTAGTAGTGCGTGAAATAAGTACAATGGGAGCACGGATTTCAGTGTGGCTCAAGCAAGGATAACTTGCACTGGTGCTTGAGAGCTCTGTAGCAATGACAAAAGTGAAAAATGTGGTTTTTTTCCTGTAATTTTTTTTTTATTTAACCCTGTTCTGGTGTACAAGCCAACAGTACCAAAGGTGTTGTATTAATGCCGCACCGGGCTCTTTTTGTTTTCTCGCGCTTTTAGGAAGCACTGGGGTAGGTAAGTGTCCGCCATGCATCTATAAGTATAATCATAGTAACACGACGCGACCGGTAATGGCTATTCTATGAACCAATCATTTTTGTTGTTTTCATTTAATTTTTTTATTTAACCCTATTTCGAAAAGGGTTTTTGCATCATAGCATCGTGTGTTTCTGGTATAAGATGTGTCAGTTTCCTATTTCACGCTTTTTAGATAATCTGTATGTATTTTTAATGCACTCTGCTCATGCATATGCGACACACCGGGAATGTTGTCCCGTGAACCAATGATTTCGAAGCTCGCCATAATTTTTTTTAATTTAACCCTATTCCAAAGGCGTTGGTGATGTTTTCTTCGGAGATGATACATGTTGTATGTATGTCATGGGTTCGTACCTTTATGTTTTTGTGATATTTACTTAGGAGGCACGGGCGGAGTATTTTTAAAGCATCGGTGCTCTACATTATCATGATGCACCGATAATAATGACCAGTGAACCAATGATTTCTACGGGTTTTTGGCCATAATTTTTTTTTATTTAACCCTATTCCGGAGCGCGGAATTTATGGGGACCCTGGTGCGTTTCCATCATTCCACCCCGGGAAGTTTATGTTCCACTCGCTTTTATGATGCACTGGGCGGTGGCGATGTGACACACCGAGGTTGTACAATAACCTGATGCCCCGGTAACAGTGCCTGGTGAACCAATGATTTTTGCAGTTTTTTGGCCATAATTTTGTTTTTTTTTTAAACCCTTTCTCAGTGAGTGGAATTTGCTGAGTCTCATGCGTTTTCACATTTGGCACTGTGTCGTTTATGCTCCACGCACTTTATGAGGTACCGAGGGCTACTACAGATAGACATTGCAGACTAGCTGTATATAAATTAAAAGCACCGGGAGGGTGTGTACGGAGCGCACTGTTTCCGATGTGCCAATGTTTTATGCAGTTTTTTTGCAGTATTTTCTTTTATTTAACCATCCACCGGTGCGCGCATTTTGTGGGTGCCCCGGTGCATTTCATTTATTCCACACCGGGTGATCTCAGGGTCGATGTATCTGTGCCAATTTGTACTTGCTAAAAAATAGAAATGGGAATGTGGTTTGGTTCTGCATGAAGCGTATTGTAGCATTCTGCAGTTATCAGTTTGTAATGCACCTGCTTTGTCAACAGTACCCACACCAGTGCTTTTAGGTTGATAAAGAGCACTCATCAACAGCAGTCTCAAAGTCCCTTGTTCGCCAACCTCCTAGGATCCTCCTCTAGAAATGGACGTCTGAGGTATTTTCCTGTGGGGTTCCTCAAAAACATCCGCTAAAGGGTATTTTCCTTGTAGTGCTTGTAGGTGGAAACTAAGATGCAAAGAAAGAAGGAATTTGGGACATCATTACTCTGAATTCCATAATACAATAATCCTAAATGTAGTCACTAAACGTAAGCAAGAAGATAGTCCTCAGAATATGTAAACAAGAAAATATAATAAATTCATCAACATGATTACATTTAATAAATAAACAGGTCCATGACAACCATCATCATTATAACCAAAATAACATCAAAATGGTACATCACAATTATTATCATATCTAGTATAGTAAAAGTAAAATAATCATATCCTTGACTTGAGGTCCTCAACTAATGTATGTTCTATAAAGATAAATAAAAGTTAAGGTAACATCAAAGTTGGTCAACCAGAGTGAGGCACTAGAAAATGGTAATGTAGAATCTTAAAGTTTCAGGAGTAAATAAAATCAACAAAAGCATAAGAGGGTTATTAATTTGAGACAATAAGTAAATTGGATTGGACATCATTTTTAAACCATTCAAATGAGAGTTCTCAATCCTAAGTCCTCAAGAGGTAATTTGGAAAAACAAAGAAGAAAATGTATTAATTGAAATAATAAGTAAATTCAATTGGATATTATACTCAAACACATATGATTTCAACAATAACTTCATAAAATTATGATTTTGTAAAAATTTTTGCATTGGTGAAATGAGAATTCCATTTTGAATAATAAAATAGACTTGAGATATTATTAAGAAAATTAAAAGACACGGGTTAGAATTGGGAAATAGGTGACACTTTTTTTTTGGCTTATTGGTTTCCAACTCAAAATCTTAAAAACATTTCAATTATGAACCTGTTTTTGAGACATGCAAATAGTTCATATTATTTTACTATTGAATAGGGAAATAATGAGCTAATAAAACCCAAGACAATCCTCATAAAATACTATAATTTCCTAAATAATTAAAACTTTATATCATAATTAAGATACATGAGAATAAAAAGGATGAGACTGAATTTATTGCACCTTTAATTCATTTAAAATAATGAAACAAAATATCTATAATAAAAAATGGATGAAAAGTAATAGCATAAGTACTCTATAGATATATAATAACTGTATTGTCTAATCAATGATAATGTAATCTATATACAAGTTAAATTTTATCCATTTTTAAATAATAGAAAACATAAAAATAAGTCCAATAATACCCTACCATTCCATGACAATAGAAATAAGAACATAGACTGCAAATGTAGTGGAAGGGAAAAACGGAAACTAAAGAAGAATGACTAAATGACAATAGAAATAAGAACATAGACTGAAAATGTAGTGGAAGGGAAAAACGGAAACTAAAGAATAATGACTAAATAAGGTAAAAAATGGAAATCATATTAAGGTATATTGCTACACAAATAAAGTGATTTTTCCATTAAAATTTTCGTTAATCTAGTCTCACATAAGAATATTTATTGAAATTTAATATAAAATCATGGAGAGGTTAATAAGTGGACAAAGTTAACTTTTTTCTTGATTTTTTTTTCAATTTCTTAAACAATTTCATTATAAGTTATAGTTCCACTTTGGGAAAATTTACCATAAAACTTTAATTCATTTTAAGAAAAAAATGAAAAAAAATATTTAAATTTAAAATTAGAAAGTGGATTAAGAGCTCTGTGGAAAGAAAACACAAACTTACCTAAAAGGTTGGAATTTCCCACATAGATAATTATGAATCCTTAATTCAATCTATAGTAGTGACTAGAATATGTCAATTATCCTTATAATTTATATTTATTTCCTCATTAATATGTTATTGGGGTTTTTTCTAAGATATTATTTTATAATTGAAACTTGTTTAAGTTGTTACTTATAAGCGATTCACTTCCTTATGGTTTGTACTTATGTAAAACATTAAAACATCATCAGAGTTATTTTTCCAATGTTTTAAAATTAGAAGTTACTCAATTTTTTTAATTATTGAACTATCGCAATTTGGTATTCATTTAAAAAAAAATAACACTCGGATCACATCCAAACCATATAAATTCTTCCTAAAGACAGAGACATGGGAGTGTATTTCTCCTTACTATATCATATAATAGTGGATCATTTTATGCTATCCGAGACAAAGCAATAAAGAAAAAAAGCATTCAAACCATATCCCTTACAACCAAGAGCCAGATGAAACTCCAATACATCATAACATTCAATTTTCCACTAACCATTCATCAGAAAAAGGTGTTACCAACAAACATATCCCTAAAAAATGAGAGCCAAAGCCATCTCCAAGACACCGTAACATTGTTATAGCAGTGAACCAATCAGTAGATGGGAGTATTACCAGAAAAAATTCAACCAAATTACCACAAAAAGCAATACTACAAAGACACAGTTGTAGCTTGAAGGAAATATAAGGTACAACGTGACATACCAAATTCACACAAACCATGAATAACACAACCATCCCATAGATAATAAGTGCATACAAAAGGAACAAGTTACTGAAGATCATGATGAAATAAAATCCATTCCAGGATGCTGAGCACATAAAAACCTAGGAATGAAACATGGTAGTCTAGAAACATACAAGCTCCAAACAAATTTGAACTATGAATATCACTTGTATAACACCAACTAGTGTCATAGATGATATCAATACCAAGAAAATCCCATGTTATGAAAAACAAGAAAAAACCATTGCATCAAAGAAAAAATATTTTCAAAATGGAAACAAAAACACTTGAGTCCAATTTCTATTTTTGTTGAGTTGAAATAATAGTCGGGTCTTGAGTATTTTCAATCGATGGATTAGTACAGTCTCCAAGAGGATCTGTAAGTTCATCAGAGACTAAATCTGACACTAGAAATCTTTCCACCTAACCCTGTTTAAAATCCACATTATCTAGATAGAACCTTTGATTTCATAACACACATTTAATGTACTCCAAACCAAAGAATAAATTATAAGTTTCAACTTGATTATATTTAAAAAATAAGCACAACATTGTATTCGTTTCTTGATGCAAAGCAACGCGTATAGGAAACATGTCATCTTTTCTAGAATCTACCCACATCTGCAACCCTTTTCACATTTGCACCTACTACCTATGAATTAGAATGATAAGGGCATTCCCCTCTTTCTTTTTACTCCAAAAAAATAATTTATTTCATCACCTCAAGAGTAACAACATCAAATAATGTTCCAACTGAATTGTAGGTTGAAGGTCGAATTCTTTTCAATACAACATTATCTAAACCACCTCTCATGCTCATCATTTGTTGAAGTGGAGCGTGATAATGGTTTCAAATGAATAGTTTAACCAACTACAAGAACCCTTGCTTGAGAAATAAGAAAATATATAGAGCACCAACCCTTGAACTGCTGACCAAATGACTAACAAAAATCCCCCAATTTTCACACCAGAGAACCAAATTCAAGTAAATTACCTAATTTAGGATTGTGAAAACACATAAAACACCAAATTCCCTAGAACCATACCAAAGCATGAAGGTTCCCAATATCAATACTAACAACTAGATCAATTTTGATATCCATAGCACACATCGTCCTCATCAAAGTGAGAACTAAAACGATTAAAATAAATGGAACTTGCATGAACTATAAGAATCCCTAATACATAGTCTCAAAGTATTTCAAGAATATAAACCAACAAAACAAATGGAACGAGCATCAACTATAAGAATCCTAATACATAGTCTCAAAGTATTTCAGGAATATAAACCAAATACAACCCAAGAAATCCCTTTTTATATGCCACACTTTGACAGACAAAGCGATAAATTTTCCAAATTCATAGAAACATTGTAACAAAACTAGCGTATCAAGAAATAAAAACAAAAGTTGTAGAATGAGACGAAATACCTCAACACACATTAGTAGACTATCTAGAAAGAACAACATTGAAGCTATGGATGCCTTAAACATAGAATCAAAGTATTCTCAGAACATAAACTAAAATAATACAACCCAACAACCTTCTTTATGTGCCACACTTAATGGTATTGTGTTTAATAAATTTTCCAAATTCATAGAAACATTGTAACAAAACTAGCGTATCAAGAAATAAAAACAAAAGTTGTAGAATGAGACGAAATACCTCAACACACATTAGTAGACTATCTAGAAAGAACAACATTGAAGCTATGGATGTAAGCTTAGTAAGAAACCCATTCTCTATAGCATGCAAAAGAGAAACCAAGAGAAAAATCCTCAAAAAAGACTAAGTGAAGGAGGTCAAGAAGGAATACTCACGTCTATTCCTATGTTGCATGTATCTATGCCACCCCACTTCCTTTATTCTACATTTATAATGATAATACATTTTTTTCAAGACCCAACTCCCATCAATATTTTTTTGCCACACCATTCTTAAATAAGGACATTTGTGAATTGGGAATGACTTACAAAAAATCCCTAATTCCACCCTAATCGGAAAACAACAAAATTGACTAGTTGCAAAATTTCACCAAATAGTAACTAAGGTTGCTTTGAAGTGAAAAAATGAGGAAACTTGATTCTTTAAGTGCCTTTAGCATAAAACTTGAAATATGAAATGAAAAATGAATAGAAGAGAAAAATAAGAAAACACAAAAAACTTGATGACAAAATTCGACCCTCCTGGACTACATCTCCAGGTCTGATTCCAAGTGGACATCCATTGTATTCAAAATTCTCATAAAGTCTCTTTACATCAAATTCACCATTTTGGATTGTGCACAGAGGCACCAACGGCTACTGTCAGAAGATAGGCCTCAACCTCAGCTCTCCAATGCAACTTACATATCTAAAAAATGCATGATATTGGCCAAGTTATGCCTCAAAAGGCATACTACAAGCATAAATAAGATAAGTTTTGCAGACACTCTTTTCAACTCCTATCGCTTGGGCGCATTGGAAAATATTTTTATAAATCCACAGGTAGGTCCTAGGGTCAAACATGCAGACCTCCCGAGTTTGGCTTGGAAACACATAGCAATTAGTTTTAACGATATGGTATTACATTTAAATACATTGCAACAAATTTATTAACATAATTTCATGGCACAAAAAAATAGTATACATAGAAATATGATTTTTAAATGACTTTACGATTATGATCTACAGCATCCCCATGGCACATTTCATCGTAAAGTTTTTAAAATGATCCACATGTAGATAACGATATGGTTAATACAATTGTATTAAGGGGTATTTGGTTGATGTGTTATTATAGTTGTTTCATGGAATTTTGGAGCTCTAGTTACTATGTTTGATACGTTAAAACATACCTTTGGGTTTGTCGGGTCCACCCGGATGTGGTGGGCTCCACCAACTAACCCTTGCAATTTCATTCAAAAAACTTAAATATAAGTTTAAACGCAATTTATTAATGAAATATAAGTAATGTGGTAAATTTTTATATTTTTTAGGGAGAGGTCACTGGAATTTAGAGTCGAGCCTTGGAGTTAGGGTGCTCTTGAGTTTCCTTTGACCTTGTTCATTTAATTTGTTGCCATATATCTGTTGAGAGATTTTACTTCTGTAAACTTTTAAAAAACCCCTTTTTCATGTTGGAAAACCATCGTGTGTTTTTCTCCCTCATACGGAAACCGTTTCGCAAATCCCGTATCATGGGAATCAACGCGATGATCTCTTCGACTTAGCGATGGTTTCATGAGCATCGAGCACAGCAAAATTTTGAGCATTTAGAGGATCCTCTTGGATCCTTCCTCTATGTGAAATATTTTATTAGACCTGCCAAAAAGATTTTGTTTAAGAAGACATGAGGTGAGGGTATGGCTCCCTCACCCTTCCTGTCTGTTCACCTTGGTGCCAGATCCATGGTTTGGGGTCCTAGAGGTATAGAGCATCTCCACCACTTGGAAATGGAGACCTTTATATGCTTATCATGACACATTTTTAACTTGTGAATTGTTTCGATGTTTGGTAGCAGAAAACATGTATAGTGACCACCCCTTTTGTCTTGCCTACAAAATTTTGTAGAAACATGGCGAAAAGCTGCTACAAATATCCCAATATTTATCCCTGCGAGGCATCAAAACTTGTGTCAATGTCTGCAGCAAGCATGCTGAATGATAAATTCTTGTACACAGAACCCTTGTGTTGGTAGTTAATAACTGCTTTAATCGTTGTCTGTATATTTTCTATATAACTTTTCATGTGCTAAATAACTATTTTCATAATAGCGAAGCATTCAAGAAGGTCTTGATAACATATTGACTACTTTGTGCATTGTTCTTATATTTTGTTACTAAGTGGAATTACTACTAAAAAATAATATTTATATTTTCAAGGATGCTTAGTTTGAGGATTGGGGTACTCATGTGGTTTATGATGCGCATGTGTCTTATTTTTCCATAGGGAAATTTTATATTTATTTTTAATGAGTACTACTATTACTTTAATTCTTTATCATAAATTGGATAGTTAAAACTTCTTTTAAAAAGTTTAGAAAAAAATATTATTTCATTTATCTGTTTTCTTCATACCCATTCATACCCACTAGCATCATATTTCAAATGGTTGTTGAAGGTATGGTAAGCCGTTAATTGCCATCAACAATTTTTTGCTTTGGCGTCAAATTATTTTTTTGTTGTCCTCCCCACTCAAGATGCTTTTAGGGAATTTGTTAAACAAAGTAGTAGTGCAATATAATAATAATAATAATAATAATAATAATAATAAAAAGTGATAAATAAACTTCCTCCAAATAGAACTACATCAAGAAACTTCTTTTAACTTCATCTGTACATTTTGTGGTCTTACATGTACTCAAAAATCACATCAATTTTAGTTGGATCTATTTTTTATTTTGGTACAATAACCTTAGCCAAGGATATACTAAGGATTTTCATTCACATTTAGAGGAAGTTTGAGATATAGTTCCCCTCTTTTTCAACACCATGTCAAAAACTTGTTATATGTTTTTTTTGTTCTTCAAACTTGAAATGAAAAATAAGAATATCGACAAGATAGACTATGACAAACTTATCAATATAAGGAATGAAAGACATCATTCATCACTCTCATAAGAGATTTTTGAGGCAGCCACACAACCCAATGGCATAACTCCTTAGTTCAAAAGTCATGTCTATTCTTCATCCAGGAGTTTTATATATCATTCTGCCAATATAGATATGATGATAACCACTTCTTAAATCCGGATTAGTTTTATGTTATTTTTGTTTCTGATGAGATTTTGGTTCTAAAAAAATTCTTCTAAGAATCTCTGCCAGGTAATTTGTAAAAATTGGCGGTCACATTAGGCGAAGTCTTAAGTACACAAAATACATATATAATAGAGATGGATCCCCATTGGGATTCAGATTATCAATAGATTTCTAATACATCTTGTGGATTATCCAAATTACTCTTCTTCAATTGAAAACCACATGAGCTTAAATCCATCATAGCAGGAAACCTAATTTACCACAAATGATTGTTAACCTTTTAATTGATGATTGATTAAATCCAAATTTATCTTAATTTACGTTGCCCTCTCCAATATATTCAAGTCATCTTTAGGCCATTACTTTTTCTCCATTATATGGAAATGTTATAAACCTGTGATCCTTGACATATATAGACTACCCAACACACTCCATATATCCAAGGAATCACATCTAATTCAACTCATCAAAAAAATTAGTTGTAATTGAAAACCTTAATCGACATTGTTTAAGCATGCATTTTGAGTATTCTCTTTCCAGCATATCTAAAGGGTATGGTTTTAGGATGATTACAGTTTTGAATCCCAATTTTCATGGTAGTTCTGAGATAATAAGTTTTCTTGTGATCCACTATTGAATAATGTGTCTATATTAGTGTTCTTGGATAAAATAATTATGTGAAACAATTCAACTCTCTTCTTTTTCACCAAGTGCATTGTGACTGAATTTTGAATGACTATTGTGTGAAAAAAAGTAGAACTAGAAATTAACCAAAAGGAATACTGTTGAACCCATGCTTGATGTTATTCTACATTACAAGTCAGATCCCAAATCTTGTTGGAATGCAACAACATTATCTTTAGTTTCACCCTTCTTCTTAAGGACCTCATGTTTAAGTTCGGGATGATGAAGCTTCCATAATTTGGAGTCACTTTCTCTTAACCATAAATAGCTGAAATTTTTATAGGTCTTTCTTCTTCTTTCTTAGTTCATTGCCTAATTTTCTTCATTCTTTAGAATCGTTTTCTATAAATTCTTAAATGATTTATTTGAGGTGATTTAAACTCGTAGCCTTCCACGATTCAATATCAATGGCTTGTAAACACACTTAATCAACGTCTCTCGATGGATTAACATAAGGAATATATTACAATAAAGATGAAAACACCAACAGTTTGAAAGGTTTTTCTGCCCTTTTAATGGAACACTAAGTTCTAATTCATTTTTCCTTAATTCCGTGTAAACTCTTTCACACTATGTCCTTTAGCACATGAAAGTATTACAATCCATTTAAGCATGTGTGTATATATATAAGGGATATAGTTACTAATAGATTTATGAAAATGTAGGCAATGAAGGAACCATTCTGCCTTTCTATCACTCTCATTGAGAACTTGCCTCTTACAAGTCAAAATTTGCACCATCCCCACCCCCACATTCTAAGTGTAGCTAGGCACAGATGTTTGCAGATTCTCGAGAACATTTTGAATACTACAATACACTTGAAGTTGCTTTATCCAGTTAATATAACTTTTATGATTTATTTCACCATCATATATGGGCAACAAACAATATAAGCCCTAATGAAGGACATTTCTGTTTTGGTTACTTTGAGGCAGATAAGACTCAGTGACCAAGAGAATAAAGAAAGTGAATATGGAGGAAAGGAGGTTCATTTCATAAACTTTCCTTTTTCCTTTTTTATTTCTTGTGACTTTAGAAGATGAATTTGAATCGCCAGTCTTCTTGTCTTCATAAAGTTTTGCAATCATCGGGTTGCATATGGAAACATTTGGTGGGGAATTGTTCCTTGCTCTTTGTCTGAGGAGGTTCTCTTCATTTGACTCTCCCACAGTCAACTTTTGAGAGCTTTACTCTTTCCAATCTCTACATTTATCTTCTCCATTTTCCTTTTCTCTCGTCGCAACTTGCATCTATTCAACATTCATATCGGAAAGTATTAACACATATATTTTAAAAGTCATATATAAAATTTTAAAAATATGATCCAAAAATGAAAAATTGACTCTTTGCTATTTTACCAAATATTAACTAAGGTTTTACAAGTCTTGAAAATAGGGAAAATTGATTCTTTTAAGTTCCTTTAGCATAAAAATTGAAATAAAATAAAAATAAAATAAAGAAGAAAAATAAGCAAACATAGAAAAATTGATAGCGCACGATTAGCCCTCTGAAGCTGCATTTTCGGGTCTTGCTTTCAAGTTGGCATCTGTTGTATTAAAAATGTAAGGTCTCACCATCAAATTCATCATGCCAGGATAAGCACCTGAGGCACCAATAGCCTACGCCAGAAGGGTGGCAACGCCTTGACTCCGGCACAGCCCCAGTCTAAATATTGGCATGTTCGCAAAGTTATGGCTGAAAAGGTATGCGGCAGGCCTTTAAAATAGATAAGTTTGACATTTTAATTACTATGGCTTTGGCATTTGAAATTTTTAAAACTCTCTGAGGCAAGTCCTGAGGTCAAACCTACGGACCTCCGAAGTGATTGGCTTGGCAACATATAATTGTTTTTTAACCATATCATATTACAGTACGATACGTTGCAACAAATATATTAAGATAGTTTTATGTTATTCAATATGTCATCATGTGGGTTTTAAACTATGGTCAACGATAATATCTGAGCTCCCCTGGCATTTGGTATAAAAAAGGTTTTAAAATGAGCAAGGGATAACCTATGGTTAATACCATTGGAATTAAGTATTTGGACGTGTATTATAGTTGTTGTGCGATGTTGGAGATTTTCTTACTACTTTGAAAGCAGAATTAAAAAAATATGTTTTGGGTTTGGCGAGAACCAAATATTAGTCGGCTCCATGGCCTTTTATATGTATTCAAACAAAAATTGAATATGGTCGGAGCCTATGGTTTGATAAAGAACTAATGTGATATGATGTGTGTGTTTTATTGTGATTTGAAAGGTTGCGAGATTCACGTCTCAACCTTGGAGTTTAACACTGCTACTAAGTTTGATTTTGATTTGTTCGTTGAATTTTGACAAACACATGTCTGACAGGGCCTGCCACTTGATACACTGGGGAGGCGATTTTTGCGTGTTGGAGAAAAAATTCAAAGTGTGTTTTCTCCCTCATATGAAGGTCATTCTTCAAACCAAATATATCACGGAATAATCCGAAAGAGCTCTTCAACTTGGTGTTGGTTTCGTGAGCATCAAAAATGTTGTAAAATATTGAGCATTTAGAGGATCCTCACAGAATCACACTCATTCATGTATGGAAATGTTTATCATTACGTAACAAAACTTTAGATGCTAAATATCTTCACCTAAAACCAAAGGAGGCCAACCATCATCCAGCATTCATTTCTAAATACATCCCATATTCCACGGGTATACAACACTTGTTTACCTGTTCTCTTGGAACGAATAGAATAACATATTCCATCTTAGGTAATAAATCATTGATATGCCCAACAACACATTCTAATTTTCAACTCCTTACTATTTATAGTAATTTGTCCATTCATAGAGTAGAATAAAACTGAATGGAAAATTTTGAATCACCATCAATTCGATGAAAAGAAAACCCTCATGAATCACTATCATAACATCTTTCTCCAAGGCTTAGTGTTTGTATAGTCTCATAACACTCCTCCAAAATCCGATATTTTAGGATTGCCAGAGAAACTAGATAAAAATTTAATTTAATAAAACATGTAGGAAGGAGAGAAAATGAAGAATTCGATTCGAAGGAATCATGCTTTGGGGAAGATTGTCTATGAAAGTGCTTGTGTTTTGATGTAAAATTTTCTCAATCAATACTAGAGCTACTCATGGTTCTCTACTTTCTAATCCTTCGATGACAAAGATATGAAAGTTTCACAAGTGTTGAATAACCATTTCATTTAACACTTGTAACAACCCTCTCCTTCAATGACCAGAGATAAAAAATATTGTTTCTTTAATGTTTTCTTGAATAATCATTTCATTTAGCACTATAATAACCCTCTTCTTATTTCTAAGTGACATTCACTTTCCTTCCACACATTACAAAATAATAACAAGGTTCAAAGATAGAAGAACAATGAGATTTTTTTAATGCAATCAGTTCCATTGAACTAATGGTTCTAACAAATGATCCTACAATCAATTATCAATAATAAAAAACTAAGAATAAGGTATCCCTGCACTTCAATAAACCATGATAATTAAGAAATTTCTCCATAGTTTCTTTTAGCATTTAGGAAAAAGAGGATAGAAACATTTTTCTTCCACCCTTTTTTCTAATATGACCATAAGTAACCTTCACATATAATGAACCATAGAAAATTAGGTACATAAGATATGAGCAAACTATTAATGCTACTCAAATACTATTTTTCTCTAAATTATCATGGCCTACCAAAATGGAATATGATATATTTATTAAACATTCCTTTGGGGTAAGCCCAATGTAGTATATACTATTGCTATAAAATATATTTTTCCTTTGCATTAATTCCTTGAAATTCATCCCATGGCATCTCACGGAAAGAACATCGCTAGTATTCATACATTTCGATTTCTTCTAAATTTGATCATCCATTTAATCTTTCCAATATTCCTCACCCACAATGCTCCTAAACGGTTGTGAAAATTTGCAACAATCAAAATTCTTCCTTTCTCAAGCCAAGTCTGATGTGATTTTTTTCCAGGCTTCCATCAAAATAGGATAATTTACTGTTGTATCTCCATAAAGAAAATGGATTCCTCACCACTTGAAAATTTTCCTACAATACCTCCAGTAACAGTCAATCAGCCTTCCCACTATATATCCTTGATGATCCTCAGGGAAAATCATAACACATTTCTAATATATCTACTTCAATATAACTCACACCTACCAATCAACCACACTTTGCTACCATAGTTAGCCTCTAAGGCACGCACTTAGTATTTGAGATTACACAGGCAAAACTCCTTCCCTCTTTTATAGAATCCAAAGTCTCTAGCATCACCAAAGACCACCATTTCATATACATACACCCCACTAGAGGAAATATCTCCATTTTGATGCCCATCTTCAAACCGATTTAGGAGGCATAGCTCACATTTTATAGATCAGAATAGCTTGAAGCATTGACTTCGTGATGATCAATCTCTGCTAAATTTGGTACTTAGATACTGGTTGTTAACCAACATTTGTGACCCTCCATAGATATTTTTTAATAGGAAATTTGTTTTGGACTAGTACTAATGTACCCTATGACCATAGAAGGAGAGAATCTGATGAATATCTAAAACACGAAATAAAAAGCATTGAATAATTTCCTTACAATTAAAAACAAAAATGTTGGAATTTTCATTGGGTTGGTTGACCAAATAGGAAGACATGATAAAAAAATTATTGATGTGTCACAAGAAGGTCTTCACTATATAAAGGTCACCCTCAAAGACCCCTTCTGCAACAAGAATCACCCAAGTCCTTTCCTGCTTCAGAATAAATCAAATATTAGAACTTTCCTTAGAACCTAACACAAATCAAATTTCCATGGGTTGTGTTTTTTGCGAATTCACAATTCAAGTTGCTTGTCAGTTTACCAACACTTTCTGTAAACTTGCATAACAAGTCTGCTATATTTGGGGGCACCAAACAGTTAAGTAAAAAATCATTAAAAATTAAAAGCCCTAGTTACAATAACCTTTGGTAGAAAGTGACTATCAATCAACACTTATTGAGCCCCAAGGTGGGGCTTCTTGAAATACACCTTTGACTTTTATATACATCCTTCTCTGTCGGGTAAGGGATGCTGACAAAAATCACTAAAAATTAACAAACCTAGTAACAATAAAATTGTTCCAGAAGTGAATCCTCTCACAAATTGGGGCAGAACCTAATCATTAATATTTTTTGCACATACCAGAGATACAACATACTTTGGAAAGACACTAATTTCATTATAACAGGTATTTCTATTGTGATATATGATAGATACCAACAAATGAATAAATATAGCTAGAAATCTCTTTTTTATGCTTTTTAAAATGCTTACTATATAGGTAATTTTTGCTAAAAGAATTTCTTTTAAAATTGAAATCAATGATTTTTTGAGCAACCTAAGTATGTCATGCAAATCAACTAATTCCTACTATTAAATACATTGTTTAATATCAAAGAACGTCAATATCTACTTCATTATTAGACTTTTTCCAAAGTAAAAGTTATACCATTAATCATATGTTTTGAGAGTGAAATGAAGTGATTTACAAGCATACTGACACCAAAGCCTTTCCTAATTGGAGGTAAAAAACTTTATGTGCAATTCTCAAAATTTAATATATTTTTTACTTATCCTATGATGTGGGTTTGTCTTCAAAGTCTATTTTATTTTAAAATGATTTTATAACTAATCTAAATCAATTAATATTCCTAAATCTCTATTTTTTGGTTTTTAAAAATCTATTTTACATACATATCTCATTATAATTTATAATTTATAGTGAATTGATATTATAATTTTTAGTTATACAAATTTCATTGAAAAAAACTCCCAAATTTAATTAATATTATAATTAATTTTTAAATAAAAAAGAAGATAATTTAAGGCCATATAACCAATTATAGCCAAAAACAACCAACAAACTCATTATAAGTAATATATAAATAAATGCCTTTGATACATTTTTTCTGGCTAGAAATATATTTTATATTTAAAACTATAGGATATCTTAGGTACCTACAAATGTACAAAATTAACAAAATCAAAAAATCAATATTTATATTAATTTTTCATATTTTTTAGAATCACATGGATATTTTAAGAAAAAAGCGCAAAAAATCTTGCTGACTATCTTGCTCATCTAGTAATTATTAAATATTAGAGAAAAAAATAATTACAAATACAGAATAAAATTATAAAACTTCTATATTTACTATGAATTTAGGCAGGTTATATAATTTAGAAATATAAATGAAAAAAACAAAATTACATAATAATATATGAATTAGATGAATCATTCTCTTTTACAGCATACACAAATTAAAAATGAAATCACATGTCATAAATCTGTTAAATCTATTTAGCAGTATTAAAAAGATAAAGAAATAGAAATTATATGCTTTTATATCTAAAATTGATAACATATTTAAAAAAAATACAAAATTTCAACTAATGTAAACAAACGATAGAATTATCTTTTGCCAAACAAATAATGAATATGATGAGTTTCACAATTCTTAACAATAAATAAGGGTTGCCATTAGTTTATTTAAGGAAACCCAATAAACAATTCGACATTAAAAGATATTTGGATTGATTTCATAGAAAACAGTTAAGACTCAAGATTCCAATATGTTTATACAAAATACTTAATTTATATGAGTAGATAACATAGCTACTTCTTAATTTTGGCTAGAATATTTATAACTAGTCTTGATATGGCAAATTTATACGAATTGTTACAACAAGGTTTTTCACTCTTTTTCATCATAGCTTAGGAGATAGAACATCATTCCCAAGTTAGAAGCAGTTAAGTTATATAAAGTGCTGCAATCACTTTTCCTAACAAACTTAATAAATAGAGGTATAAAGTCTTACTATTTATAATTATTAGTTGTCATCTTTAAAATTGGAAGGATCAACCAAACCCTCCAAGACAACTAGCTTATCCAAAAATTGCATTTCTCTTTTCTAGGACTTTACTTCCTTTCACTTTTTTCAGCTCATCTCTTCTAAAATGGAGCTTTCTTTCTCTAAATTCAAGTACGCCTCAAAGTTTGACCTTTACCTTGGTTGATTTTGTGAGCTATATGAACACTCTTGATTATTACATAGCATGAATCAGGGGCTGCCAAATCATCTTATTGAGTTCTTACTCTTCTTTCCCTCTCTTTATTTTATTTTGGAGCTTCTTTTGGTCCAATCTCACTTTCTTCTTGAAAGCTGAAAAATTTAAATGAGATGTAGCACAATATTTTCCTTTGTTTGAATCTTGGAATTTGATCATAATAATATTACTGTGGTTGTGCAATCCATATTACTTAGAAATGAGCTATAGAAAAGTTCAGGTCAATATTTATTTGCAGCATGAATTTAGATATGTCACCATATGCTTCTTGATGTCCATTTTTCATTGTGTACTCTAAAATTAGGTTTTTGAGCCAACGATTTCACTTTTTTCCCCTTGAACTTTTGGTTGATCTTCAGCAGCACTTCTTATCTCCATGTATTATTATTGTGTTTTTCTGCAATTAAGGTTGGAGAAGTTGATGAAGTTAAAATATAATTTCCTTTTCCTGAACCATAAATTGTGAGAACATGTCATCTTTGTATAGGACTTGGATATTACCATTTTTATGTATCTATTGTTCAACTTTCCATACATAAGAATGTTGTTGCCACTAGATAAATCGGAAACATGAATGAACTAACAAAATATATACTAAAATATAGACAAAAAATCAAATCACATCCAAAACAAGAATTCTATGTTTAAATCTTGTATAAAAATCTTAGTATTATTAAATTGATAAACCAGCAAGTTAATAATAATAGTAAAAGTACACATTTTTTAATTAATACATGAAATCTTGGCTTTACAAATAGAAACTTTCTAAAACATCATATACATTATCTTGGGAATATTTATTTAGCTAATTTAAAATCTTGAAGAACTAAGAAAATCACTATAACCTCCTAAATATTTGTAGAAATCTCAATTAAAAATAAACTACATAAACCTAACAAACATAATATTCCCTTTAACCCTCCCTCAATAAAAGCTAAGCGAAAAAAATACATTAAAATGTTTTATGCTTCAAAAAAATTACACGATTAATCAACAACAAAAAAATCCTGAAAACTGCTTGATTCCTGCAAACAACACATTTTCGGCTTCTTGACGATTTTAATTGTTCATGTTCACTATCTAAGCGATATAAAAGACTATTAATAACAATAATCATATCAGAGATATCTCGGTAGAATGAAATTCTAGCAAAATATACGAAAAAAAGATGAATAACATTTATCTTTTCATGAATAAGTGAATAAAGTGATTGAATTTTCCTCACAAAATAGGCTAAATATATGGTTTTATTTTTAGAGATATATTCAAGGCTTATTGCCATACTCATGTGAACAAGAAAAGAAATATAATTAAGCTGAATTCATTGATTAAAAATAACAGAATAAATTATTAGAAAGATATTCACAAGAATTATTAGAAAATAAACTAGTAACTCCTATTCTTCTTAACGAATAAGAAAGAAAGATATTTAAAAAGTGCAAGAGAAAATAAACATGTGTCTCCATTCACTATGCGAGGGCCGAATGTGATGCAAATAGTAGGAATGAATAAGAACTAAGTAAACCACTATAACTTCTAAAAATCTTTGTGAAGTTTTAAAATTAATAAACTAAATAATAAATATAAGCTAAATAAACATAGTGAAAAAACACCTAAAATGCTCTTTTGTAACACTGTTTCAATTTAAGTGACAAAACAATGTTCATATTTTCTATCTAACCCACTATCTAACATGTAAGGGGTGTGAGATGTCCAAATAGATGAAATTTAGCAGCAAGATATACGAAGAAAATATAGATAACATAAGGAGAAAAAAGGTGAAGAAAGTGAATAACATTCAAAAAATTAGAAAGATATTGAGATGTCTAACTAAGATGAAATCTAAAGAAGATATCTGAGAAAATGAATAGCATTCGAGAAGATGAGCTAAGAAGATGAATACTTGATCTTGAAAGAAGAAGAGTGGATGCATAACAACAATGAGTAAGTAGAAACTAATAACATGGTTTGTTAGATTTTATTTGTTGCGGTATGTTAAATGTGTCATGAGATGTCTAACTAGATGAAATCTGAAAGATATCTCAGAAGATGACTCCTTTAGTGAAGAAAATGAAAAGAAACTGAAGATTCAATAACGATTAGAAAAGTAGATGCATAACAACAATGAGTAAAATTAGAAATAAATAACATGGTTTTGTTAGATTTCATTTATTTAGAGTATGTTCAACTATTGCATGACATGTCTAACTAAGATCAAATCTAAAGAAAATATCTGAAGAAGATGAATAACATTCAGGAAGACTATTATGAAAGATGATAACAATCAAAGAAGAAGAGTGGATGCATAACAACTATAACTGACCAAATAAGAAATAATACTTATGAAGGTTTGTTAGATTTTATTTATTCTGATATGTTCCTATTGTCATACTCATATAACTTAGAAAACAACTTTAATTAAAATGGAATTGCTTTTTTGTAAGTTTTGTAGTTCCTTTCATTTTTCACTCTTTTTTTCTTTTTTTTAAACTCGATTTTCATCAACATGTCCAGATACATCACCCCTATCCTCATCCTTTATTTAACAAAACCCAGAACTCCAGTCCAAGCAGAAATTCATTAGATTAAAAAACCCCAGCAATGAATTACTAAGTGTTGAGAGAATCACCCTAGAAAAATAAAAAAGTGACTCCTATTCTTCAGAAGAATTATTCAGAAGAATTACCTGAAAAAAGTAAAACAATGACCTTCTTCTTTAAAAATACTGTAGTAATAAAAAAATCCTAAAAAACATAGTTCACCTTTGACACATAATTTTAATTTTGTAATAAAAATAAATGTTCTATTTTCTATATATTGTGGAGATTATTGAGAGGTCTAAATAAAGAGATTGAAATCTGTAATAAGATATCTATAGAAGATGAATAAATAACATTCAAATAATTGAAGTGGATGCAAGTACAACAACTGGTGAAATGAGAAATAATAACATGGTTTTGTTGATTGATTTGTGCAATATATTAATATATATACTCTCATGCTAGCATGAAAAACAACATTAGTAAAACAGATTCATTGATTAAAAAAAAGCAATTCAGAAGAATTACCTGAAAATAAGACGGTGACTCGTATTCCTCGAAGGTATTCAAAAGGAGTACCTGAGAAAATAAAACTGAGACTCGTATTATTCCTCTGCAGGGTAGAATGGTAGGAATGAATAAGTTGCGCGATGAGCGAACTTAAAAACAGAACAAAATGAATTACCAGAAAGGCATTCAGAAGGATACAAAAAGGTATTCAGAAAAATTGAGAGAAATAAAACAAATGACTCCGAATTCAGCAGGAAAGAACATTCAGAAGAATAAAACGGTGACTCATATTATCCCTCTGCAGGAGTAGGAATGCTTGATTCGGATGGTAGGAATGAATAAAGTTATGAGCGGTGGGGGGGCGTCGCGTCTGATGAGTGGGCTGGTTCACACGTTAACGCGCTCTACTCGTTAAAATTAAATGCATCGCTTTGACAGAATACAATTATTTTATTCAAACGCGTTACTTACGAAGTCAGATGAAAGAAAAATGACAACGTTATCTTTGAAAATTGACGGCATCAATCACTCCGCTGCTTACAGTTTACAGTCTGCATTTGAACCTCAACTATTTTCTAAATAAGAAAAAAATGGTCCACCATTAAATGCAACATTTTAACTAAATATGCTGTGATTACACTTGACCATTAAATGTAACTTCGAGACTAACCGATGGCTCAAGGAGATAGCAGTCCACTTTAGCACTGTCCAAGAAGACGATTCTCTTGAGGTAGTTTATCGAGGTTATATTTTTTTCAAAAAAATAAATGAAATTCAGGTATATGATTTTGAAAAATTTAGAGCAGAAATTTAGATATTGTAATTAAATGTTTTGAAAAAAAAACAGTCCATTCTAATAAAAATACTAATGGCCATCCTGCTAAATTATAACGTCAGCAAACATCGTTTGGTATATAATCAAATCTCATGAAACCAATCGGCAATTTTTTTTCATTCCTAGTTAGAATAACTCACACACTCTCAGGTAATTATTATGAGGATTTATTGGATAAATTCAAATTTGATAGTGAATTCTTATATTAAAGAATTGGTTGACATTTTGTGAGGTCAGTTTAGAAACAATTTATAACTATAATATGGTGTAAATAATAATTTTAAATATTTTGATAATTATTGTTTAATGAAAATGAAAATAAAATATTTAAAATTTATGAAAATAATAATGAATTGTTTATTTATATAACAAAATAAAGTATTTTGTATGGAAATGTTTATGCGGGAAAATTAGCTTAAAAAAAATTAAAAAACTCTGAGTGATTAGTGTTTAATTGTTTTTCATAAAATATGGGGCCAAAATCCTTAAGACGACAACTCTCATACTATTTTTTCAAAAATTTCATAGAATTTTTCATAATCTTGCGGGGAGGTTATTTTGTGGGTTTTTAAGACTACTAGGTTGTTTTTAATATGACTTTTTTTTGATGTTACGGTGGAATTTTTCTTGACTAATTCCTCTAAAATCTTGCAGGAATAAAAAAGACTGTTACATTGAACAATAATAAATAATATTTTTAAAAATATAGAGAAAATTAATTTTTTATTTTACTTATGGAGAGGGTTAGTCTGATTAGTACCCCATCAATACATTATTCTACTGCTGACCATTTCCCACTATTTATTATCTTAGTTGAATAGTTTTATTTAGCCGATAAGTTTTACTAGTATATGATGATTTACCATGTTGTACATTATCCTAGTTTGGGTTTATGAGGATCATTTGATGATTTTGGAGAATCACAAATTATATATTACAATGTGTTCATTATAGAATATATTAGGTAAGTATTGAGGAGTATATAGCATGTATTTTTCCTTAATAACAAACCGTCTGTTATATTATTAAACCCTATCTATATATAGTAATAATGACCATGTAAACCAATCTTACTGCTTACTTCCCTCTCTGATCTTGGCTAAAATTAGCTCCATTGCCTCTAACTATTCATGTATATGATTTAGAGATGTAGTGGCAATGTTACGATGTATTTTTGTCAAAATATTTGTTATAGCTTATTGAGGAATAGGTAACTAAAAATGTATTTAAAGAGACTTAAAGCTAACGATGAGAAATCATGATAAATGCACTTAAGTTGATATACATTTTAGTAGAGGTAATGAATGAGTTCTCAAGAGATGTAGTCATATACTATTATCCACCAAGGAATTGGATAATGCCATATACATGGCATGTGGTGATATGGGTTCATGTTTGTCCCTCCATGCATCACCCACTTTTACTCACTCCCATACATATATTTTTTGTCAAAGCTAGAATAACACAAAATTTAACTGAAATGGCTAACTATATAGTGTATATGATACAGAATGGAATCGGCCAAATAATCTATCCAGCAGCAGAAAATTTAGTTTTCCTAAGAATGGTAATTGTGACCAAGCGTTAAAGGTGTCTTGGAGGGATATTGTGCCCTAGGTGACTCATATGGAAAGTTTAGTAGCCCCGTGTTCTAGCTTACGAAGATTTACCAAGCCCCATAGAGATTATTACTCATAATAGCACTGACAATAAGGAACTAAATTAATTGAAAAAACATTATAAAACACAGAAGTAAAGATATTCCCAAAAAGCATGAAGGGTAGCAGGCTATTTCCATGATATTCACACTTATGTGAAGTTTACACTTGCATTGTGAGGATTCCTATGATTTGACTGGGCCCAAGCAATACCAAATGATAAGACAACATCAAACCACTTTGGGATATAGAATCTAATATCTAGATCGAGAGAAGGCATCTCTCTATAAAGGCAAAATGATATATCTTTAAAATCAAATTGAGGTAGTAGGCTGGTATGAAACAAAGTTTTTAGTTTATTTCACATTTGGTTGAAACATGAAGAAGAGTTCAGTAAAGGTAAGAAGTGAGTAAAGATAGTTGCAATGGAGATAATTCAAAAACAAGTCTATTGGGCAATGGGTCACATTGTATGAATTAATCTGTCTTGCGGACAAGGCAGAAATCTCTCTAGTACTAAAAGTAACTAGCAACAAACAACCAATTATACTAATCTCTCTCTAAGCATACAAGATTCATAAAAACACTATATAGGTGTAAGGCCTACCTTATGTCCAGCGCTTGCTTGATCTCGTTGAATTCCTTCCCGTGCACTTGAAAGAACGTTCCTCGTGAATCTGCAATCACAAACAAGCAAAAAGATTAAGCAGCACCTGTATAGACATTATTATAAACCATACTTATCATAATGATCAAGGAATTTATGAAATAAACCATGAATCGACAGTTTAATGAGAGAAATGAGTATATTTGTATTAACTTCAAATAAATAAAACCTTTACAACCTGTGCCTTGATGTTGTGCAGGTCCTCCCGGGGTCCGAAGCAGGAATCTCTTCTAATTTGACAAGCATTGCAGTCTTTGAACCAAGACAGATAGAGATGAGTGATTTAACCTCACAGAAAGTCTTAGTTAACTGAGTCTGAATCTCAACAGCATTTAACTTCAAATATCTTAAGCTTGAACTCCCTTTGAGGCTACCCAAGGCCTCTTTTATAGTGGAAAAGAGGAGGTTTCTTGTTCCAAATATGAAGGGATAGAATCCTCCTTCAAAGGGATTAGCTCCTTACATCAAGGGGTTAGCTCCATCAAGTGAGGGATGCATGAACCTTCTCAAAGCGTATCCATTCCCGAAAATTCCCATCTAGAATCTTCTAGAATTCATCTGAAATTCACTTTTTATCTTTGCTTTCTCGCCTTTTTATGTTTTACAGAGGTCCCCACCCATAACACAAAGAACGTGCGGTATTTGTTCAAGAGGTAAGTCGAGATTTAGGTGCGGGACCGGCAGGAATGAATAGAGAAAGTGCGATATCAATTCTTGGGGGATTTGTGTGGACTTTTCTTTGATTTGTAGCTTGACATGAGGAGCCAGTGTTAGATTTGAGTAAAAGGAGTGAAGTATGGAGTAATAATGAATATGAGCTCATACCATGGTAAATTGTCGTGTCGATTGATTTTTAGTGTAAATAAAATTGCCCCTAAAGTGCAAAGTCTGGAATAGATGAAGCTGTAGTCTGTCATATATGAAGAGTGCAGTACTTTATCATTTCAAAGATCATCCTATGGACACCCCAGTCGGAACCTGTAAAAACATTCAATGCAAAATATATACATGTATATGTCATCACTGAGGTAGGCATTCCCATACTCAGATAATAACTAACTATAAACTAACTGAAATCATTCTAATACAGGAATGATTTTGAATACATCATAGTACAGATATATGTAGACACAGTATGGACGCAGCCATCTGTTTATAAATAGTCTACTATATAGATGACAAAAAAATTCCCCACAGCCTGGATGGTGGAAACTAGATCCAGGGTCTTGATTTCCGCATCTCGAACCAGTACGATTCTATCCATGTGAATGAATGTGTCGAAGTCGGACATGGTAGAAACCACTTGATTACCAGTCAATGATGTGAACTGTTAACAAGTGTGAGAGAAACCACCAATAATGTTAATGGCTCTCAAAGTACTCAGTACAATCCATGAAATGTGAATGAATGAGCTGAAGTCGAACATGTCACGGAATCATTTGATCGAAGGTCAATGATGCAACCTGTCGTCGAAAGCAAGAAACCTGCCATTGAGGCATGCAGATTTCAAGGTACTGATGATTTCTGGATCAACTTCCTAGATAATGTGCTGATGTCGATAGAAAGCGATCTGTCGTAGGCAAGCCCACAACACGAAATCATAGATCAAGTTTTGAAAATATATTAGCAAGGACTGACTCAGGGATGGTCAAAGATGGATGACAGATATTTTGCAGATGAATGGTTTTATTTGAACTGTTCTCTTGGACACATAACGACACTGCAGATGGCTTGGTGACAATTGACCCAAAGCTATTACCCAGAAACTGGCTGAAAACTTTTCAATGTGGTTTGATTAACTGTTAGGCAAAGGATTTCCCAACCCAGGTAAATAAAAAATGTCGTGTCCAAGAGTGGTTGACTGAGTTTTCGAAAAATTTAAAATAAAACAAACACGCCCTTTTTTCTCTCTTTTCCCCCACCATTTCTGGCAAGTACCTCTTTATTTTTGACAAGCTTGAGGAGGATAACACTTGCTTGATTATAAGCTCATCCTTCGGATGAGTCCATCTTAGTTTAAAATTCGAACCCTAAGAAGGAGTGGTTCGTTCCTATTGAAAATTAAACAGGTCCTTTACTGTTAAGTTTTAACGAGTCCAGTATAGGAGAAACTCGGTGTTTTTTAGTTTTAGGGAGTCAGAAGAAAAACTTAAGAAAACTCCATGGGTGTTATTTTTCGTAAATTTAGTCTCTCGAGCCCGAAAAAGGATAAAATAATGCGGGAGAGAACTCTATTGACCGTATTTATTCAACGTATACCTTTTTCGTAAATAGTCCATTTCAGTCCGTAAAAGGGGTAAACTTATACTGAAGGGACGACTGTTCATTTACTTTAACGAGTTCGAATAGTCAAGTACTTGGCAATCTTTTCATATTTAGAGAGTCTGAAAAGGGCTTAAAAGAGGACTCCAAGGTTTCGCTTTTTCGTAAAATTTTTGAAAGAGTCCGAAAAAGTGATAAAAGTATGCTCTTTGTTGAAAAACGATCATTTCACCTGAAAAATCCAGTTTCTACACAAAAACTCGAAACATTACACATACCTGTTTAAGATAAGTAAAAATGCTTTCAAAAATACTCTTTTTAAAGTGAAAAATAAATAAATTAAAAATTCATTCATTCGAAAAAACTTATAAAAAGGACTTTTTCAATTTCATTTTTACCGTTCAGTTCCAGAGTGAAAAGTAAAAAGCTTTTGGATAAAAAAGTTCCCGTGAAGATTCTGGAAAATTCGTCCGTTGGAATAAAAAACCGTCAGTCCCAGGTAATCCACGACCTCCTTATCTTGTTTTTCATCCGTTTGAAATTCGTTTTTAGGCTTTAGTTTGATTTTTTAGGGCAAAAAATGGTTCAAAAATGCGCCCGCGGGGTCCGCATGTGGGACACAGGTTACCTGCGGACCCCGATTTTTTCCTAAAAGGAAAAAATCGTGGGTACTGCACCCGGCACACAGCCCGCGTGCGGACCTACACTCTATTTACAAAGAGCGGGTGTGGTACCCGCGCGGTTAATTTTAAAGCATGGTTTTCTCATTTATCTGCCAAAATTTTTCAAATAACTATTCTAATTTGCCTTCTTCTATATTGCAGGATTAACAAGATGCTTATCTGGCGAGAACGTGAACACGAGGAAGTAGATGAAGCCGTCATGCTCCATTTGCCCACACAAAGGGCATTAAAAGCATGTGGCTTATACAAATTTTGGGCTATCTCTGGCATGAGGGCACAAGTAGAGCTCTTAACATGGTTGGTAAACAGATGGAACGTGGAGGACCAGTGCTTCTTCATTGGTGGCCACCGGCTCGAAATTGAGCTGGAGGATATATACTTTTTGACTGGTTTTGTCCAAGAGGGGCGAACAAGTATCCTTGTTTGGGACTAGGCCAGGTGGCCAGACTGTCGCTAGTCTCCAACTAGAATTTTGCAATGATCAGGAAAATCCTCGGGACAAACGGATTGACATAAAACACATCATCCGTCCTGAGTTGAAAGTTATAGCTTTTACTGTTACCAAACTGTGTGGGAGTGTTGCGCTTCATGTAGCTATTGGTTCCCAAATGCGCATTGCTGTGGACTGTTATCGCGGCACCATCTTTAACTGGTGTGAAGCTGTGTTGGCCAATGTAAAAGGCCAACTAACCAGAGCAAAAAATGGGAAACTGAATAACTTTGGATATGGATCCATTGTTGTTTCTTTTGCTCTGGAGAGGATCCCCTTGTTAGCTCCACAGAGTATTTCTGTTGATGCCGGTCGACCTCGAGAACCGAGAATGGTTCGTTGGTCCGCGTTGATGGCCTGTCATGCTATTGAGGGTACTGAGATTGTGCGATTCCCTTCTTCATATTTTCGTTGGCTGGATCGCCAAGTTTTTGTGATAGAGGATTTTCCGTATGTCGGGATAGATTTCCACGGTGACAGAGAGATGACTCTCCCTGCAGGGGAACAGTGGGATGATTCAGGTAAAATTATTTTTCAACGTTTGCTAAGTTCTAATTTTTTTAATTTTTTATCGTCTTAGAAAACTAATAACCAAAAGTTTTTGAATACAGATGTGGGTCCACATCGACCAGCTCATCTCCAACCTTACGAGAGGAGACAACCAGTTGCGCCCGCACCAGCCCCAGCAGGCCAATCAGTGGAGATTTTGACTGATTTGGAGCATCATCTAGAGCGTTTGACTCTAGATATTCCAGAGACCAGCATAGATGACATTCCTCTCAGGCTACAGAGATATGTGATTGGAGTTCCAGGACCTTTCAGGAGGTTCCTATGCAGGGTAGCCCGGGCGGTGGTTTCGTATCGTGATCATCATCAGTGATGGGATGATCGTGTAGACTCATATTTTTTTCTTTTGTATTATCATTTTTGCCGATCATAAGGTGTTTCCAACCTATGATCGAAGACGATGTATATTTTTTGAACACACCCCTATACTATGATATATCACTATTTTGACGGCTATCTGTGTACATATGTGAATGTTGTTTGTTTTACTGCTTTTGATTATTGCAAATGTCTATTTATCATACTAGAAGCAATTGAATCTGCTAATGTATTTAAATGTCTTGGAATATGCTGATATTCAATGTAATCAAACTCATGTTCCAAGAGATGAACTCTCAAAAACAACCGTAATAACACTGGATTTCTAATGGTATAAACCCTGTTAAGATGTAATACAACAAGTTCAGAGTCCAACCTTACAATCAAACTCCGAATTCCAAATGATATGGATTCAGACAATAACTCAATCACTGCACTATACTCGGCAATGTTATTTGTTGTTTGACCAAGGCTTACCCCATGCATGGATACTAACTCGTCAGAGGGTGAATAGATAACCCAAGCTGCGGAAGAAATGTTCCATGTACTATGACAAGCACCATCAGCAAAACCAATGTAGGTTTGAAGAGACGTCGACATCTGCAATATCAAGAGTAAAACTCAGATAAGCAGTAATAGTGACAAAAACACACTTCTAAACTAGGCACACCTTTCTAATCTAAAACACACCAGCAGTAAAGAAATCTAAACTAACAAAATCTCCACACCTCGTTTAAGCATAATATCGCTTTAGATAAAGCCCATTTCTGGGTTTATCCAAAGGGACACCGTCAAAATCTATCAACTCATAGGCCCCTTTTGCTAACTTTTGTTTCACAATGTAAGGACCATGCCACATAGGCACGAATTTCCCAGCTCCTAGCTTGTCGTTGGCTTGATCATAAAGTAAAACTAGGTCTCCTTCTGAAAAATTTCGAGGGGTCACATTTCTATCATACTGAGCTTTTATCCTTTTAACATGAGCCTTGTTTGCTATTGCAGCACTTCGCCGATTCTCATCTAATTGGGCCAAGTACAAGAAACGTTTTTCCTCTTCAGACGTAGCTGGAAGTAATTCTATGGCTAATTTTAATGACGGTATTTCGCATTCAATTGGTAGCACAGCTTCTAAACCGTAAACTAGTTGAAAAGGAGTGAAACTCGTTGATGTTTTGACTGAGGTTCGATATGCCCAAAGCGCTGAAAATAACATGGAATGCCAATTCGTCTTGTGAATACCAATGATTCGTTTAATCATGGTGACTAAAACTTTGTTAATGGCTTCAACCAGACCATTTGCTTGTGGATAGTACGGAGTGGAACTATCGTGGCGTAGGCCAAGTTGTTCTGTCAGTTCAGTCATCATGATATTCCAAAAATGACTTCCATGATCCGTAATAATAGCTTGAGGAACACCGAACCTAGCAATTATGTGATTAAATATGAATGTTGCAGCAGTCTTGCCGTCAGCTGAATATGTAGGCATCGCCTCGGCCCATTTTGTAAAATAATCTACTGCGAGAATAATATAGGCATGCCCCCCGGCCGAGTGAGGGTTACATGTGATAAAATCGATACCCCATTTTGCGAAAGGTCCAACAGCAATTATAGGGTGAAGAGGAGCGGGTGGCGCGCGTATTTTCCGATCAAAAATTTGACAGTTGTGGCATTTCCAAACCGCATAAAATCAATCTTTGAACAACGTTGTCCAGAAATAACCTGCACGCAATATCTTTTGGGCTGTGGCATACCCAGACATATGACCGCCACATGCTCCAGAATGATAGTCATTTAACACCTTCTCAGCTTCTTCATGAGTTAGACAACGTCGAAAAACAGGCTCCGCTCCACGTCGATAAAGTGTATCACCAATGATATTATACTGTTGGGATTGGAAGCGTATTTTCCGTCGCTGAGTTCGTGAAATGTCAGGCCGAAAATATTGGGTTTGGAGATACACAATAATATCCCCATACCATGGATCAAGTGCACTGATAAGAAACAAAGATTCGTCCGCAATGGACTCTTCTGCCACTGTTTCAGTATCAGTAGAGGGGAAATCACACATTAGTTCCGCAAATACCAAAGATTTCTTTGCCTTGGATTTCTCAAATTCCAAGTCAAATTCCTGTAGGATAACTATCCATTTGGAATATTTTCCCCCTAGCAATTGTTTGGTCAAAATATACATCATAGGGTTGCAATTAGAAATTACCGTGGTTTTACGTAACAAGATGTAATGTCTAAAACGTTGGACAGATTGAACAGCTGCCAAGGCCAATTTCTCCACATGTGTGTATTTGATTTCAGTCGGATTCAGATTTCGACTAAGATAATAAATCACATGTTCATTGTGAGATTCATCTTCCTGAACTAGTACCATTCCAATGGTGGAATGAGAAGCAGTGAGATACAAAATGTAATCTTGGTTGTAGTTGGGAGGATGCAATAACGGTGCATGGGTCAACGCGTGTTTAAGTGCATCAAAATATCGATCAGCGATCTCGTCCCAAAAGAACAGAATGTTCTGTTTCAACAACCGGGTAAAACCCTTTGTAAGCTCGGCATAGTTAGGAATAAACCTACGTAAAAAGTTTTCTTTCCCCTGCAAACTTTGGAGTTGGCGTAAAGTCGAAGGAGGAGGAAATTTAACAATGGCTTCGACCTTCGATGGATCGACGCGAATGCCTGCTTTCGAGACAACAAATCCCAGTAATCGACCCGATTCTACGCAGAAAACACATTTATGTGGATTCAGCCTTATCCAATAATGCCTACATCTCATAAAAATTGCTCATAAATGAGTGGGATGGTCGGTCCTACGTAATGAATGAGCAGGTAAGTCATCGAGATATGGCTGAACAATGTGCTTAATGTCATGAAATGCATAAGACATAGCCCGTTGAAAAGTTGCTCCAGCGTTCTTTAGTCCAAAAGGTAGTTTACAATAAGCAAACGTTCCCCATGGACAAATGAAAGATGTTTTAGGTTGATCTGCAGGGAGTATGTTTATTTGATTGTAGCCGGAAAAACCATCCATGAAGGAGAATAGTTCACTACCAGCACAATCGTCGATTATTTGATCGATATAGGGAGTTGGATAATTGTCTTTTGGACACGCTCGATTAATATCCCTATAATCGATACATACTCTTATAGTTCCTTGTTTTTTAGTCACAGGAACAATATTCGATACCCAATCCGTTAAAGGAACTGGATAAATGAATCTCGCTCGAAGTAATTTTTCAACTTTAGTTTTTATAGCAGTAGCTTCTCTAGGATGAATTTGACGTAATCATTGACGAACAGGTTTAGCATCTGGGTAAGTCTTAATTTCATGAACGACGATCGATGGATCAATTCCTGGCATTTCTTCATAAGACCAGGCAAACACATCACGGAATTCTTGAAATAGGGCTTTATAAGTCTGAATTTCTTCATCCGTACAACTAGCACCTATATGAATGTTTTCAATTATTCCTGGTTTTACTGAAATGTCAATTGGAACCGTTCTAGATATATTTTCCAAATTTAACTCAGAATTAGGATTTTGCAATGGATTCTGAGGTTCCTTGGCATATTCAGCAATAAAAATTGAAGCGAAATCATTTTCAAAATGATCTAATTCAGGTAAAAATGAAGACCGGTGATGTAGATCTTCCCATGGTAAATCATCAACAGACAAAAACTCACGAATTTGCTCATCTGTATGAACAAGTTCAGGAAATGTCATTGTAGCCGAACTAGATATAGAAAGCGATTCCTCTTGGATCCCATTCATTGGATCAACTTCGGTTGAAGAGGGGTCGGAAAAAGACTGTACAGCCTAGTACGCAATTTCAAATGGACTCAAAGGCATCACGCCATCAAATGAATCTATCTCGGATTCGGAAGGTACGATCCAAGGATCATCAAACATAACTGTGTCTGATGAAATCATATGAATAGTTGCAGTAGAAGGCGATACGTTAGGAGGAGGAAAGGAAAAAGTTCCTAGTAAACCAGAATCTTTAATCAAACCTACTCCAACATCCTTATAAGGGATAGCCATTTTACCAACATGCTGGATTGTTTCTGTAGAGTCTGGGTCTGACAAGAAATAAGTTAACTGATCTATTGTCATGATCTTTCCTTGATATGGAAATTTTATGAGTCGAAAGACCGAAGAGACAACAGCAGTCATAGCATAAGACCAACTACGACCCAGTAGAAGGTTGTAATCTAGAGGGGCATCAACCACTTCCACATCTAGATTAACGATTTTTCCTTCAACCCCTATGGGTAAATCCTGCAAAATACCATAAGGTTGAAAACCTCGACCATCAAAAGCTTTTAGAATCGTCGGAGATTGGTTAAGTGTAGGAGAACCAAGAGATTTCCAACACCGAAGCGACATAATACACGTTGAAGCTCCCTCATCAATCACAGTCCGAAAAATAGGTCTGTTTTTGACTAACACTGGAATCTGGAAAGCCATTTGGTGAGGAAGACGTGGTGTACTAGTTTCTAAATCGAAGATTATAAGGTTAGAATCCTGAACATCAACAGCTCCTATGGTAGACAATAATAATTTACTCTGTGTTGGACACGATTGCAGCACTTCCAAAGTCGACATTGCTGAAGGAGAAATAGCTAAATCTTCAACAATGTTGTAATTCTGAGCAGCTCTCGCATGTGGATCAAAAGCTGATTTACGAAGAACACCTTTAGCAGGCAGTTTGATTATCAAGTCTGGATTTTGTTTTTCGATCTGTAGCGGACCGGAAACAAGAGGAGTTGTATTTGATGCATTCGCATTAGAAGACTCTCCTTCTTTTCCATCAACGGGATTCTTGGAACCGTAATCTTCCGATCGCGTCGCAATCCTTACATGAGACATCATCATAATAGGCTCTTCTAAAGTAGTCGAGGAAGAACCAATCATTTTACTATCTTGAACTGGAAAAGGATCCTTCAAGACAGCAGGTTGTTGTGATCCTTTAACGAGTTTCGTAACTTCGTCTCGATATGGACATTCTTTCGTGAAATGATCTTGTTCACAAATGAAACAAGGATAACGAGGTTTACATTTTTCGTCATTGGATTCATCTTTATCTGTTTTCTCTTTCGAATTCTTTTTGTTTTTGTTCCTCCCCTTCTTTTTACCACCGGATTTTGATTTTGTCGTAGATGTTTCAACAACATGAATGTCGGCAGAAACTTCGGGAGAGGATTCTCCTTTCGGGGAATCAGGTAAAGTTATAATTGGAGAAGAATTCTTTGAGGATTTCTTCTTACTTTTAGAACTAATTGTACCAATCATACCGTCAGCGGCATGAGACCCTGAAGGAGCAGCAACTATTTGACCTTGTTTGGGAAGATCGAGAATTTTCTCATGTAGAGTACTTGACTGCGTATAGACGAGGTCTAGGTACTGAGCCTGAGCAATTACTTGCTCTTCAGTAACAACACCAGCCTTAGCTACATCTTCAGTGATCTTGGGTAATAATGATTTAACAAACCATTCTGCCAAAATTTGATCTGGAATATAAACTTTCACCAAACGTCGTCTACGTCGCCATTCATGAATATGATCAGAAATATACGTGGACGTAGATTGTTTTAGTGAAGTTAATAATTCTGTGCCATTGTCGTATCTGACACGCAACTGGAAATGAGTTAAGAAAGACGTTGCTAAGTGACTGAAATTATGAAACGAGCCTCGTGGCAACTCAATGTACCATTTGGCTGCAAGACCTATGAGGGTTCTTTGGAAAAGATGTAAGCGAATCGAATCATCAATGATTGAATTAGATGCACACCAAAGGTGATAAGTCATAACATGATTCGATGGATCCTCTCCTGACTTACCTTCAAATTTTGGTATATCACTGGGCAACTTATGAGGCATTGGCGGCCAGTTCTGATAATAGAAAATAAGATCATTTGTAAGGCGCGTAAAATCAGGTAAGTCCAAAGTTGCGATGAATGGTAATTGATGGTTAGGGTCACGAAAACCTTGAGAAGCCAAAGCAGATCCAGGAGGTTGATACCCAGGATAGCTAGGAATTGGATTAGCATTAGGTATTGTGTAACCTCCCGGATAACCAGGATGAATCGGACCATACTGAGGTTTTTGATAAGTATAACCAGGGTACGGTTGATAGCTCGGATTCTGTACATAGGGACCGAATTGCGGTTGTCCTTGGTACGGTTGATACGTAAATTGAGGTTGACTCGTAACAACTGTACTTGTACCGGTTTGTCCTGCAGGCATCTGAACTGTAGTCTGAACTGAAGGTCCTGACCGAGGTACAGAGACTTGAGGAATTTGCACGGATACAGGGATAGCCGAACTCGGGGCTACAGATAATCCAGAAACATGTGTGACATGTTGAATAGACGTTGCAGTAGTTGTAGCAGTTTGGGGCGGAGTCTGAGGTGTACTAGGCCCAGCCTGCTGAACTGAACTAGGTGCAGAAGTTTGAATAGCTGGCTGAACAGGTTGCTGATTTGAACCAGAAACCAATGGCTGACCAGGTTGATAAGGTAACTGCACATTAGGCTACAAAGGCTGTTGATATTGGGACAGATCCCACATCACCATTCCGGGGTATTGTCCCGTAGAAGGTTGAACGTAAGGACCAAAACCTGGTTGAACGTAGGGTTGATAATAAGGTAAAGTTCCTGCTCCTTGAACAGATGGTTGACCAGAAGGCTGTTGGTAACCTTGCATTGGGTACTGCCCTTGAGGTTGATAACCTTGAGGCACGTACTGAAGTTGGGGTTGTTGAGGACCCTGAGGAGCATATAGAGTTTGGGGTTGACCTTGAGGAATGTACTGTCCTTGAGGTTGATAACCCTGAGGTATGTATTGTCCTTGGGGTTGCCCCCCAAAATAATATGGATCCACAGTTTGTCCTGGGAAAAAGCTACCTTGAGGTTGTACCCCAGGTGGTAACTGACTACCTTGAGGTTGCCCCCCAGGCGGTAATTGACTACCCTGGGGTTGCCCCCCAGGTGGTAAATGAGTTCCCTGAGGTTGGCCCCCAGAAGGAAACTGACTGCCTTGAGCTTGAGGATTGGGAATATTACCAGTCATCATAAAAACTTGCTCTGTGTTCGACGTTTCAATTTTAAGTACACCAAGACCAGATGATAACACGTTTTCGATAGGTTGAAGAGTTGCCCCCGAGAAAGTACCAGACAAAGACTGATATCCCGAAGGAACAGAAGGACCACCATGTAAAAAAGATTCAGGCGTTTGAGAAAACATGGATGACTCACCAGCCATAATAGATGACGGATAATAACCTCTGGGTGTAGGATGAAATGGAACTCGAGGTGGATAAAAAGCAAGACCCGGATTCTCTAAAAAGTCTGTTAAAGAGAGATACCAAGGATTAGTTCGAATGGGGCTGTAGAAAATAGATTCACGCTCCCTAAGATTTAACGATTGAGGGGAGTCGGGAAGAGATATGTCTTCATCTGGATTAGTAAGTTCTTCAATAGAAATAAGTCCAGAGGGAAGATTGTCTGTAACGATACTTCTTACCCTAGGTGAACCTGGATCGCTAGAAGTTGGTGTAATAAATCCTGAGGATGTTTCCAAAACAGAAGATTCAGTTTCAGGTTCAGAGATTTCAGGTTCATCAGATAATTCACCAGAAGGAGAAATAATTTCAGTAACTTCAGAAACCGAAATCGGTTCTTGAATGTATTCTGTTGTAGGTATTTGATGATCAGGATGTATAACTATAGATGAACTTCCAATTTCTGTTGATCTAATTCTACTACTACTGGATGCTACCAGAGCACGAAGCCCTTCAAGTTGACTTGGTGAATATTCAGGGGGTTTCCCTTGTATTCTCCGGGATTGTCTCGACAATTCCGCCACGATTAAAAATTATCTAATCACACACAAACAAAGAAAAATTTCAATGAAAACACCTAAAGTCTCTAAGAAACAAACAATTGAATCATACGCTTAAAAATCTAAGAGTTCAAACCACACACAAACAGTAACTTTCCGTACTAAAAACACTAGTTGGTGATGAAATCCAACTTAGTAGAATTTTAACACGAAAAGGGCGGTTGGAACAGTTACCCCGACAACTTGCTTAATGAAACAGACTGGCACAAGTTTCTTCACAAAACCATCTCGAGTGAAGAGAACCCCCCAGAGAGTCCAAGTGAGTCTAGTCGACGTCTGTTCCAGGTACAGTGGGATCTTCCCTCCACCGTCACCTTAAGGAAGAATCCTAAAGATTATGGTCACTAAGGTTACCAACTGAAACAAATATACCTGGGGGAACAGTCTACGATCTGATACACACGCAAGGGCAGAGTAACAAAGCTCAATCCCCTTGAAGGCTCCTTGAAATAATCCAAGGTTTACCGACAAGTGACCCCTGGCTCCTCGACAATGGTCTATCCGAGGTTTACCGTTTTTAATACGTGTATATCTTCTATTGTTCCCAATGAGGAAGGATTGATTACCCCACTGGTTCAGATATGATCTCGTGCTTAACTCCTTTAAGAGGAGCTTCCCAAAGCATATATGCAAAAACTGGAATTCTTCCTACCGCAAGATTTGTCTACTTGTTTGTTTTAGCTATCTTGGAGAGTTAAATACTCCCTACTCCAAGATACTAGCCTAAGCTATGTTGGTGATAAGAACCCTAGAAATAAAAAGATTACTAGATTAATTTTATTTAAGCGTTACTTTTAAGAGCTGTTTCTTAAGTCAATGGGTGCGGAAATGAAACTTTGGATGATGTGAAGACTCGACTTCCAAAAAACACTAAAATGCACCTATGATGATATTCAATTCTTTTTTTTTTTTTTTCAATGAACTTTCTATCTAAAGAAAGAGTTAGAGAATGCAATCCTTTAAATTCCTTCTTTAAACATGAAAAATAATTGAAAAAAACTATTTTGTCTTTTCAATAAAGTATCAAAGCTCACAAGAAAAATCCTTTTCTTTTCCAAACTAGAAGCTACAAAACAATTTTCTTTCGAAAGAAAGCTACAAAACTAAAACTACTCAAAACTACAAAATCTAATCTTGAGATCTATGATCTAAATTGAGTAAAAGCTTTTAGATTTTTTTTTATGAATGTTTTCCTTAGTTGTTCAGCAAACTAAGAATCTATTCGTTCAGATAACAAACAGATCAAAAACACTCAAAATATTTTTTTACAAAAAATGAAATTCAAAACTTTGAACCAAGTTTTTTTCGAAGATTTGCAAAGAAACAAAGGGCTTAATTTCTCAATATAGGATGTTTTCACAATCAGGTCGGATTCAAAAGACAAAAAGAGATCAATGTAATCTGAGATACTGCAAATTGTCAAAAGTTCGAATCACTACAAAGACCAAGCGGAAAAACAATCCAATCGGCAAAATCTTCTAGAAAATCATCAAAACATAAACACTGTTGGAGTTCATTCACAATAAATTTTTGATAGACACAATAACCAGTCTGGGCAGAAACCAAAGATCTAAAAATAAACTAGAAAAATAAACTTAGAGATTTTCTAAAATTTTTACAGGGTCCGCAGGTAACCAGTGTTGACAGGTGCGGTCCCGCACTGTATTCTCTAGAGAAAGTGCGAACCTGCCCGCACTGTCAAAGTAAGGCAGAGTGCAGTCCTAGGAAATATTATAGAAAAACCTAAAATACTTCTAAATTTTCAAAAATAGGGAAAATCTAAATTACCCAGACAGATGTGTATCAATCAAAAACCAGGAAAAAATGTTTCCTCAAATCAAAAATAAAAGAGAACCAAAAACAACAAGTTATTTCCCCAGTGGAGTCGCCATTTTGTTGTGTAGATTAATCCGTCTTGCGGACAAGACCGATCTCTCTAGTACTAAAGGTAACTAGCAACAAACAACCAATTATACAAATCTCTCTCTAAGCATATAAGATTCATAAAAACACTATATAGGTGTAAGGCCTACCTTATGTCCAACGCTTGCTTGATTTCGTTGAAGTCCTTCCCGTGCACTGAAAGAACGTTCCTCGTGAATCTGCAATCACAAACAAGCAAAAATATTAAGCAGCACCTGTATAGACATTATTATAAACCATACTTATCATAATGATCAAGGAATTTATGAAATAAACCATGAATCGACAGTTTAATGAGAGAAATGAGTATATTTGTATTAAATTCAAATAAAGAAAACCTTTACAACCTGTGCCTTGATGTTGTGCAGGTCCTCCCGGGGTCCGAAGCAGGAATCTCTTCTAATTTGACAAGCATTGCACTCTTTGAACCAAGACAAATAGAGATGAGTGATTTAACCTCACAGAAAGTCTTAGTTAACTAAGTCTGAATTTCAACAGCATTTAACTTCAAATATCTTAAGCTTGAACTCCCTTTGAGGCTACCCAATGCATCTTTTTATAGTGGAAAAGAGGAGGTTTCTTGTTCCAAATATGAAGGGATAGAATCCTCCTTCAAAGGGATTAGCTCCTTACATCAAGGGGTTAGCTCCATCAAGTGAGGGATGCATGAACCTTCTCAAAGCATATCCATTCCCGAAAATTCCCATCTAGAATCTTCTAGAATTCATCTAAAATTCACTTTTTATCTTTACTTTCTCGCCTTTTTGTATTTTACAGAGGTCCGCACCCATTACACAAATAAAGTGCGTTATGGTTCCGCAGGCAGGCTGAGATTTAGGTGCGGGACCGCAGGGAATGAACAGAGAAAGTGCGATATCAATTCTTAGGGATTTTAGGGACTTTTCTCTGATTTTGAAGCTTGACATGAGGAGCTGGTGTGTTAGACTTGCAAAAGGAGGAAGTATGAGTAATAATGAGCTCATACTCATGGTAAAATGTCAGGTTGACAGATTTTAGTGTAACAAATTGCCCCCTAAAGTGCAAAGTCTGGAATAGATGAAGCTGTAGTCTGTCATATATGAAGAGTGCAGTACTTTATCATTTCAAAGATCATCCTATGGACACCCCAGTCGGAACCTGTAAAAACATTCAATGCAAAATATATACATGTATATTTCATCACTGAGGTAGGCATTCCCATACTCAGATAAAAACTAACTATAAACTAACTGAAATCATTCTAATACAGGAATGATTTTGAATACATCATAGTACAGATATATGTAGACACAGTATGGACGCAGCCATCTGTTTATAAATAGTCTACTGTATAGATGACAAAAAAATTCCTCGCAGCTTGGATGGTGGAAACTAGATCCAGGGTCTTGATTTCCACATCTCGAACCAGTACGATTCTATCCATGTGAATGAATGTGTCGAAGTCGAACATGGTAGAAACCACTTGATTACCAGTCAATGATGTGAACTATTAACAAGTGTGAGAGAAACCACCAATAATGTTAATGGCTCTCAAAGTACTCAGTACAATCCATGAAATGTGAATGAATGAGCTGAAGTCGAACATGTCACGGAATCATTCGATCGAAGGTCAATGATGCAACCTATCGTCGAAAGCGAGAAACCTGCCATTGACGCATGCAGATTTCAAGGTACTGATTATTTCTGGATCAACTTCCTAGATAATGTGTTGATGTCGATAGAAAGCGATCTGTCGTAGGCAAGCCCACAACACGAAATCATAGATCAATTTTTGAAAATATATTAGCAAGGACTGACTCAGGGATGGTCAAAGATGGATGACAGATATTTTGCAGATGAATGGTTTTATTTGAACTGTTCTCTTGGACACATAACGACACTGCAGATGGCTTGGTGACAATTGACCCAAAGCTAATACCCAGAAACCGGCTGAAAACTTTTCAATGTGGTTTGATTAACTGTTAGGCAAAGGATTTCCCAACCCAGGTAAATAAAAAGTGTCGTGTCCAAGAGTGGTTGACTGAGTTTTCAAAAAATTTAAAATACAACAAACACGCCCATTTTTCTCTCTTTTCCCCCACCATTTCTGGCAAGTACCTCTTTATTTTTGATAAGCTTGAGGAGGATAACATTTGCTTGATTATAAGCTCATCCTTCGGATGAGTCCATCTTAGTTTAAAATTCGAACCCTAAGAAGGAGTGGTTCGTTCCTGTTGAAAATTAAACAGGTCCTTTACTGTTAAGTTTTAACGAGTCCAGTATAGGAGAAACTCGGTGTTTTTTCAGTTTTAGGGAGTCAGAAGAAAAACTTAAGAAAACTCCATGGGTGT
Organism: Pinus albicaulis; assembly: GCA_034641835.2. Taxonomy (NCBI): domain Eukaryota; kingdom Viridiplantae; phylum Streptophyta; class Pinopsida; order Pinales; family Pinaceae; genus Pinus; species Pinus albicaulis. The sequence goes on along the minus strand of CM076575.1, from coordinate 1,131,687,314 downwards.
TCTTTTTCTTAAATTTAGTCTCTCGGGCCCGAAAAAGGATAAAATAATGCGGGAGAGAACTCTATTGACCGTATTTAGTCAACGTATACCTTTTTCGTAAATAGTCCATTTCAGTCCGTAAAAGGGGTAAACTTATACTGAAAGGACGACTGTTCATTTACTTTAACAAGTTCGAATAGTCAAGTACTCGGCAATCTTTTCATATTTAGAGAGTCTGAAAAGGGCTTAAAAGAAGACTCCAAGGTTTCGCTTTTTCGTAAAATTTGTTAAAGAGTCCGAAAAAGTGATAAAAGTATGCTCTTTGTTGAAAAACGATCAGTTCACCTGAAAAATCCTGTTTTTGCACAAAAACTCAAAACATTACACATACCTGTTTAAGATAAGTAAAAATGCTTTCAAAGATACCCTTTTAAAGTGAAAAATAAATAAATTAAAAATTCATCCATTCGAAAAAACTTATAAAAAGGGCTTTTTCTATTTCATTTTTACCGTTCAGTTTCAGAGTGAAAAGTAAAAAGCTTTTGGATAAAAAAGTTCCCGTGAAGTTTCTGGAAAATTCAACCGTTGGAATCGAAAATCGTCAGCCCCAGGTAATCCACAACCTCCTTATCTTGTTTTTCATCCGTTTGAAATTCGTTTTTAGGCTTTAGTTTGATTTTTTAAGGCAAAAAATGGTTCAAAAATGCGCCCGCGGGGTCCGCAGGTGGGACACAGGTTACCTGCGGACCCCGATTTTTTCCTAAAGGGAAAAAATCGTGGGTACCGCACCCAGAACACAGTCCGCGTGCGGAGCTACGCTCTGTTTACAAAGAGCGGGTGCGGTACCCGTGCGGTCAATTTTAAAGCACGGTTTCCTCATTTTTCTGCCAAAATTTTTCAAATAAAATCATTCTAACTTGCCTTATTTTGTATTGCAGGATTAACAAGATGCTTATCTGGGGAGAAAGAGAGCACGAGGAAGTAGATGAAGCCGCCATGCTCCATTTGCCCACACAAAGGGCATTAAAAGCATGTGGCTTATACAAATTCTAGGCCATCTCTGGCATGAGGGCACAAGTGGAACTCTTAACATGGTTGGTAGACAGATGGCATGTGGAGGACCAGTGCTTCTTCATTTGTGGCAACCGGCTCGAAATTGAGCTGGAAGATATATATTTTTTGACTGGTTTGTCCAAGAGGGGCGAACATGTTTCTCTGTTCGGGACTAGGCCAGGTGGCCAAACTGTCGCTAGTCTCCAACTAGAGTTTTGCAATGATCAGGCAAATCCTCGGGACAAACGGATTGACATAAAACACATCATCCGTCCTGAGTTCAAAGTTATAGCTTTTACTGTTACCAAACTGTGTGGGAGCACCGCGCTTCATGTGGCTACTGGTTCCCAAATGCGTGTTGCTGTGGACTGTTTTCGCGGCACCATCTTTAACTGGTGTGAAGCTATGTTGGCCAATATAAAAGGCCAACTTACTAGAGCAAAAACTGGGAAACTGAAAAACTTTGGATATGGATCCATCATCGTTTCTTTTGCTATGGAGAGGATCCCCCAATTAGCTCCACAAAGTATTGCTGTTGATGCCGGTCGACCTCGAGAACCGAGAATGGTTCGTTGGTCCGCGCTGATGGCCCGTCATGCTATTGAGGGCACTAAGATTGTACGATTCCCTTCTTCTTATTTTCGTTGGCTGGATCGCCAAGTTTTTATGATAGAGGATTTTCCGTATGCTGGGATAGATTTCCGCGGTGACGGAGAGATGTCTCTCCCTGCAGGGGAACAGTGGGATGATTTAGGTAAAATTATTTTTCAACGTTTGCTAAGTTCTAATTTTTTTAGTTTTTTATCGTCTTAGAAAACTAATAACCAAAAGTTTTTTGAATACAGACGTGGGTCCACATCGACCAGCTCATCTCCAACCTTTCGAGAGGAGACAACCAGTTGCGCCCGTACCAGCCCCAGCAGGGCAATCAGTAGAGATTTTGACTGATTTGGAGCATCATCTAGAGCGCTTGACTCTAGATATACTAGAGACCAGTATAGATGACATTCCTCTCAGGCTATAGAGATATGTGATTGGAGTCCCAGGACCTTTCAGGAGGTTCCTATGCAGGGTGGCCCGGGCAGTTGTTTCTTATCGAGATCACCATCAGTGATGGGATGATCGTGTACACTGATATTTTTGACTTTTGTATTATTAATTTTGCCGATCATAAGGTGTTTCCAACCTATGATCGAAGACGATGTATATTTTTTGAACACACTCCTATACTATGATATATCACTATTTTGACGGTTATCTGTGTACATATGTGAATGTTGTTTGTTTTACTGCTTTTAATTATTGCAAATGTCTATTTATCATACTAGAAGCAATTGAATCTGCTAATAGATTTAAATGTCTTGGAATATGCTGATATTCAATGTAATCAAACTCACGTTCCAAGAGACGAACTCTTAAAAACAACCTTAATAACACTGGATTTCTAATGGTATAAACCCTGTTAAGCTGTAATACAACAAGTTCAGAATCCAACCTTACAATCAAACTCCGAATCCCAAACGATATGGACTCAGACAATAATTCAATCACTGCACTATACTCGGCAATGTTATTTTTTGTTTGACCAAGGTTTACCCCATGCATGGATACTAACTCGTCAGAGGGTGAATAGATAACCCAAGCTGCGGAAGAAATGTTCCGTGTACTACGACAAGCACCATCAGCAAAACCAATGTAGGTTTGAAGAGACGTTGACATCTGCAATATCAAGAGTAAAACTCAGATAAGCAGGAATAGTGACAAAAACACACTTCTAAACTAGGCACACTTTTCTAATCTAAAACACACCAGCAGTAAAGAAATCTAAACTAACAAAAATCTCCACACCTCGTTTAAGCATAATATCGCTTTAGATAAAGCCCATTTATGGGTTTATCCAAAGGGACACCGTCAAAATCTATCAACTCATAGGCCCCTTTTGCTAACTTTCGTTTCACAATGTAAGGACCATGCCACATAGGCACGAATTTTCCAGCTCCTAGCTTGTCGTTAGCTTGATCATAAAGTAAAACTAGGTCCCCTTCTGAAAAATTTCGAGGGGTCACATTTCTATCATACTGAGCTTTTATCCTTTTAACATGAGCCTCGTTTGCTATCGCAGCGTTTCGTCGATTCTCATCTAATTGGGCCAAGTACAAAAAACGTTTCTCCTCTTCAGAAGTAGCTGGAAGTAATTCTACGGCTAACTTTAGTGACGGTATTTCGCATTCAATCGGCATCATAGCTTCCAAACCGTAAACCAGTTGAAAAGGAGTGAAACCCGTTGATGTTTTAACTAAGGTTCGATATGCCCAAAGCGCTGAAAATAACATGGAATGCCAATTCGTCTTATGAATACCAATGATTCGTTTAATCATGGTGACTAAAACTTTGTTAATGGCTTCAACCAGACCATTTGCTTGTGGATAGTACGGAGTGGAACTATCATGGTGTAGGCCAAGTTGTTCTGTTAGTTCAGTCATCATGATGTTCCGAAAATGACTTCCATGATCTGTAATAATAGCTTGAGGAACACCGAACCTAGCAATTATGTGATTAAATACGAATGTTGCAGCAGTCTTGCCATCAGCTGAATATGTAGGCATCGCCTCGGCCCATTTTGTAAAATAATCTACTGCGAGAATAATATAGGCATGCCCCCCGGCCGAGTGAGGGTTACATGTGATAAAATCGATACCCCATTTTGCGAAAGGTCCAACAGCAATTATAGGGTGAAGAGGAGCGAGTGGCGCGCACATTTTCCGATCAAAAATTTGACAGTTGTGGCATTTCCAAACCGCATAAAATCAATCTTTGAACAACGTTGGCCAGAAATAACCTGCACGCAATATCTTTTGGGCTGTGGCATACCCAGACATATGACCACCACATGCTCCAGAATGACAATCATTTAACACCTTCTCAGCTTCTTCATGAGTTAGACAACGTCGGAAAACAGAATCCGCTCCACGTTGATAAAGTGTATCACCAATGATATTATACTGTTGGGATTGGAAGCGTATTTTCCGTCGCTGAGTTCGTGAAATGTCAGGCCGAAAAGATTGGGTTTGGAGATAAACAATAATATCTCCATACCATGGATCAAGTGTACTGATGAGAAACAAAGATTCATCCGCAATGGACTCTTCTGCCACTGTTTCAGTATCAGTAGAGGGGAAATCGCACATCAGTTCCGCAAATACCAAAGATTTCTTTGCCTTGGATTTTTCAAATTCCAAGTCAAATTCCTGCAGGATAACTATCCATTTGGAATATTTTCCCCCTAGCAATTGTTTGGTCAAAATATACATCATGGGGTTGCAATTAGAAATTATCGTGGTTTTACGTAACAAGATGTAATGTCTAAAACGTTGGACAGCTTGAACAGCTGCCAAGGCCAATTTCTCCACATGTGTGTATTTGATTTCAGTCGGATGCAGATTGCGACTAAGATAATAAATCACATGTTCATTGTGAGACTCATCTTCCTGAACTAGTACCATTCCAATGGTGGAATGAGAAGCAGCGAGATACAAAATGTAATCTTGGTTGTAGTTGGGAGGATGCAATAACGGTGCATGGGTCAACGCGTGTTTAAGTGCATCAAAAGATCGATCAGCGATCTCGTCCCAAAAGAACGGAATGTCCTGTTTCAACAACTGGGTAAAACCCTTTGTAAGCTCGGCATAGTTAGGAATAAATCTACGTAAAAAGTTTGCTTTCCCCTGCAAACTTTGGAGTTGGCGTAAAGTCGAAGGAGGAGGCAATTTAACAATAGCTTCGACCTTCGATGGATTGACGCGAATGCCTGTTTTCGAGACAACGAATCCCAGTAATCGACCCAATTCTACGCAGAAAACACATTTATGTGGATTCAGCCTTATCCGATAATGCCTACATCTCATAAAAATTGCTCGTAAATGAGTGGGATGATCGGCCCTGCGTAATGAATGAGCAGGTAAATCATCAAGATATGGCTGAACAATGTGCTTAATGTCATGAAATGCATAAGACATAGCCCGTTGAAAAGTTGTTCCAGCGTTCTTTAGTCCAAAAGGTAGTTTACAATAAGAAAACGTTCCCCATGGACAAATGAAAGCTGTTTTAGGTTGATCTGCAGGGAGTATGTTTATTTGATTGTAGCCGGAAAAACCATCCATGAAGGAGAATAGTTCACTACCAGCACAATCATCAATTATTTGATCGATATAGGGAGTTGGATAATTATCTTTTGGACACGCTCGATTAATATCCCTATAATCGATACATACTCTTATCGTTCCTTGTTTTTTAGTCACAGGAACAATATTCGATACCCAATCCGTTAAAGGAATTGGATAAATGAATCCCGCTCGAAGTAATTTTTCAACTTTAGTTTTTATAGCAGCAGCTTTTCTAGGATGAATTTGACGTAATCGTTGACGAACAGGTTTAGCATCTGGGTAAGTCTTAATTTCATGAACGACGATCGATGGATCAATTCCTGGCATTTCTTCATAAGACCAGGCAAACACGTCACGGAATTCTTGAAATAGGGCTTTATAAGTCTGAATTTCTTCATCCGTACAACTAGCACCTATATGAATGTTTTCAATTATTCCTGGTTTTACTGAAATGTCAATTGGAACCGTTCTAGATATATTTTCCAAATTTAACTCAGAATCTGGATTTTGCAATGGATTCTGAGGTTCCTTGGCATATTCAGTAGTAAAAATTGAAGTGAAATCATTTTCAAAATGATCTAATTCAGGTAAAAATGAAGATCGGTGATGTAGATCTTCCCATGGTAAATCATCAACAGACAAAAACTCACGAATTTTCTCATCTGTATGAACAAGTTCAGGAAATGTCGTTGTAACTGAACTAGATATAGAAAGTGATTCCTCTTGGATCCCATTCATTGGATCGGTTTCGGTTGAAGAGGGGTCGGAAAATGACTGTACAGCCTGGTACGCAATTTCAAATGGACTCAAAGGCATCACGCCATCAAATGAATCTATCTCGGATTCTGAAGGTATAATCCAAGGATCATCAAACATAACAGTGTCTGACGAAATCATGTGAATATTTGCAGTAGAAGGCGATACGTTAGGAGGAGGAAAGGAAAAAGTTCCTAGTAAACTAGAATCTTTAATCAAACCCACTCCAACATCCTTATAAGGGATAGTCGTTTTACCAACATGCTGGATTGTTTCTGTAGAGGCTGGGTCAGACGAGAAATAAGTTAACTGATCTATTGTCACGATATTTCCTTGATATGGAAATTTTATGAGTCGAAAGACCGAAGAAACAACAACAGTCATAGCATAGGACCAACTACGACCCAGAAGAAGGTTGTAATCTAGAGGGGCATCAACCACTTCCACATCTAGATTAACGATTTTTCCTTCAACCCCTATGGGTAAATCCTGCAAAATACCATAAGGTTGAAAACCTCGACCATCAAAAGCTTTTAGAATCGTCGGAGATTGGTTAAGTGTAGGAGAACAAAGATATTTCCAACACTGAATCGACATAATACATGTTGAAGCTCCCTCATCAATCACAGTCTGAAAAATAGGTCTGTTTTTTACTAACACTGGAATCTGGAAAGCCATTTGGTGAGGAAGACGTGGTGTACTAGTTTCTAAATCGAATATTATAAGGTTAGAATCCTGAACATCAATAGCTCCGATGGTAGACAATAATAATTTACGCTGTGCTGGACATGATTGCAGCACTTCCAAAGCCGACATTGCTGAAGGAGAAACATCTAAATCTTCAACAATGTTGTAATTCTGAGCAGCTCTCGCATGTGGATTGAAAGCTGATTTACGAAGAACACCTTTAGCAGGTGGTTTGATTATCAAGTCTGGATTTTGTTTCTCGATCTGTAGCGGACTGGAAATAGGAGGAGTTGTATTTGATGTATTTGCATTAGAAGACTCTGCTTCTTTTCCATCAACAGGATTCTTAGAACCGTAATCTTGCGATCGCGTCGCAATCCTTACATGAGACATCATCATAATAGGCTCTTCTAAAGTAGTCGAGGAAGAACCAATCATTTTACTATCTTGAACTGGAAAAGGATCCTTCAAGATAGCAGGTTGTTGCGATCCTTTAACGAGTTTCGTAACTTCGTCGCGATATGGACATTCTCTTGTGAAATGATCTTGTTCACAAATGAAGCAAGGATAACGAGGTTTACGTTTTTCGTCATTGGATTCATATTTATCTATTTTCTCTTTCGAATTCTTTTTGTTTTTGTTCCCCCCCTTCTTTTTACCACTGGATTTTGATTTTTCAACGACATGAATGTCGGCGGTAACTTCGGGAGAGGATTCTCCTTTTGGGGAATCAGGTAAAGTTATAATTGGAGAAGAATTCTTTGAGGATTTCTTCTTACTTTTAGAACTAACTCTACCAATCATACCGTCAGCGGCATGAGACCCTGAAGGAGCAGCAGCTATTTGACCTTGTTTTGGAAGATTGGGAATTTTCTCATGTAGAGTACCTGACTGCGTATAGACGAGGTCTAGATACTGATCCTGAGCAATTACTTGCTCTTCAGTAACAACACCAGCCTTAGCTACATCTTCAGTGATCTTGGGTAATAATGATTTAACAAACCATTCTGCCAAAATTTGATCTGGAATATAAACTTTCACCAAACGTCGTCTACGTCGCCATTCATGAATATGATCAGAAATATACGTGGATGTAGATTGTTTTAGCGAAGTTAATAATTCTGTGCCATTGTCGTATATGACACGCAACTGCAAATGAGTTAAGAAAGACGTTGCTAACTGACTGAAATTATGAAACGAGCCTCGTGGCAACTCAATGTACCATTTGGCTGCAAGACCTATGAGGGTTCTTTGGAAAAGACGTAAGCGAATCGAATCATCAATGATTGAATTAGATGCACACCAAAGGTGATAATTCATAACATGATTCGATGGATCCTCTCCTGACTTACCTTCAAATTTTGGTATATCACTGGGCAACTTATGAGGCATTGGCGGCCAGTTCTGATAATAGAAAATAGGATCATTTGTAAGGCGCGTCAAATCAGGTAAGTCCAAAGTTGCGATAAACGGTAATTGACGGTTAGGGTCATGAAAACCTTGAGAAGCCAAAGCAGATCTAGGAGGTGGATACCCAGGATAACTAGGAATTGGATTAGCATTAGGTATTGTGTAACCTCCCGGATAACCAGGATGAATCGGACCATACTGAGGTTGTTGATAAGTATAACCAGGGTACGGTTGATAGCTCGGATTCTGTACATAGGGACCGAATTGCGGTTGTCCTTGGTACGGTTGATACGTAAATTGAGGTTGACTCGTAACAACTGTACTTGTACCGGTTTGTCCTGCAGGCATCTGAACTGTAGTCTGAACTGAAGGTCCTGACTGAGGTACAGAGACTTGAGGAATTTGCACAGATACAGGGCTAGCCAAACTCGGGGGTACAGATACTCCAGAAACAGGTGTGATAGGTTGAACAGACGTTGCAGCAGTTGTAGCAGTTTGGGGCGGAGTCTGAGGTGTACTAGGCCCAGCCTGCTGAACTGAACTAGGTGCAGGAGTTTGAATAGTTGGCTGAACAGGTTGCTGATTTGAACCAGAAACCAATGGCTGACCAGGTTGATAAGGTAACTGCACATTAGGCTACAAAGGCTGTTGATATTGGGACGGATCCCACATCATCATTCCGGGGTATTGTCCCGTAGAAGGTTGAACGTAAGGACCAAAACCTGGTTGAACGTAGGGTTGATAATAAGGTAAAGTTCCTGCTCCTTGAACAGATGGTTGACCAGAAGGCTGTTGGTAACCTTGCATTGGGTACTGCCCTTGAGGTTGATAACCTTGAGGCACGTACTGAAGTTGGGGTTGTTGAGGACCCTGAGGAGCATATTGAGTTTTGGGTTGACCTTGAGGAATGTACTGTCCTTGAGGTTGATAACCCTGAGGTATGTACTGTCCTTGGGGTTGCCCCCCAAAATAATATGGATCCACAGTTTGTCCTGGGAAAAAGCTACCTTGAGGTTGTGCCCCGAGTGGTAACTGACTACCTTGAGGTTGCCCCCCAGGCGGTAATTGACTACCCTGGGGTTGCCCCCCAGGTGGTAACTGAGTTCCCTGAGGTTGGCCCCCAGAAGGAAACTGACAGCCTTGAGCTTGAGGATTGGGAATATTACCAGTCATCATAAAAACTTGCTCTGTGTTCGACGTTTCAATTTTAAGTACACCAAGACCAGATGATAACACGTTTTTGATAGGTTGAGGAGTTGCCCCCGAGAAAGTACCAGACAAAGACTGATATCCCGAAGGAACAGAAGGACCACCATGTAAAAAAGATTCAGGCGTTTTAGAAAACATGGATGACTCACCAGCCATAATAGATGACGGATAATAACCTCTGGGTGTAGGATGAAATGGAACTCGAGGTAGATAAAAAGCAAGACCCGGATTCTCTAAAAATTCTGTTAAAGAGAGATACCAAGGATTATTTCGAATGGGGCTGTAGAAAATAGATTCACGCTCCCTAAGATTTAACAATTGAGGGGAGTTGGGAAGAGATATGTCTTCGTCTGGATTAGTAAGTTCTTCAATAGAAATAAGTCCAGAGGGAAGATTTTCTGTAATGATATTTCTTACCCTAGGTGAACCTGGATCGCTAGAAGTTGGTGTAACAAATCCTGAGGATGTTTCTAACACAGAAGATTCAGTTTCAGGTTCAGAGATTTCAGGTTCGTCAGATAATTCACCAGAAGGAGAAATATTTTCAGTAACTTCATAAACTGAAATCGGTTCTTGAATGTATTCTGTTGTAGGTATTTGATGATCAGGATGTATAACAATAGCTGAGCTTTCAACTTCTGTTGTTCTAAGTCTACGGCTACTATGTGGTATCAGAGCTCGAAGCCCTTCAAGTTGACTTGGTGAATATTCAGGGGGTTTCCCTTGTATTCTCCAGGATTGTCTTGGCAATTCCGCCACGATTAAAAATTATCTAATCACACGCAAACAAAGAAAAATTTCAATGAAAACACCTAAAGTCTCTAAGAAACAAACAATTGAATCATTCGCTTAAAAATCTAAGAGTTCAAACCACACACAAACAATAACTTTCCGTACTAAAAACACTAGTTGGTGATGAAATCCAACTTAGTAGAATTTTAACACGAAAAGGGCGGTTGGAACAGTTACCCCGACAACCTGCTTAATGAAACAGACTGGCACAAGTTTCTTCACAAAACCATCTCGAGTGAAGAGAACCCCCCAGAGAGTCCGAGTGAGTCTAGTCGACGTCTGTTCCAGGTACAGTGGGATCTTCCCTCCACCGTCACCTTAGGAAAGAATCCTAAAGATTATGGCCTCTAAGGTTACCAACCGAAACAAATATACCTGGGGGAACAGTCTACGATCCGACACACACGCAAGGGCAGAGTAACAAAGCTCAATCCCCTTGAAGGCTCCTTGAAATAATCCAAGGTTTACCGATAAGTGACCCCTGGCTCCTCGACAATGGTCTATCCGAGGTTTACCATTGTTAATACGTGTATATCTTTTATCGTTCCCAATGAGGAAGGATTGATTACCCCACCGGTTCAGATATGATCTCGTGCTTGACTCCTTTAGGAGGAGCTTCCCAGAGCATAGATGCAACAATTGGAATTTCTTCCTACCGCAAGATTTGTCTACTTGTTTGTTTTAGCTATCTTGGAGAGTTAATTACTCCCTACTCCAAGATACTAGCCTAAGCTATGTTGGTGATAAGAGCCCTAGAAATAAAAATATTACTAGATGAATTTTATTTAAGCGTTACTTTTAAGAGCTGTTTCTTAAGTCAATGGGTGCGGAAATGAAAATTTGGATGATGTGAAGACTCAACTTCCAAAAAAAACAAAAATTCACCTATGATGATATTCAATTCTTTTTTTTTTTTTTTCAATGAAATTTCTATCTAAAGAAAGAGTTAGAGAATGCAATCCTTTAAATTCCTTCTTTAAACATGAAAAATAATTGAAAGAAACTATTTTGTCTTTTCAATAAACTATCAAAGCTCACAAGAAAAATCCTTTTCTTTTCCAAACTAGAAGCTACAAAACAATTTTCTTTCGAAAGAAAGCTACAAAACTAAAACTACTCAAAACTACAAAATCTAATCTTGAGATCTATGATCTAAATTGAGTAAAAGCTTTTAGATTTTTTTTTATGAATGTTTTCCTTAGTTGTTCAGCAAACTAAGAATCTATTCGTTCAGATAACAAACAGATCAAAAACACTCAAAATATGTTTTTACAAAAATGAAATTCAAAACTTTGAACCAAGTTTTTTTCGAAGATTTGCAAAGAAACAAAAGGCTTAATTTCTCAATATAGGATGTTTTCACAATCAGGTCGGATTCAAAAGACAAAAAGAGATCAATGTAATCTGAGATACTGCAAATTGTCAAAAGTTCGAATCACTACAAAGACCAAGCAGGAAAAACAATCCAATCGGCAAAATCTTCTAGAAAATCATCAAAACATTAACACTGTTGGAGTTCATTCACAATAAATTCTTGATAGACACAATAACCAGTCTGGGCAGAAACCAAAGATCTAAAAATAAACTAGAAAAAGAAACCTAGAGATTTTCTAAAATTTTTACAGGGTCCGCAGGTAACCAGTGTTGACAGGTGCGGTCCCGCACTGTATTCTCTAGAGAATGTGCTAAACTGCCCGCACTGTCATAGTTATGCAGAGTGCGGTCCTAGGAAAAATTATAGAAAAAATCAAAAAACTTCTAAACTTTCAAAAACAGAAAAAATATAAAGTACCCAGACAGATGTGTATCAATCAAAAACCAGGAAAAACGTTTCCTCAAGTCAAAAATAAAAGAGAACCAAAAACAACAAGTTCATCCCCAGTATGGTCGCCATTTTGTTGTGTAGATTAATCCGTCTTGCGGACAAGACCGATCTCTCTAGTACAAAAGGTAACTAGCAACAAACAACCAATTATACTAATCTCTCTCTAAGCATATAAGATTCATAAAACACTATATAGGTGTAAGGCCTACCTTATGTCCAACGCTTGCTTGATTTCGTTGAAGTCCTTCCCGTGCACTGAAAGAACGTTCCTCGTGAATCTGCAATCACAAACAAGCAAAAATATTAAGCAGCACCTGTATAGACATTATTATAAACCATACTTATCATAATGATCAAGGAATTTATGAAATAAACCATGAATCGACAATTTAATGAGAGAAATGAGTATATTTGTATTAACTTCAAATAAAGAAAACCTTTACAACCTGTGCCTTGATGTTGTACAGGTCCTCCCGGGGTCCGAAGCAGGAATCTCTTCTAGTATGACAAGCATTGCACTCTTTGAACCAAGACAACTAGAAAAGAGTGATTTAACCTCACAGAAAGTCTTAGTTATTTGAGACTGAATCTCAACAGCATTTAACTTCAAATATCTTAAGCTTGAACTCCCTTTGAGGCTACCCAAGGCCTCTTTTTATAGTGGAAAAGAGGAGGTTTCTTGTTCCAAATATGAAAGGATAGAATCCTCCTTCAAAGGGATTAGCTCCTTACATCAAGGGGTTAGCTCCATCAAGTGAGGGATGCATGAACCTTCTCAAAGCGTATCCATTCTCGAAAATTCCCATCTAGAATCTTCTAGAATTCATCTGAAATTCACTTTTTATCTTTACTTTCTCGCCTTTTTGTATTTTACAGAGGTCCGCACCCATTACACAAAGAAAGTGCGTTATGGTTCCGCAGGCAGGCTGAGATTTAGGTGCGGGACCGCAGGGAATGTATAGAGAAAGTGCGATACCAATTCTTAGGGGATTTTAGGGACTTTTCTCTGATTTTGAAGCTTGACATGAGGAGCTGGTATGTTAGACTTGCAAAAGGAGGAAGTATGAGTAATAATGAGCTCATACTCATGGTAAAATGTCAGGATGACAGATTTTAGTGTAACATTTGGGAGAGATGAAGGTCATGCTCAGGCCTTATGAAATACTAGTAAAGAACCAAACTTATAGACTAAATTTGAGGGTGAAGGAGAAAGTGAAGAAAAAGATAAATAAGATGATAGATGCCAGGCTAATATTTCCTGGTGATGAAGCCGAATGGGTTAGTCCGATTATGATACAAAACAAAAATTATGCTATGGAGATTAGGGTATGTGTGGACTACCACAACTTAAATAATGTTTATGTTCATGATCTTTTCCTCATACGTTTCGGTGTTGAAGTTCTAGATAATGTTGTAATAAATGAGGCTTATTCATTTACAAATGGGTTTTATGGCTACCATCAGGTCTGAATTGTAGAATAATACTACGTTTACCATAGAATGGGGCTCATATGCATATCATGTTTCGAAATTTGGGCCAAAAAATTCTCCAACAATATTTACAAGGATTGTGATTGTTGCATTTAGGGATTACATACACAAGTTCCTTGAAGTCTACATGGATGATTTGACTATCTAAACTATACTAAATAAACACTCTAGATTCCTCTAAGTCATGTTTGATCAGTGTAGGTAATTAAAAAAATCATTGAACGTAAATAAGTGCATATTTGTTGTTCCCTTTGGGACACTACTAGGGCATATTGTATGCAAGGAAGGAGTATGTGTGGATCCTACCAAAGTTGCAGCGATTGTAAACATGGACTCGCCAGAAAATGTTAAGAAAATCAGGTCTACATTGCGACACAAAGGATATTATAGTATATTTATCTGCAACTATGCTCTGATTACTGGTCAAATGGAGAATTTACTCAAGACAATTGAGCAATTCACATGGTCTAAAGAATGCAATGTTGCACTGAACACACTGAACTAATAGTTAGCTAATGCACCGATATTAGTTTATCTTGATTGGAACAAGCAATTCCATGTCCACATTCATGCTTCCAGGATTTCTTTGGGAGTAGTTTTAGCCCATCCTAGAGAGGGAAACCTAGATCATCCAATATACTTTGCAAGCATAAATTTATAAAAAAAATAGAAGAACTATACTACAATGAAGTGTGAGGTGCTCACGATGGTATATTCACTTCAGAAATTTTGGCACTACCTTCTAGGGGGGCCATTCAAGTTCTTCACGGATCATTCTTCCTTGAAATATTTGGTGAACAAGCCTGTGTTAGAAGGAATAATTTGCAGATGGCTATTATTATTTTAGGAATTTACATTTGAAGTGATTGTATAGCCAGATCGGATAAATGTGGGACCTGAGCACCTATAAAGGATGGAATTAAGAGAGAGTGGAGGATTTGTGGATGACCAACTACTAGACACTGATTTATTTAGGGTGGAGGTGGTGCCAAACTACCTAGAATATATAGAAGCTTTCTTGGCTACCAAAAAGTGCACAAAAGAATACACCACAATTCAAAGGAGACATATGGTTGTCTGGGAAAAAAAATACCAAATAATTGCAGGGAACTTGTAGAAGATGGGACTGGATGAAATACTGCGAAGATGTGTATTGGATCATGAGAGGAATGATGTACTATGGGAATGCCATTTAGGGTTTGGAGGAGGTCATGTGGGAGGAAAATTCACTGCAAGGAAAATCTTACAAGAATGACTTTAGTGGCCTACCGTTTACAAGGATGCTAAGGAATACATTAGAAAGTGTAATCTTTGTCAAAGGGTTAGAAAACCATCACATTGATATGAATTGCCATTGAAACCTCTACAAGCCCTAAAATCTATTGAGAAATGGGAAATTTATTTCATAGGTCCCATCAACCCTCTAGCAAGTAATTCCCAAGCGAGTTACATCATCACCGCAACAAAGTACCTAACAAGGTAGGTCGAAGATGCACCAGTAAAGGATTGTATGACAAACACTGCATCTAGATTTAATTTTGATAACATCATCACCAGATTTGGGTGTCCCCGAAGTTTAACCAGTGATAAAGGTATCCACTTTATTAATTTTGAGATTCAACAATATGATGAGCTTACTGAAAAGAGTCGCCTTCACTAAGTGGGCCCGCAGGCTATTTTTGGCGCAAAGTCTATTTTTAGACTATGTCTATTTTTAGACATGTCGATCATATTCTATGAGTTACAGGATGCTATTTGTGGATGGTTGGTCAAGTTGTAAAAATATATGGAGTTCTATCTTTAGAAATTTTGGGCGGAGTCTATTTTTAGACTGCCAGTCTAAAAATAGATATGTTGGATATTATTAGCTCTTAATAATATTTGGACTCTAAACATTATCTTATTCTCTTGGAGCACTTTAGTTCAATGCACAGATGTGGCACATCAACTGACGGAAGGAATTACGATATTCCTGAGGGTTTAATGGAGCTATTGCATGGAGGACTCAGTTATAACTCAAGTGGCAGAGTTATGACATAGTTGGAGAAGTAGTTGGTGGAGTTGTATTTAGTTTAACTCAGTTAGACTCAGTTGAGCTAGTTGTATCTAGTCTAACTGATTGATACACTAGTGAGAGTGGAGTTAATTAATTATTAAATTAATTCACAAATAATAACTCATTAATCAACTGAATAATACATCATTTAACTATAGTGCATGGCAGTTTCAGTGGAGACCAGCAGAGAGATAGGTGAAAGAGCAAGTGTGACTATCAGTTGTGACTATAGTGATGCATTGATTACATCCAACACTTAGTGGAGATGCCAATGATGATTACGTGAGAAATTTTGGAGTAATTAAAACTCATTCAGAGCCATTCTTCAGCAGGTATTGCGCAGTAGAGGCAGGCTAGCAGGTGGCAAATATTGGTGCATGGATTTGCAAGATTAGGCCTGATTAGTGTGTAGCAATTGTATTGTAATGAGAGCTTGTTATGATCAGCTTTGTATGAGGATTGTTACATGATCTCTATGACATATATTATATACAAATAGTTTTGGTTTTCAGCTTCAGGCTTTCCCGTTAAAGAACTGTGTTAATGTGTGTGAATTTTTATTGTTTCATGTGTGCATTCCAATCTTGATTTAATTTCCGCAAATGATCAATGGTGGAATAGATTTTGTATTTTGCATGAAGTTAAAATAGTGTGAGATCAAGAGAATCTTGGACATATAACACATAATTTATATAATTTCTACATGGTATCGGAGCTGTATTGATCATTGGAGGAGATTGAAATTATTGAAGCAGTTGAGTTTTGTGCTGGTGGAATTCGAATTTGCTGCAGTGTTTTCTTGGTGTCGAAGTTGAGCATTCATTGAAATGTCTTTCAACGGATTGTGATTGGAGTATGCCCTTGATGGTAGCTTGAATTGCATAGCATGGAAGGACAGGATGGAAACAGTGTTGGATGATAATGGGTTGAAGGAGTTCATCGATAGCGATGTTCCTAAGCCGGGTTCTAGCGATGCAGCTTCACTTGACGCATGGCAAAAGAAAGTAGCGAAGTGTCAAAGGATTATGTTGGAAGGTGTGAAGGACCAAATTGTGTCCAGCCTTCATGGGAAAGCCACTCCATTCTTAATTTGGAAGGCTTTGATAGACTTGTTACAAAGCAGAAGTGACCAGAGGAAGTTGGCGCTTAAAGACAAGCTCAGAAAAATAAAAATGGAGAAAGGCGACAGTATTCCAAAATACCTCACGAAGTTTGTCCACTGCAAGGATGAGATGGGAAGTGTGGGGGTTACTATTGATGAATAATAATTGGTGAGCTTGGCTCTCCTTGGGCTTTCGAAGAGTTGGCATAGCTACAAAGACTCTGTTAATGGACGGGAGAAACTGCCAGGGTGGGAGAGACTTTGGTCAGATCTTGTGTAGAAAGAGATAAGGCGGGGTACCAGGGATGGATCTTCATCAAAGAATGAAGATGAATAAAATTGCGCTTTGGCTTCCAAATCAAGGAAAGGGAATGGGAAGAAAAATCCTTCTCAGTCCGGTGCAAAAGGCAAGAAGTAGGATTTTTTCAAGGTGAATTGTTTTCATGGTCACCAGCATGGGCATTTCGCCACTAATTTCCCACAGAAGAAGAAAAATAAGAGCGTTTCTGGTTCTATAGCAGGAGAGGCCTTAGCCTCGTAGTTTGAGCTGGATTTTTCTTTGATCGCATGCTTGGTTTCAAGTGTTATGGGATCAGTGTGGTTCCTTGACAGTGGTGCGTCTTTCCATATGACCGGAGACAAAGATTTGTTTAGTGATCTAAAGGAAAAGTATCTTGGAGTGCACATCGATATGGGCGATGATGGTAGATACAATGCGACTGGTATAGGGACCATTCCCTTAGAAAGGGTCTGGTAAACCTTTCATATTGAAGGATGTCATGCATGTTCTAGGATTGAAGAAGAATATGATCTCCATGGCAATGCTGGAAGACAAGGGTTATGATGTTGTTTTCAGTGAGGGAAAAGCGTTCCTTCTTCATAAAACAACTGGTCAAACCAGGAGGATAGGGATTCAAGTTAAGAATATTTATCAATTGCAGGTAGATGGTTGCGCTGTAATGGCAGGCAAAGCAGAAGGA
This sequence comes from Pinus albicaulis, assembly GCA_034641835.2. Lineage (NCBI taxonomy): Eukaryota > Viridiplantae > Streptophyta > Pinopsida > Pinales > Pinaceae > Pinus > Pinus albicaulis. Next base: position 1,131,669,811 of record CM076575.1, on the reverse strand, counting down.
GTGGTGAGCCGAGATGGGGGAAAATTATGACATAGGAGATTGGGCTATCTTCACCATGGCACTTTGAAAATTTTGCAGCAGATTTCTACCCGCCTTCCCAAAGGTACACTTGTGCAGTCAAATCAGTGCAAGGGATGTACTTTGGGAAAATTTGTGAAGACCACTTTTCATGAGAAGGATAGTTGTGCTTCGACGATCCTTGAGAGAATTCACACAAATGTGTGTGGACATTTCTCGATTGCTTCAACAGCAAAGCACAGGTATTATGCAATATTTGTTGATGAATTTTCTCGTAAATGTTGGATCTTCTTCATGCAGAAGAAGAGCGAGACATACTCAAAGTTCAGTGAGTTCAAGGTGCTGGTTGAGAAAGAGTCGGGGAAGCAGGTGAAAGCTCTTCAGAGCGATAATGGTGGTGAATGCATCTCTAGAAAATTCAAATACTTCCGTAGCAAAGAAGGAATTCGAAGAGAACTCATAGCGCCTCATAACCCATAGTAGAATGGGGTCGCGGAGAGAAAGAACAGAACGATCGTGGGTGTTGCACGGGTGATGTTACATGATCAGGGCCTTCCCATACACTTGTGGGCTAAGGAATGCAACACTGCGGTTTATGTGCAAAACCATTGTCCTCATAAAGTACATGGCATGAGTACACCCGAAGAGGCATTTTCTGGTAAGAAGCATGATATTTCTCATTTAAAGATTTTTGGCTCACTTGTTTACATTCATGTGACGAAGGATGCCAGGAAGAAGCTGGAGCTGACCGCAGAGGTTGGGATATTTTTGGGGTACACAAAAACACCCCACAATTATTGTGTGTATTTTCCAGACAGTTGGATGACTGTCGTGTGATGGGATATCAAATTTCATGAGGAGAAAGCCATGAAGTTTTCGCTTGAGAGGGAGCTACACTTGCATGCAGAGGAGGAGCTACTTGTTCCTAAAGATGAGCCTCAAGATGTGGATCATCCATAAGAGGAGGTTCATGGAGTGGAAGAAACCACTCATGCAGCGCCAAAAATCATAGGGTGGAAGTGCACTACAGAAGCTGAGCGACTGAATCTTGATGCAGTGCAGAATGTAGGAGTTCCTACATCACAGCGCAGACATAGACAGTCACCTGACCGATTTACTGGATACATGACTCTGATGAGCAAGTGTATCATGACAGAGCCATCCTCTTTCGAGGAAGTTGTGGAGGATCCTGCATGGGTAGATGCCATGGTGGAAGAGTATGATTCGATTGTCAGAAACAGTGCATGGGAGATTTTCCCAAGGCAGGAAGGGAAATCAGTGGTAGGTTTGAGATGGATCTAAAAAGTGAAGCAAGCTACTGATGGGAGCGTTGAGAATTATAAGGCAAGATTTGTTGCCGAGGGCTTCTCACAGATCGAGGGGATCGACTATGAAGAAACCTTTGCACCTTTCGCAAGGTATTCTTCCATACGGACCATCCTTTCTCTCTCAGCATAGATGGGTTGGAACATTCATCAGATGGATGTGAAGACTCCGTTCCTCAATGGAATCATTGAGGAGGAGGTGTATATTGAGAAACCTGAAGGATTCTAAATCTTCAGTAGTGAGTCGCATGTGTGCAGGCTCGAAAGAGCATTGTATAGGCTGAAACAAGCACCTCATGCTTGGTGCACACGAATAGACAGTTATTTCACTAGACTTGGTTTCGCCAAGAGTGAGGCGGATCCAAACCTATACCAGATTGTGGTGGAGGGTAAGCTTTTTATCATTATTCTTTATGTAGATGATTTAATACTAATGGGTGATGAAATGTTGATACACTCATGCAAGCCAGATCTTGCAAAGGAGTTCGAGATGAAGGACTTGGGCCTTGTTCATTATTTCCTGGGATTGGAAATTTGGCAGTGGAAAGGTGAACTGTTTTTGTCTCAAGGAAAGTACGCCCGGGAGATACTGGAGAAGTTTCACATGCAAGGCTGCAAGCCTATCGAAACTCTTCTTCCTGGTGGTTCGAGGAAGGAGGATGCTACATCGACAGAGGTAGTGGATGCCACTGTTTATCTACGGTTGGTTGGTTCGCTCATGTATTTAGTCAATACACGACCGGACATATGCTATGTTGTGAACCAGCTTTCACAAGCGATGGTTAAGCCTACCAAGCTCTTTTGGAAGGCAGGCAAGCATGTCCTGAGGTATCTTAGGGGCACATCTAAGTATGGATTGTGGTACAGACAGTCGGATGAGGTGAAGCTGCATGGCTTCACAGATGCAGATTGGGAAGGAAGCCCAACGGACAGAAAGAGCACATCTGGAGGGATTTTCAGTATCAGATCTACAACAATTTTTTGGTACAGCAGGAAACAAATATCCGTGGCACTCAGTTCAGCGGAGGCCAATTACATGGCAGCAATTTTGGCTGCATGCGAGGCTATATGGATGAGGAAGATCCTAGTCGGTTTGTTCAGTTCTCATTTAGATCCTACTGTGATATATTGTGATAATCAGAGTTGCATTAAAATCTTGTTTAATCTAGTATTTCATGATAGATCTAAACATATTGACATCCAGTACCATCATATCAGAGATTGTGTGCAGCGGAAGATCATGTTTCTTTCTTACATTCCTACGGAGGATCAGGATGCAGATATTCTGACGAAGGCACTCACCAGGAGCAAATTAAAATACCATAAAGACAGGATCGGGGTGGCAGATAATCCCTATCTTGTTGAGAGGGAGTGTTGAGATTCAACAAGATGATGAGCTTAGTGAAAAGTGTCGCCTTCACTAAGTGGGCCCGCAGGCTATTTTTGGTGCAAACTCTATTTTTAGACATGTCGATCATATTCTATGAGTTGCAGGATGCTATTTGTGGATGGCTGGTCAAGTTGGAAAAATAGATGGACTTCTATTTTTATACATTTTGGGCGGAGTCTATTTTTAGACTGCCAGTCTAAAAATAGATATGTCGAATATTATTAGCTCTTAATAATATTTGGACTCTAAACATTATCTTATTCTCTTAGAGCACTTCAGTTTAGTGCATAGATGTGGCACAACAACTGACAAAAGGAATTACACTATTCTTGAGGATTTACTAGAGCTATTGCATGGAGGACTCAGTTAGAACTCAAGTGGCAGAGTTATGACACAGTTGGAGAAGTAGTTGGTGGAGTTGTATTTAGTTTAACTCAGTTAGACTTAGTTAAGCTAGTTGTATCTACTCTAACTGATTGATACACTAGTGAGAGTGGAGTGAATTAATTATTAAATTAATTCAAAAATAATAACTCATTAATCAATTGAAGAATACATCAGTTAACTATAGTGCATGGCAGTTTCAGTGGAGATCAGTGGAGAGATAGGTGAAAGAGCAAGTGTGACTATCAGTAGTGACTATAGTGATGCATTGATTGCATCCAAAAATCAGTGGATATGCCAATGAGGATTGCGTGAGCAAGGCTAGAGTAATTCAAACTCATTCAGAGCCATTCTTCAACAGGGATTGCGTAGTAGAGGCAAGCTAGTAGGTGGCAAATATCGGTGCATGAATTTGCAAGATTAGGCCTGATTAGTGTGTAGCGATTGTATTGTACTGAGAGCTTGATATGATCAGCTTTATATGAGGATTGTTACATGATCTCTATGAAATATATTATATACAGATAGTTGGGGTTTTCAGCTTCAAGCTTTCCCGTTAAACAATTGTGTTAATGTGTGTGAATTTTTATTGTTTCATGTGTGCATTGAAATCTTGATTTAATTTTCGCAAATGGTCAATGGTGGAATATGTTGAAAATGCAGCAAGATGATGGAGCTTAGTGAAATGAAGTCGCCTTCACTAAGTGGGCCCGCAGGCTATTTTTGGCGCAAAGTCTATTTTTAGACTATGTCTATTTTTAGACATATGGAGCATGGTCCAGGGGTTGCAGTATGTTATTCTTGGAGTATTGGTCATGTTGGTAAAAATATATGGACCTATATTTTTTGACCTATAGGTCGAAGTCTATATTTAGACTGCCTATCCTAAAAATAGGGAAGTCAAATATTATTTACCCTTAATAATATTTGGACTCTAAACTTCAGTTTACTCTCTTGGAGCACTTCATTTCGAGCTACAGAAGTGGCTCATGCATCTGACAGAGGAATTACACTATTCCTAGGGGTTTGGTGAGCTCATGCATGGTTGACTTCAGTTAGGACTTCAGTGGCAGAAGTTTGGTGGAGTTGTGTTCGGTTTAACTTAGTTGAACTGGTTGAGATTAGTTTAACTAGCTAATCAACTAGTAATGAGTGGAGTGAATTAAATATTATTTAATTCACTAATTATTAACTCATTATTCAACTCAAGAACACATCAGTTCACTACAGTGCATGGACAGTTCAGTGGAGACCAGTGAAAGAGGTAGATGAAAGGGTTGAGATAGCTATGAGTTGTGACATCAGTTGTGCATGAGATTTGCACCACACTTGGAGGAATTTCCCATGATGATTGCACTGTCAAGCCAAGGAGATTCAAACCTTGGATCTCTCATTAGACAAGCCTTGATTGCGCAATAGAGGCGGGCAATTAGTGGATGTGTTTTGAACCTGTGACTTGTTCAAAACCAAGCTAGTCTGTGTGTAACTTCATGAGATAGTACTGAGTACTTGTGAGGAGTATTGTGCTATGTACTGTTACATGTTTTCTCCATTATAATATACACAATAGCTGAGGGGTTTTCAGCTATAAGCTTTCCCCATACATACTGTGTAATGTGTGTGATGTTTTGATGATCTTTTGATCGCATACTGCTTGTTTTATTTCCGCATGTGTGATGATCTAAGTGGAAGAGATTATGTGTTGCATATGAATTCGAATTGATATGTGATCGGGATAGTCTCGGTGGATAAATATTCTTTATTCAACAAATTTCTACAGAATAGATTATGTATTTTTGCATGAAGTTAAAATAGTGTGAGATCAGGAGAATCTTGGACATATAACACATAAGTTATATAATTTCTACAATTAATGAGACAATCGCATCACTACTGCAAAACTTCATGATACAACACCATAAAATCAACCTGTATTATCCTCAAGAAAACGAGATAGTTGAGGCGTTCAACAAAATCGTAGAGAGGGGTTTGACTAAATTGTGTTCAGCCAATAGAGATGACTGGGATGGGAGAGTTCCAACTACTTTATGGGCCTATCGCATGACTGTTAAACAATTACATAAGTATACACCCTTCCAGCTGGTGTATGGACGCGGTACCCACTGAGTTCACAATTCCTAGCCTATTTATTTCACAAGAAACACATATTACCAAATATAAATAAATTTCTAGAAGGGTATAAGAACTGCGGGAACTTGATGAGGCCATATTTTTAGCAGACTTCCACCAAACAGTGGAGAAGCTGAGACAAAAGGAATGGCATGACAGACATATAAAGTAGAAGTTATTCACAGTGGGAGGCCATATCCTATTATATGACAACAAGTTCTTCAAATTCCCAGGTAAGTTGGAGATGCATTGGTTGGGTCCTTAAAACTTCATAAATGGTTATGATCCCCCTAAATCTACAAATATAACTTTTAATGTTGTCGATATTTCACCCCATTCCCTGAGATTATTGTGATGGAATACACACCACCTAGCTAATTTTTCTTGTAGGGAAACATTCATTAGGGGAAACTTATGTTCTTCACGAACAGTTGCATCAATTTTATTAATAAAAATAATGACTAAATCCATACCATTGAAAGTGGGGTATTCCCTCACCTCTGTGTTGTTATAGTTGATTCACCTGACTATTTCACATCGTATGGTGTTGACCGCATATCCTCCTTGATTCCAGTTATCCCATGCAGCTTCTGAGCTCTGAATACTCCGTCAACTGATTTACCCTTTTGCAGTTGGGTTGATGTATTCTTCCCTCCTACTTGTTTTCCACTTGTACAATTGGTTTAATAGTCCTCGCTCTTCCCTATCATTTGTTGGTTCTATGAATCTTGGTCCTTGATAAAGATCTAGGGGTTGGATTATTCTAACCCCTTCTACTTTTGAAGTCATAAGTTATTTTTTCAAATCAATCACCGCATAGTTCTCAAATGCCTAATCTATCCCAAGAAGTGGTTGATAGGGATCCTTATCTCACATTATGTCTATCACTTCAAAATTTGCATAAGTCTTGACTCCTGCAACGTCAACCTCTACATACTTTAATATTCCAACAGGAATGATGTTATGAAACTAGCTCCAAAAATAGAAGAAAAGAGAGATCAACGCCTTAGAAATAAGCCACTTCGAGGGGGAAACCACCTTTATATTACATAAATGAACAATTCTTTGATGATACAAATGACAAAACCTCCATCTATATATATGAGTCCATGGGGTCACAATATAATCCTAGCCGACCTAACAATAATAATGTAAGGGAACAATAATAATAATATGGGGTTTACAAGGGTACAACAATAATAATAAGGGGGTTACACTAACAACAATAAGGGACTACATTAGTAATCTAGGGACCTAACATGCCCCTCTCCTTCAAAAATTTGTTTTCCTCAATGCTTGAGTAGCTCTGGATGCTTCTGTATAAAAGTCTCCTCCTCCCATGTAGAATCTTCAATGGGTAAGTTCTTCCACTTGATGAGATACTCTTAAATTGATCGATTTCGTAGCTATCGAATTATTTTTTCCATGACTGATTCAGGTTCCAATATGAGTTTTCCTTCCTTATCAAGTTCTAGAAATATTGTTTTAACTATAAGTTTGTCACCTATAACCTTCCTTAAGCATGAAACATGGAAAATTGGATGCACTCGCGAAGAAGCAGGAAGCTCCAATTTTTATGCCATAGTATCAATCTTTTGCAACACCTTGTAAGGACCATAGTACTTTGGTGATAATTTATTATCCTTCTTAGCTTACTTGAGGAAAATTTTTTGTATGGTTGTATCTGTAAAAAGACTCAGTCTCCTACATCAAAACTTATCTTGTTGTGATGTTGATCTGCTTGTTGTTTCATTCGATTTTGTGCCAAATTTAGGTTATCCTTTAAGATTTGGAGAAATTTTTGTTGATTCTAGATGTGATCTTCCATTTCTTTAACCTTAAAATTTTCTCTTAAAGATGACGTGATGGATGGTGGATGATATCCATAAATTGCCATAGATGGGGTCATTTTTATGCAGTATGGAAGGAAGTGTTATACCACCATTCAGCAAGAGGTAACCACTTTACCCATTGTGTTTGTTTATCAGATACAAACAACTAATATATCCCTCCAAACTTTTGTTCACTATCTCAGTTTAACCATTGGATTGAATATGATAAGATGATCTATCAGCTAGTTGAGTACCCAAACAAGAAAATAATTTTGTCCAAAAATTTCTAGTAAAAATGGGATCTCTGTCGCTTACAATAACCTTTGGGTTTCCATGTAGATTTTGAATTGTTTCCATAAATTCACTAGCAATTCTACTTGATTTAAATGGATGAGATAATGCATAAAAGTGTGCATATTTGGTAATTCTATCAACTACCACCATGATGACACTCTTTCCTTTAGACTTAGGTAAACCTGTGATAAAATCCATTGAAATATCCTCCCAACGTTGACTTGGAATGGATAAAGGTTGTAAGAGACCCAGGGTCTTAATTGTCTCAACTTTATTTGGCTAGCAAACCAAACATTCCACCAAAAAATTTTGAACATTAGATTTAAGGCAATCACAAAAAAAAATATTTCTTCACTTTGTGGTAAGTTTTTTAAAATCCTAAGTATCCTCCTAAAGAAGAAGTGTGTAATTCCAAAATAATATTTTGTTTTAGTTGGGAATTCTTACAAAGATATAAGTGATCTTTGTACCACAAGGAATCATTTTTCCAAATAAATTTATTAGATGTACTAGGATCTTGCTACAAATTTTGAATGAATATCCACACTTCTTCGTCCTTCTTCCATTCATCCCTTGATTTGGTTATCCAATCTAGATGGATAATAGAAATGGCACAAAGCAATGCTTCCACATATTCATCCTTTCTTGAGAGTGCATCTGCAACAACATTTAGCTTCCCTTTTTTGTAGATTATTTCAAATTCATAGCCCAACATCTTTGTGACCCATTTTTGTTGCCCTTCTGAAGATAGTATTTGTTCCAAAAAGTGTTTAAGACTACCATGATCAGTTTTTACCTTGAAGTGTCTTCACATTAGGTAAGGTCACCATTTCTTTAGTGCAGGTAGCATTGCCAACATTTCCTTCTCATAAATAGATTTATATAAATAATTTCCTTTGATTGGATGACTTTAAAAAGTAATGGGTCTTCCTTCTAGCATTAAAACAACACAAATTCCATTTCTTGAGGCATCACATTCCACAATAATGGTTTTTGTCAAGTCTGGCATAGCTAAGACCAATGCTAGGCACATTGCCTCTTTAAGATGTTCAAAGGCCTTAGTTTCTTTAGGAGTCCATGAAAATGCATATTTATTCAATAATGTTGTTAGAGGTGCTGCTATTCTTCCATAATTCTTAACAAACTTGTGATAATACCCTGTTAACCCGAGAAATCCTCACAACTGCTTTATGGTTCTGATGAGTTTCCATTCCTTAATGGCTTTAATTTTGTTAGGGTATACCTTAACACCCTCATGAGATACAATATGACCCAGATATTCCACCTCTTGTACTCCAAAGAAAAATTTGGAGGTTTTTTCATATAATTGTTTCTCCCCCAATATTTTGAGCACCCTGTCGACATGTTGAACATGATCCTTCCTAGACCTATTGTAGATTAGTATATCATCAAAAAATACTAACACAAATTTTCTAATAAAGGGTTTGAAAATGGAATTCATCAACCCTTAAAATGTAGAAGGTGCATTGGTAAGGCCAAAAGGCGTGATCAAAAATTCATAATGACCCTCATGAGTTTGAAATGTTGTTTTCAAAATATCTTCAGTCTTCATTCTAATTTGATGATATCCTGAATGAAGATCTAACTTGGTAAAATAAATTGATCCATGTAATTCATCCAATAATTCATTAGTCATGGGAATGGGAAATTTATCTTTAATAGTGAGCTTATTTAGCTCCCTATAATCTGGACACATGCGCCATGATCCATCCTTCTTGTGCACCAATACTACTAGAGCAAAGGAATAAATTTGATTAGGTTGAATTATACCAACCTCTAACATTTCTGTAATCATACGTTCAATTTCCCTCTTTTGGATATAAGGATATCTTTAAGGTCTGATGTTTGGAGGAACACTTCTTGGAATCAAATTAATATCATGATCATGATCATGAATAGGTGGCAGTCCTTTGGGAGTTTCAAACACCTTAGAATGATTTTCCAAGACATTTTGGAGATCTAGAGAAATAGATGATTTTTTATGTTGGAACTTCTAGTGAGCATAATTGTGAAATTATGCCTCGTTGTTATTTCCTCAAAATATTTTTCATGACATTAGAGCTTATTATATTTCCCTTCTTCCCTGTGATACCCCATAATTCAACTTCCTTTCCTTCTGAAAAAAATTTCAATAAAATTTCTTGCAAATTAAAAGCTACCGTCCCCAAAGATTGTAACCATTGTACTCCTAGTACAACATTAGCACCTTCCATTGGAATGGAAAGAATTGGACTATTAAATACATATTCCCCCATGGTTAGCTTGATATTATGGAATTTTCCAGAGAAATTTATAGTTCCTCCATTTGCAACCATCACTTGACATTTTGGTATTGGGTATAGGAAGAAATTCAATTCCTTGGCTATCTTACAATGAATAAAATTATGGGTACTACTCGAATCAATGAACACTATTACATTTTTCTTCTTGATATGTCCTTTTATATTGAGAGTTTGAGGAGTGTTAATGCATGCCAATGCATTACACGATATGGTCAGACTCATTTATTCTTTCTCTAGGGTTGGCTCCTGGTATATATCCTCTTGTTTTGAAGTTTCTTGTTCATTTTCTTCCTCCTCTTCACAATCTATGTAAAATATTTTTTTCTCAACACACTTGTGACCTTTAGTGTATTTGCTATCACAACTGTAGCAAAGCCCTTTTTCTCTTTTTTCTTCCCATTGTTGTGGTGTCAACCTTGTAGGTTTTGGAAGTCTAGGAGTAGCAACACTTCCATCTTTATAGATGTGAGTGGTCGTCTTCCTTGTTGCCATAATTTTACATTCAGTTTTTCTTACCAACCTAAATGCCTTCTCCAATGAATCAGGTTCCCAAGCACGAACCTCATGTTGGATGTTATCCTTTAAATTCCCTAGGAAGGCATCAATCATGTGTTCCTCTGGAATATCGATTACCCTTATATTCAATTTTTGGAAGTCCTTAATGTGCTCCACCACTGAACCCTTTTGTTTGAGATTTATCAATTGACTAAAAAAGGTGTTTCTCTTTGTATCCTCATAATGTGCTATCATTTCCTCCATAAAAATTGACCAAGTGACAATTTTTTTATGAGAGAAAAGCCATCGATACCATACAAATGTATTTTGATCTAAAGATAAAGTTGCAATGTGTACCTTTTGTGTGTTTTTCACATTGTTGAGATCAAAATATGGCTCCATCTGTAGTATCCATGTTATGTAATCCTTGCCATCAAACTTCCTCATATCGATATTTGGAATATGGTGGGTCTTCCATCCAACATTTGAGTTTATAAAATCATGATTAAAATTTATTTTTATCTCATCATGATTTTCCTCTACTATCTTTTCACCATTAGGAATCATTTCTTGTATCAACTTTGTCAAGCCTTCCTTCGAACCTTCCATGTCTTCCTTCAAAACTTCCATTTTTTCTTCCATGCCATCCATATTAGCTTCCACGCCTTTCCTCAAAACTTCCAATTCATTTTTTGTTGCTCTTTGCGAGAGCGAAATTTGGTGCACTTGCTCTTGTAATTTTGATATATCATGTTGCACTTATTCATCTTCATGAGTCATAGTAGAGTATTTTGAGGGCTTGATGGGTGTTGAATTCTTTTTAGGGGGGAATTTTAGAACCCAATACTGATATATATGCCTCAATATGCTCTTGGAATCACTTCAAACTAATTTTTCAAACAAGACTTATGCAATTTGAAAAAAAACACACACCTTTTTCTTGATTTTGAGGAGCTCGATATTGAAACTGAATTATATATGTGATTTTGGATCTTCAATATCTGAAATTTGTTCCTGTAGTAGCCCTTTGAATCTTCTTTCACATGCCACAGGTCTGACCTGATTTGGATGCTTCAAGGAAAAATTATGCCCAATCTTCTACAATGACCTAATTATGGACTAGTTTAGTAGAGCACAATTGTACGACATGCCACATGTCACCGTTTCATCCTTCAGCTTTGAAATTGATACAAAGGAAACCAAATTCTTTTTAATTTCTTACAATTTTTAAATAATTCCAATCCGATTCTCAGAGGGAGAGTTATGACAATTTTCCCTAGGTCACCTCTTTTAGATGAAATTCCGGAGCCTGCAAAAACTATAACTTCCACAAATCATATCTCCAAAAATATTGCAAAACAAGATCTGAAATTTTTACACGAAGTTCCTCAGGATTTCGGCTTCGCATGATAAATTTTTCAGCTTTTGAACCTTCGTATAAAAAAATTTATAGATAAAATTCGACGATGACTTGTTTGGAGCAGCGAAACCCTAGAATCCAAAGCTCTGATACCAAATGTTATGAAACCAGCTCCAAAAATAGAAGAAAAGAGAGATCAACGCCTTATAAATAAGCCACTTCAAGGGGGAAACCTCCTTTACATTACATAAATGAACAATTCTTAGATGATACAAATGAAAAAAACTCTTTCTATATAGAGGAGTCCATGGGGTCACAATATAATCTTAGCCGACCTAAAAATAATAATGTAAGGGCACAATAATAACAATATGGGGGTTACAGGGGTACAACAATAACAATAAGGGGGTTACACTAACAATAATAAGGGACAACACTAGTAATATAGGGACCTAACAAAGGATGCAGTATTGGTTCGCCATACGTAGTTGAATTCGTGAGAATGCCAACTTAGGTCTGCCCAAGGCTTCCCAAGTATTTCTTGATAAAATATTGACATCTGAGCCTAAATCTAGCATTGCATCTTTTATTTGGAATCCCACAATCTGGGCATCAGCCCTAAACTCCCTTCCTTTTCTTATTTTTTTTTTCTACATCCTTCTTGAATTCCTCTCTGGTAAATTGGCAGAGATTTCTCCTTCCTAATTTTTCCCATCCTTGTTAGTTTATTTCAGACTCTCCAATAACTTCCCAAGCATTTGTTTATCATTCAAAATTTTCAGGAATAATTTGAACCATTCTTCTATGGGTCATGGCAGTTCTGAACCCTTCTCTTTCAAGGTTGTTGGTTGTACTCCATGTGGTCCTCCATTTGGGTTTAGCTTGGTAAACGTTTTTCTTGCTTCTTTGTAATATTTCTTCTTTTTTTTAGGATCATATGAGTGCTTCAACGAGGCCAATATTATAATCCTGAGTTTTCCTACTGCTCCTACATCAACCCCAATATTTTCCCCCCTCGAGTTACTATATTGATATTTAAGAGTGGGGCGGTTTCTAGCACCCTTGGTTTCAAATTAATTAAATTTCCCCCCTGTATTGGTGGCATTCCTCCCATCTTTTAATAAATTCTGGGAAATCCTTTGTTGCATGCGTATTGACCCTGCATTGAGAACACCATGGTCATCTAAGTAGTGGAAAATCTCATGCAACCTAACCTTCTTGGTCATAACTGTAACATTGCATAGGGTCTTTCCCTCTTTTCTTGCCCTCTTGTCTTGTCCCCCCCCCCTGTTCCTCCACCGCCTCTTCCTTGAGGAGTTTCACTGACTCGATAGGCTATTCAGTCCAATCGATCGGCCAAGGCATCCAACGCCCTACATTGGTCAGTGTGATGAGTCGGTGAAGCACATAACTCACAATAAGTGTTTTTAGTGACATTTGAGTATTTATGTAGAATAGGTTTGTTGAGAGTTTTAATTATATATTAAACCTCTTAATACTTAATTGTCAATTTGGGACTCGTAAACATGAGTTGTAATGAGTTTTTGGTGCAATGTTTAAATAAAAAGTGTATAAATTCCTTCCATGTTCGCTTAAGTACAGAATGTTCAATTTTTACTTTCATAATCACAACAAGATGAAGCCTATTAAATTAAATCTCTACTTATTTTAAAACCTTAATAATTGTTCTTCTTTAATCATGAAAAACTCACTCAAAGATAAATCAGATCAACAAATAATTTAAAACCATTGTGAAAGATAATTCAAAATTATAGCACAGGCCATAGAAATCATTGTTGTAAATAATACAAATCACTTCATAAACGGTTCAAACCACTGTGCAAATAAAATAAGTCATTGCACAACAATATGAATCACTATTCTACATTACCAATCGTTGTTCAAAAAAGACTAATTCCAATCACCATCTAAGCACTATTAATAAAAAATCAAGAAATACAATCAATAAGCAATATCAGCCCAAATAAAACTAATCTTAATTCAAGTAGGTCTTAGTTTCAATCTGAATAAAACTTAATTGCAATATAAGCAAACTAATCTCAATCCTAGTAAAACTTAATTTCAATCCCGAGGTATATGAGAAAAACTAAATTGAATTTAAAACTAACTTTTTAATCCTATATAATTCACGCAATTAATTATGAAATACTTCAAAGGAAACTAAATGACAATTTAACATACTCAGATTTGAAATAATTCAAAGATCAAAGCTTATTTCTAATTTGAAACCATTCAAATAAACTTAGAAAGTTTGTTCTATGAAAAGAATTAATCTATGATCTCAACCCAATATCATTAATTGAATCTCAAGGCTACACTACAGTCTTCATTAACGACTAAGGTCCTGCCTCACTATTTATTGATGCTTTCATAATACTATAAGAACTCTGTATCATTAATAAATGTACATAATTCAATATTTTAAAGCCCGAATTCAACTTGAACTTATAATGCAGTTATCATTGAAATTGGGTGTTCTTCTAATAATTCATAACTATAATTATGCAATCATCTATCCATAGGAAATATTGATTAATGTTTTTCCTCTGTTCACAAAGATTCTCTAACAATACACTCGTTGTCCCTTTCCAAATTCAAGAAAAATAGAGTAACGGTTTAAGTACAGAATGAAATGATAATTCTTGAGATCTAACTCACAACCTTTCAAACGAAGATTATATTTATAAATTCAAATCGGAATAATATATATCATACAATTCATCTACAGGAATTGTTTCCAGTGGTGGTGAACCCTTACCACTCTTGGAACAAGCCTCGATTAACCCAATATACTTCAAAAAATCACAACAAACCACAATACTTACATATAATTAAACGTTGAAGAAAATTATGTATTAAAATTCAGAATTAGAATGGCGAATACAACATCATCCAACGTCTTATGAGGGAAAATCTCCCTTGAAAAAAAATCTTGGACAATCCTTTCATTCTCCCCCCATACATACATGCAACACATTGGCTTTATACAGAGCTTTCGATGAAACAAGGCATAACTATTTTACTATTAAAATAAAGTACAACAACAGAATAAAGGAGGTCACATGGAATCTTCTAGAGAGCCTTCGAATGGGTGATGGTTGGTTTCATCCTAATCATGCCAAGGATGGAGGAACCATTTCTTTATTTGGCACAAACACTGTTTAGCAGAAGGCATGCACAACCGAACCCGAATTAACCCGAGTGAGGGCATTCACGTTCATCATGATTTTAAATTTATACTGAATATTCCCCCGACCATAATTTCCTCATTATGTTGAATATTTCCAAATCGCTTCTCGGTTATTTGAATGAGGGTGCTCTGAACAAAACCCATGTGTCGTAATTTCGATATTATTTACCATTTGATCACAAAATTCATATTTTCACCCACAACAATCTCGTTCCATACTCAACTCTATAGTAACTAGTTAAACTGCCTTGGGAAGAATTTCAGCGATGGAACTTTTAGGGAAATGAACTTATCGAAAACGTCATTAATATAACATGAAAAAATCATCTTTAAATGATAACCAACCATAGAGTGTAATGTTGGCAATATGATTCCTATGTCCTAATATGTTGTCCTTGATGGCAACTCTCTGGTAAAATATGGAGTTTATGTCTTCTAGAAAATGTTAGTAGTCTATCAGAAGAAATGTGTAATGTCCAATAGAGGATTGGTTAATTTTCATATTGCAGGGTCTATACACGGGTTTTTACAGGCCAAGTCATGTATACACACTAATAAGAACGATTCAGGTCGCATATGCCTTTTTGCGCTCTAAAAAGATGATACCAGGGGGCATTACCATGGTATTAGCCCACAATATTGAGCGTTGTGTTGTCTATTTGATCCCGTCCAAGAAAACCGTCGGTATTTGTGTGGTTTTGACTCATGGTATTGGTAAAGGCTAAATCTATATAAGGAGAAGAATATCATAGTGCAATGTGTGCATATGTAAGCATTGTCACTGAATACTTCTCTCTGAAGTATACCTGCATGAGATGAACTATGTTTTATTGGTAGATCTGAATCTATGATGCACCCTTGGATACAGTGATGGATTAGGATCTCTAGACCTGAAATGACTATGTTATTTCATGATCTATTGAAGATATGATTAGATCTGAGACCTGGCACATGTTTGCTGAAATGGAATGAAGAAATCTAGGTAAGTTTTATAGATCTGAAACATTATGCAGAATTAATATTTACATTTCTATACGCTAGTTTGTCTTGGTAAAAGCGCGTATATATGCGGCTTTGTCTCTAAAAAGGCGCATATGGAAGTCAAGGTTTTCTGAAGCTTATTGTAGAGGTTTTATGTTTATTGTTGTTGTATTTCTGTTGTCTGTCAATGAAGTCTTTATATAGATCTAGGTTTCTTGAATATTGTATATGCTGCTAAGTTGATTATGTACAAATCTGATCAAAGAGTGAGTAAGTATGTTTTATGATGTCTGACTGATCAAGGGTTCTGCAATACTGAAAATATATCTGACTAAAAGCCTCAGATCTGGATCTGAGACTGACCATATTCTGAAAAATAGTATTCACAAATCTATACGCAGTTTGGTGTAAAGGAAAGAGCGTATACACACGGGTTTAGTAAAGAAAAGTAGCGTATGCATTTTAAGATAATGAATGTTCATGGATGAATTTGATTCTACATACTGATTCTGAAATATGGTTATTACAGTGATATCACTGTTCTGATTAATGTATTGGGTGAATTTTATTGTTGTTGATATTTATGAAGGATTGTGTGGAAGTTGTGTGATCCAGTATGAAAATTGATGAAACGTGGTCTGTAGTGAGTCTGAGGGTTGAAGCCTTCAGTGTGGAAGAAGAAGCTTCCTGCCAATAGAAGCTGGTATTCTGATCAGGGGGTTGAAGCTCCCTTCCAATAGTGGCTGGTAAACGAGAACAGGGGGTTGTAGCTCCCTTCCAGTTGCAGCTGGAAAATGAGAGAAGGTTCTAGCCTTCTGCAAGTAGAAGCCTACGTACTGATATGAGTCTGCATCAATACAAAATTGTAAACAATTTTTCCATATAATAGATATCGAAGACAAAGATGACAATAGCAGTGATTTTCTCCGGAATTGGGTTTCCACCTTAAATCTTGGTGTTCATGTGTGATTCTCTTATGTGATGATTTATTCTACTGTTACCGCACATATTTACTTCTTTACTAACTGATGCATAACTGATAAGCTGAGTTAAATTTTGTTTCTAAAAGTTTATCTAACAATAAATTTATCTCAGTATACGCAAGTTTCTGTTAATATATTCGCGTGCATATGCGATTTGGGTTCATTAAAGTTGCATATGGAATTCAGTAAAGAAAAATTTAAAATTACTAGTAATCTCTAAATACTAATCCACCCCCCCTCCCCCCTCTCAGTATTTTTCCCAACAATTGGTATCAGAGCAGATCCTTATGAAGAATATTAATTGCTAGAAGGAAGATCAGTTAAGATGAGCAATCAAGATGGGGCAGCATCTATCAAGCCTCCTCTCTTCAACGGAAACAACTTAATCTTCTGGAAGACAAGGACAAGATCCTATCCTTAGTCTCTTGGAGCAGATGTATGGGCTATATTTGAAGGAGGTTATCAATATCCAACTTCAGTTCTAACAGATGCAGCAACAAGAAATAATTATGAAACCAATGCAAAGATGGTCAATGCATTATTGGGAAGTTTGACTGAATCATAATTTGTCAAATTCATGCAGTTGAATACAGCAAAGGAGATATGGGACAAAATCACTCTGAGATATGAAGGTGATGCCAAGGTAAAAAGTGCTAAACTCCAAACTCTCAGAATTCAATATGAAAAAATCAGAATGCATAATGAGGAAAGCATTGCCAGTTTCTTTTTACGTCTAGATGATATTGTAAACCGTATGAGAAATCTGGGTGAAACCATATCTGACACTAATCTGGTAGAAAAGGTTTTAAGATCTCTAACTCCCAAATTTGATTCAAAAGTGTTTGATATTGAAGAGAAGAAGGATCTACAACCTCTTACTATTGTTCAACTTCAGGGGATTCTAACTACTTGTGAAATGAGAAAAGGAGGTCCATCTGAAGTCAAAAAATTTGTCTTCAGAGCTGCTGCAAAAGGAAAGGAGGTAGAAGAATAAGAAGGATCAGTGTATGTTTCAGAAGAAGGTGAGATAAAAATTTTAAAGAAGCTAAAACTTGGCACTGGAAGGATCAGAGGTAAGCTTCATTTTAAATGTTTTTCTTGTGAAAGAGTTGGTCATTATGCTGCTAAATGTCCCCATGAAGATATTCATGAGAAGGGAAAGGAAGTGGCTAAAGGAAATAAGAAATGGTTTATCAATAGAAAGGGCTATTATACTCATGAAGATAGTGATGGTCTATCAAATAGTGAAGAAGGAGAATCTGATCAAGACATTAGACTACTCATGGATTTTGAAAAGGACTCTAGTGATACTTTTATGGATGCATTAGAATAAAATGAATTTCTTGAAGAAATAAATCATCTCAAAGTATGTTTGGAAGAAAAAAAAATTGCCATAAGTACTCTAAAAAATCATCTTATAGAAAAGGAGAAGCACAATGAGAAATTAGAATGTGAAATAGTAAGTCTAAGAAAGGAAATTGAGAAAGTGAAAACTTTAAATCTTAGATTTTCTAAAGGATCTAAAACCTTAGATGAAATTATCGAGGTACAATGCTCTCCTCTTATAAAAACAGGTCTTGGATATATTGGAGAATCGTCTCAGTCTTCAACACCAAGCTATCTAAATGCAACTAAAGACAGCCTACAACATTCTGTCTCTCAGCAAAAGAACAAAGAAAATACACAGGTAAAGCATCACCACTTTAATACAAGGAAGAACAATAATAGAAATATCAATCAGCAGGTAAACATAAATAGAAGGTTTCATGATTGCAGAATTTTTTTCTTTAATGGACAATGTTTCTCATGTCATAATTTTGGTCATAAGGCTGCTCAATGTGTTGCATACAAAACCATCATGACTAGAGAAGCAAGAAAGAAAAGAAATGATACTGGAATAAAGAATAATAATTATAACAACTTTTCTCCTCTTCAAAATGAAATTGAATGTGCTTATTGCAATAAATTTGGTCATGAAGAATCTGAATGCAGGGAAAAACTTCAGCCAAAATAGCATATATCCTCAAATTCCAAGGTTTGGAGAAAGAACGACTTACAAGTTGAAAGTTGTGGCATAGCTTTATTTGTAGAAGGGGAATAAAATCAATGGTACATTGATAGTGGATGCTCAAAACACATGACAGGTGATAGAAATAAACTCATTTCATACAATGCTCTAGAGAAAGAAAAGAATGTTACTTTTGGAAATGACTCTCGTGCTGTTATTAAAGGAAAAGGTTCTATTTTTCTAAAATAAAAGGTGAAAGCTAACAATGTTATGTATGTGGATGGATTATAGCACAACCTATTAAGTGTGAGCCAAATGTGTGATCAATGAAATGAATTTGTCTTTAGTTCAAAAGAATGTGTTGTACGTGAACTTAACATAGGAAAAAATTTAATAAAAGGAACTAGAAACCAAGCAATCTGTATGTATTGAAAGGTGGCCGAGAACAATGCTACTTGGGTAAATCTTCAGAAAATTGGTTATGGCATAGAAGGTTGGGGAAGTTGAGATTCTCTCAAATAATAAAATCCAGCAGACTCAAAGATGTTCGTGATCTTCCTAGCATCACTCTACCTGAAAGTACCATATGCAAATCATGCCAATTTGGTAAGAAAACTAGGGTGCAATTCAATGCTAAAGAAGGATCGGCAAGTAAGCCTCTTGAACTTATACATATTGATCTATGTGGTCCTGTAAAGAAAAAGTCACCTCGTGAAGAATAATACTATATTTTATTTATTGATGACTTCTCTAGAATGTGTTGGATCGGTTTACTAAAAAATCAAAATGAAGCATTTGAAAAATTTAAGATCTTCAAAGCTTTGGTTGAAAATGAATTAGATCTAAAAATAAATTGTCTTAGATCTGACCGAGGAGGATAATATATATCAAATGAATTCTTTGATTTCTATGAACATCATGGCATAAAAAGACAGTTTTCTGTAGCTAGAACCCCACAACAAAATGGCATGGTAGAAAGGATGAATAGAACAGTTCAACAAATGGCTCGGGCTATTCTTGATGAATCTGGAGCTCTTGATACCTTTTTGGGAGAAGTAGCACATACTGCAGTAAATATTCTGAACAAGGCTCATGTTCGGGTGAATAGTGATAAAACTCATGAACTCTGGTATGGAAATCTTCCCACCATAAATCATTTTAGATTTTTCAGAAGAAAATGTTTTATCAAGAAAAATGATGAAAAACTTGGTAAATTTGAACCTAGAGCAGATGAAGGAATATTTCTTGGTTACACTTGTAGAAGTAAAGCATATAAATGTTACAATAAAAGACTTCGGAAGATTGTTGAATGTATTGATGTTGTAATTGACGAGTCTCTATCAACTCCTAGAAGGGAAATAACAACAAAAAATGAAGATGATGATGATGTATATTTTCCTACATAAAATAGCAACAGTATAGAAGGTGAACCCAATGGAGCACTAGAAGAAGATCTATCTGAAAAGGCTCCATCCAGGTATGTTTAAAAGAATCATCTAGAATCTCAAATTTTGGGAGAAAAGGGATCAGGTGTCCAAACAAGAAGAACTCTTGTAGGATCTCCTAGCTATCTAGCATTCCTATCCACTATTGAACCTCAGAATGTAAATCAAGCTAGTAAAGATGAATATTGGATTCAAACCATGAATGAAAAACTTGATCAGATTGAAAAGAATCATACTTGGGAATTGGTTCCAAGACCTCATGATAAAAATGTGATTGGAACAAAATGGATATTCAAAAACAGGTTAAATGAAAATGGAGATGTTATTAGAAACAAATATAGACTTGTTTGTAAAGGGTATGCTCAACAGGAAGGTATAGACTTTGAAGAAACATTTGCTCATGTAGCTAGACTTGAAGCCATAATAATGTTTCTTGCTTTTTCAAGTTTTCAACAATTCAAAGTTTATCAAATGGGATGTTAAATCTACTTTCCTCAATGGTGATCTAGAAGAATAAGTTTATAGAAGGATTCGTTCTGGGAAATGATGAAAAACTTGTTTGTAAACTTAAAAAGGCTTTATATGGTATCAAACAGGCTCCTCGGGCATGGTACTATCGTCTTGACAAATATCTTCATCATCAAGGTTTTACAAAGAGATCTGTTGATAGTAACTTATACACAAAAATTGAGAATGATAAACCGTTGATTGTAGTTGTATATGTTGATGACATCATTTTTGGAAGTAATGAAGATTCCATGAGTCAGAAATTGGCTACTACTATGCAACAAGAATTTGAAATGTCTTTACTTGGGGAACTAACATTTATTCTTGGCTTACAAGTGCAACAAGCAACAGATGGCATATTTTTATCACAAGCAAAATATCTTAAGAAAATTCTACAGAAGTATGGGATGGAAGACTGCAAACCTATGAGTACGCCAATGGTAACTATATGTAACCTCAGTTCTCATGATAATTCTCATGTATCTCGTGGTGAATCAACCAGAATATAGATCCATGATTGGAAGTCTGCTTTATCTAACCGAGACAAGACCATACATTATGCACCTAGTTGGTATTGTTGGACGATTCCAAGCTAATCCAAAAGAGTCTCACCTTCGGGCTGTAAAAATAATATTAAAATATCTAAAAGGGACTCAAGACTTTGGTCTATGGTATCCAAAGAATGTCGATCTCACTCTTCATGGTTATATAGATGCGGATTGGGCTAGAAATGTTGATGATCGAAAAAGCACTAGTGGTGGTGCATTCTATATGGGGCCCCAATTAGTATCTTGGTTCAGCAAGAAACAAAGTTCTATTGCCTTATCTATAGCAGAAGTAGAATATGTGGTTGTCACATCATGTTGCACACAACTCCTTTGGATGATGCAGACTCTACAAGACATTCAAATCAAATTTTCACCTCCCATCTACATTTTATGTGATAATACAAGTGTCATTAGTATCTCAAAGAATCATATTATTCATTCCAAGACCAAGAACATTTCTATCAAGTATCACTTCCTATGTCAACAAGTGCTTGAACAAAAGGTTAAATTGGAGTATGTTCCCTCCAAAGAACAAGTTGCTGATATATTTACTAAACCACTTCCCAGGGAAGCCTTCAAATATCTTATACAGAAGTTGGGAGTTGCCTCTGCCTCTCTAATCAAATCTACTTAATTTCAGAAGTTTAAATTCAATACGTTGGTTTCATAAAGGCGAATTAGGTATATACGTGAGTTTCTGTGCATCAAACCGCGTATGGGTTTTGCTGATAGAAATTCTTTGGGGCAGGGCTCTGAATAGTTGTGGTGTTGTTGGGGAATATCTATTATCGTTCCAGTATTCATATTTCTGTGTCATTCTCTGATGAATATGATTTGATGAATTGGTTGTTGAAGGTGTTCAGGTTGCATAAGCTTAGGGGGAGCATCTGCCTTGTTGAAAAGGATGCATTGTTGGCACTCTGATTGGCTTCAGATATATGATCTCTCTCTTGAGATCTTTTGGTCCTACTTATGAAAAGTCATTTCTGCCATTTGATGAAAAGGGAATGTTGACACTCATGATGTAATTTTTTATATTCAGTCATATAAGGACTGGTTCTAATTTTTAAACCCACTTGGTTTGGTATTTGATTCAATTATGTAATTCCACTTCGTTGGATCATTGATGTAAGTATGAGTCCTTGGTGATAGGAAATTTCATACTCAGTTGAGTTATAGAGTCTGAAAAATCTGTCTGGAGACTCAACCTGACCTTAGGGGGAGCATGGTCAAAATAGTGCCCTACACCCTTGATGTCAAAGGGGGGGAGTATTTTGGGTGTTTGAATAATGGTTATGGTTATGTATCTATCTGTTGTGATGATCAAAAACCATCATTGTTGCCATCAAGTCCAAAGCGACAGATTGTTGGAAATATGATTCCTATGTCCTAATATGTTGTCCTTGATGGAAAATCTCTAGTAAAATATGGAATTTATGTCTTCTGGAAAAGCTCAGTAGTCTATCAGAAGAAATGTGTAATGTCGAGCAGAAGATTGGTTAATTTTCATATTGCAGGGTCTATACGTGGGTTTGTACAGGCCAAGTCACATATACACGTTGATAAGAACGATCCAAATCGCATATGCCTTTTGTGCTCTAAAAATATGATACCCGGGGGCATTACCATGGTATTAGACCACAATATTGAGCGTTGTGTCATCTATTTGATCCCGTCCAAGAAAACCATCGGCAGTTGTGTGGTTTTGACTCATGGTATTGGTAAAGACTAAATATATATAAGGAGAAGAAGATCATGGTGCAATGTATGCATGTGTAAGGGTTGTCACTGAATACTTCTCCCTGAAGTACACCTGCATGGGATGAACTCTGTTTTATTGGTAGATATGAATCTATGTTGCACCCTTGGATACAATGATGGATCAGGATCTATAGACCTAAAATGACTATTTTATTGCATGATCTATTGAAGATATGATCAGATCTGATACCTAGCGCATGTTTTCTAAAGTGGAGTGAAGAAATCTAGGTAATTTCTATAGATCTGAAACATTATCACTAGAACATTTGGCGCAATTTCCGATGGCCAAATCGTTGCTTTTCCAACACACAGTCGTCGCAAGAGCGACAGTTCGAGGCCGGGAAAAACGTGGTTTCTCGTGCGGTCGCAATTCCGACGCCTTTACAAAGTGTCGCACTACCGACACTTCCCGTCGCTTCCAAACACTCGTCGCTCTTCTGAAGCCTCCCAAACCGACGTTTGTAAAATGTCGCCATTCCGACAAAATTTGGTCCGACGTTTTTAACGTCGCGTTTCCGACGTTTGTAAAGTCTCGCCATTCCGAGGAAATGTCGTCCGACGTTTTTAACGTCACTCTTCCGACGTCTTTATACTGTCGCTCTTCCGACGTGTCTAAACTGTTGCATTTCCGACGCCATACAAAAGTGTCAGAAGACCGACGTATTGCAAAAGTGTCACAAGACCGACGCTTTCCAGAAGCGTCACAATATCGATGCCAGGAAGAACTGTCGCAATTCCGACGAAATGTGGTCCGAAATTTTGGACGTCGCCCTTCCGACCTCTTTTTTCTGTCACTCTTCCGACGTTTCTAGAGCTGTCGTAATATCGAAGGACGTCACAAGACCGACGAAAATGGAAATCGTTCAAAACGTCAAAAGAGCGATGCTTACAAGGCGTCGGTATGCCGACGGTGGTTTCAATTTTAAAAAAAAAAATATAAAACTTTAAAACAGGACAGTAAATCTCCAATGTTTGTTATCACAATAAGAAATCAATGATCAGTGATCACGTCAAATTTTCCTCGTAGCGTGACGGGTCTAATAAATTTTATTGTAAAGGTTGCTGGCCAGTGACAACTGGCGCAGCATTGAAGGAAATGCATTAAAGAAAATTAATTAGGCTACGAACTCCAAGCCAACTGGAAACAACCCTGATAATTTTCCTTACCAACTTCCAAGTTGTGACTCGAGCTTCAGACTCCAAAGCTAAGAATTTTCTTTTCATCGTGTTGGACAAGAGAACTGCAACCTGCAGCAAAGGAGCAATTCCTCATTCTCACTGCTCAGGACTCGTAGTCATTCCTTGCTAACACGGTATGTGGAAATTTTGATAAGATAACTTTCTTCACCCTTGTTTTTACTAAATTTATTCTTTTGAAAAGGGCCTGGTTCCATTTCATAAATTTTCAACTTTCGACTTCTAGAATTTGTACATATGATTTTTGGACTGAGGTTTTGTTATTAATGAGGAGATAGTGTCTTGGTTCTATCTGTATAAAATAATTGCCTCTTTTTTTTCTTCATGTTCAAGGTTTTTGATTTTATCAAACCCTATCTCTCTTTTAAGCATGCCTGCAAATTAATATATTCCAGGAATGTACACAATTCCAGGCTTCATGTACAACATATTGTATCAACTATATTTTAACAAGTGAGCCGCATGCCCATATAGTGTTACAGATTACATGGCTTCATTTGGAGAATAAATGATAAGCTTGGGAGCACTAAATCCAAGTAATTCCCCTCATCCCTTAAAAGACACCTCTAAATATAACTAGAAATTTCAAATAGTTAGTAAAGGAAAAGTACAAAGATATAACAGATATGTGTTGAGCCAAAAACCTGTGCATTCACAACAAAACTGGGATGGATAAAACTTAAAAAAAATTATGGACTTTGACAAAAAATCGTCTTATGCATACAAAATGAAAGAAGCATTGGCATACTACTATGTTTACAAATTTAAGGACAGGCAAAGTGAGTCTCCGGGCAACACAGTTTCATGTGGAGACCCTAGATCCTTGTACCCACAATATCTAATTACTTAAAAAATGATTGCCAAAACAATGCCTTTGCTATGCATGTAAGAACACCACCTGTATAATGAGGGAGATGTAATATTGTCCAAGAAGCAGATTTATACAGAGTGGTCCAAGATTGTGTATTTATGGAAGATACAACTGATTTTTGCATGAAACATGTATCCAAGATTTCAATGTGGCCTTATTTTAGAGCCCATTGATGATTTACTATGAAACCTAAACTTTCAAAACAAACACATTGAAATCACAGGATCTCCATCACGAATATCATAAATATTAACTGCCTTTTGGGCACTGGCAGTAGATACCATAAGAGGCCCACATGGCCTGTACCACCAATGTTGATTCTCTGGCACAACATTTGCAAAGCCAAAATTTCTCCCCGAGACATCCCTCTCTGCCAAAACTGGAGAGATGGTACTGGACGTTGAAGTGAAGGCCTCTGATTTAGTATGGAATGCCATAATTTCTTTATTATAAAAGTCCCATGAACAGAAACCTGAGTCCAATGTACAACCTGCAAATGCTGCCACAACATATTTACCAGAGCAAACATCTGAACCAGCTGCTCTGATCAACCAGCAATCACCCCACATGTTTGGGGTAAGCCCATATGGAGCTTTATATTCAGCCTTCTCCTAGAGATTGGAAAATAACAATACTGTTACTCATACATCAACTGCCCTTTATGTTAAGGGAAATTTTAAAGAGTGCATAAATATTCTTGAAATGCCAATCATAGTTTCTAGAAAATTTCAACAGTCTTTGAAATGAACTACATCCTATTTAAACTACATCAAATATTTAGGCAAATCATTTTTTTAAACAGAAATTGGTGAATTTTGTTTCAAATATAGAAATTTAAACCATGAGAATAATCTAACCCCTAGGCTTTTCCCTATTTCTAATAGAAAATCCCAAAATGTATAAATTATAACACCCATAAACCCCAAAATTAAGTACAATAATTAAAACCTCCACACCTCTGAATTTTCCATATCGTGAAAAGAGCAGCATCCATCATCATGGGAAAGCAAAACCGATTCTCCTTCTGATACAAACCAGCCTGCAGTAGATGTCTTATGGCTAAGTTGATTCAATCGATCACAGGAAACCTCTTCAGTTTCTTCAATATTGCCAAAATGCTCTGGCTTGTTTTCCTGATCATCATCAAAGTCCATATTTTCATCACATTGAATTAGTTGGGGTTCATTACGATCAGGTCCAGTGCCTATTGCAGAGCTCCCGACATCCAATCCAATATTGGAACTACCATACCTGTTCCCATTAGAGATTGTAAATCCTGCTTCTGGCTTTAATTCGGTAAGTTCAAGAGCACTAGAACTGGATTCAGTTGATTTAGACTTGGTATAGTTGTCCTCTAATTTTTATTCCAATACAACACTATACTTGTGCTTCAACGCAGACAGAAATTCTACAACAATGGGATCTTCATCTATGGGGCTTATGGATCTGCGCTCAAAAACATCTTGAATATCTGATTCATTTTCATTCAACTGATCATGCAAATCCACCCTCGTCTTCAGCACAGCAAGCTGAACTGAAGGCCGGTTTTTCAGCAATTTATGGTGGGGGTAAAGCCTGTCTTCCATATCTTGACTATTTAAGTGTTTAATTGGTTTTTTCAGAGACCTGACCATAGAATCAAATGAATCCTGCGAATCCTGCGAAATAATAAACAATAGTAAGGCCATTATTTATTGGTTTGAAATAATAAACAACATGCAACAAACCCGCATAATTAGTAAATTATTTAAAGACAATGCTGGCAATATGTTTCCTGTATCCTATTATATGATTGTCCTTGATGGCAAGATCTGTATTTAATGGAGAATCAATATAAATAAGGACGAGTTAATTCATGTGTGAACATATGTATGCATCCTGATGAAGGATAATTGACATCCGCAAGAAACCCTGTGCTCTGTATGTTGATCGAGGAACTGATGTTAATACGGTTGACAGTGTATCCAAACTGGTAGACAGTGGAGTTATATATATTCGTTAAATATATGATGGAAGGGTCTACTCTATTAGTAAGGAGCTGACTGGCTTTCATGGAGAAAGGAACGAGGAGTGAGAGCAAACCAGTTATAACGCGAAAGAACTAAAACAGAGTATTTGGCATTGAACTTTCAGTGGAACACGGACTAACCCTTTGGAATCATGAACGAAACCTGGAAGGAAAGAGGTGGAACATAACAAACGGAAGCGCGAAGGAACCCTGCGTGGAAGAGCGAAACCGTGACCGTGCAATAATCCAAGTAAAGAATTAACAGCATAATAAGATCTCTGGTGAAAAGTTTTCAGTCAGCCCTAAATATTGATTCACCCCCCCTCTCAGTATTTTTCCCAACAGACAATAATTCCTACATATTAAAATATAAAGTTATAACATACCAGCTCATACTCGAACATAACATCCGTATCAATATTCTTCTGTATCTTCTTGATCTTCATCCAACTGATCGACATCTATATCAACATCTGATTCAGAAACGGTGTTGAAATGATCGACCATGTCATCATCATCATCAATTATGTCATTTTCAATAATATCCTCATCGACATCATCATCAATAATTGTTGCCTCATCTCCTATGCCTGGTTCATCTTCTAAGATATCTTCTTCATCTTTCCATGCATCTTCCTGCTCATCTGCCACTGCATCATCTTCTTCTTGATCAATATCATCTGCTTCCTCTACAGTATACTCTACTGGCCTTCCTCTTGGAACATATCTAATAGCAAATGACCATTCCTTCTCACCTGGAACCTCTGAGTAAAAGACTTGTTCGCATTGGCTTGGAAAAACATAGCGATCTTTTCCTGCTTCAAACTGCGATGTTTTAACCATTGGAAATCCATTGTCATGTTGAATAACTGTTCTATCATCATCAGGTACATTCATTCGTAGCCTATACCATTTTACGTCGAACAAAACTATTTTGAAGGAATTAAAGTCACACTCAACTATATCATCTAAGAACCCATAATATCTATTTTCAGATTCTCAAGGATGTCTATCACTCCTGGAGGAAACATTAGTGACCTGGAATACTGCAGTTATCCCACTATCGGAAGGTTTCCTATTATCATCCAACTGTTTAACGCGAAATTGACGACCATTGCACCACATAGCCTTGTGGTGTTTCAACTGCAATATGCCAAACATGAAAAAGATGCATTCTCAATTAATAATTAAACATATAATTTACACAACATGAAAATTAACTGAAAAATCAAACTTCTTGCCACATTATAAATAGGTGAATTAATTGCTTACCTTTCTATCTTTCAAACCATATGCTAAATCGATTTCCCTGTCCGTAACGTTCCCATCTCCACTACGATACGCTTCTCTAATCAATTCAGACAGTAGTTGCCATGATAACCTACCGTCGTTATGTGCTTTACATGTTTCAATCCATTCACTCATTCACTCAAGATTGTTTGCAATGTATAAAAGTAGCGCCTCATAATCTTGAGCACCTGAATAAAAAAACAATAATTCACCAATATTAATAAATATTACTTATAACCATGGTAAATTATATTAATTAATAAACTATGAAAGAATAAAACCCGAATGAATATAATGATCATATACATGATGTAAAAAAATGAAACATTATATGTATTATACATAATAAATCTTTTACCTCTCACTTTCTTCATTCTACCTTTTCCCAACAGGTGCTCCTCTTCAAATTTTTTGATGGAGTTCACATCCCAAATGCAATCCACCGCTTTCATGACTGGCGCAGCTAATTTAGGAAGATAATGACTAATATACACCATGGATTGATATACCACATATCCCTCCACCATAGAACCCTCAGGTCGTGCTCTTTGTTTAACCAAAGCCTTCAAGGATTTCAAGTGCCTCTCGACCATCCACATTGACCTTGTGTGTACTGGTCCACACATTTCAATCTCCTCAACTTGGTGTATCAAGTAGTGTTCTTGTGCATTGGAAAATGTTGGAGGTAGATACTTTTGCATTTCACACATTAGCCGAGGAATTTCTCTCTTCCAATACTTTATTTCATCTTGATGGATTTCTTTCAATGACAACCATTTGAAAATCATTACGCAAGGTTATTTCAATGAAACATAATATATATTTCATTACAAGTAAATTAATACATCATTTCATCAAGTACAAAAATAAATTTTAGCAATTAGATTTTGCGTATAAATCAAAACTACTTACCTCATGTATTTACTAAGACCATATATAACTTGTTTGACATTGTTGTCGAAGTCGTTTGGGAGAGATACAAGTAGAACATACTATAAAAATAAAAAATGAATCGTTATTGGTTTCCAAATTAAACAGAAAAAAGGAAAATTTAAAATATGTATTCAAACAATAACAAACAAAAACGTATACCAAAAAAATTACCTTAATAAAGGTATGCCAATCATGTGTTTTCACCCCACTGAAGTCACCTTTCTTCGTTAAGATATTATTTATGTTTGAAGCAAAACCTGTTGGAAATTTAATTCTTCTAACGACCTCTTTTACATCATTGCTTTGTTTTTCTGTTAATAACCATGGAATATTATTATAATTTCGACCTCCATTGTTATTTGATCCGTCGATCACACTTTTCATTGCATGATTTGATTTCTCAATGTCAACACAAATTTTGTCAATTTTATCTCTCTCATGTGCACCATCTATGGTTCGCCATAACATTTCTGTCACATTCTTCCCGACATGCATTGTATCAAACAAATGAGATATTTTTAGGTCCTCATAGTAGGGCAACCTCGCGAATTGTGAAGGATAACATTTCATTCCAGGAAGTACAATATTAGTACCTTCACGGCGACGATGACCTTGATATCAAAGAATAAAATAAATCAGAACAATATTAATTATAAAATACAATAAAATAAATTCATTAGTTAAAAAAAAAATTCCAAACATTACATAAACAAATAATATAGATATATATATATATATATATATATACACACACATTACGTACCAGCTGCTCGACGATTATTAATTCTGTTATATTCCAACATCCACAACTGAGGTGTCATTCTTCGTGGTTTTAATCTAGTTTCTTCTTTATCATTGAAAATATGTTTTTCAGTAGTACGATACTTATGGTTCCTAGGGAGGAAGTGCCTAAACTCATCAAACACCATATTTTTTAAGTCTTCTGAATGACAATACTTCATCTTAGGGCCACAAACTGGACGTGCAAATCTACCCTTTGTTTGAAGACTTGCAATAGATGGATCAATAACAATTAATATACTATGAGATCATTTTTAAAACATGCAATATGGTATATCTAATTTAGATAATTATGTATCATATTAAAGTGCAATGAAATATTACATATCACAAACATGTGTTAGTCCTGGGGCATCATGAATTGTCCATACAAGCATTCCACGACATTGAAATCTCTTCTGCTTGATTGGTTTAGTGATGTCATACATAATGATGCCATGCCATAACTGTATTAGCTCATCGATAAGAGGCTCAATATATACATTCATATCTTTGACCTGGTACTTACCTAATTGTTCAAAATTACGAAACATAATAATTACTCCCATGATATATGTATATATAAGTAAATAAATAAAATATATATTTATTCAAACAACGAGAGAAATGAAAATGTTACATTCAAAGAAATAATGTATCAAATACCTGGAATAATCATAGTCAACATTATGTGCTTCCTCTTTATTGACATCCAAGGAGGAATGTTATTGTTGATAACGAAAATAGGCCACACTGAGTAAGTAGATCTAAGCTCTCCGAATGGATTAACACCATCGGCTGCCAATGAAAGCCTGACATTACGAGGTTCATTTTTAAAATCTACATATTTTTCCTCAATTTCTCTAAATGCAGAACCATCTGCAGGCATTCGAAGAACACCATCTCCACTTCTATTCTTTGCATGGAAATCCATAAAATGTGCTATGCTGTTACACCTGAACATTCGCTGTAAACGTGGAATTATGGGAATATGACGAAGAACCTTTTGAGGCACCTTTTTGGTTAGTTGATCTGTTCGATATCTACTGGTACCACATTTCGGACATTTTGTTTTCAACGCATGTTCTCCATAATATATAATATGATCTTTAGGACATACATATATAGTGTTATATTCCATTCCAAAGTGTTTCATAATAGCACGTAGATCTCGATATGTTCGAGGTAAAGTATTTGGCGATGGTAACAAATATTCACCCAACAATCTACAACAGAAACAAAAAGTAGTGTCTTGTAAAGATTATTAATCATATATATATATATATATATATAATAGTTATTAAAACCGGAACTGGTGACCGGATCGGTGGAGCTAATGAGCCGGGTTTCGAACCGGAACCGATCTAACCGATAGCGATCAGATCTCAATGAACCGGTTTTAAAAAAAATACATTAAATAATTATTTTTTAATAAAATGAAAAATAAATAAATAAATAAAAACTATTTTTAAGATTTTCAACCATGATTCCAAGCAAATAGAGACAAAATATGAAAATTTTGCTCATTTATATACCATGCAAAGGTGAATATATCAAAATGGCAGCAAATGCAATACATATCATCGAAAAATACATAAGAAAACTTGTTGAAGTAATGTATCAGGTTTCTCTTATATTATTCACCGTGTTTTATTGCTGAGTTAATATTATAATATACAATCTGTCCCTGCTCAGATCTGTTGTCAATTCATTGTATCAGCCTTAAAGACAATTTTGGGTTCAGTATATATATATATATATATATATATATATCATACCAGCATTTTGAAGATCTTGTATTCTTCATTATCTATGTTTGCTTGCCAATAAATTTCTAGAAAAACATCTACAACACTTAGAGGTATTGAATTGGTTTATGAAACCCACTATTAGTGCTATTTGTAAAAAGTTGAGAGAGCATTACAACTTCAGCAGTCTGCTCACAATGTGTTTGACAAAATTTATCACTGAAAAGATTCATTAAAACCCAGAAAACTCAGTAGCCAGTTTAGTGCATTTCCAAGCAGGAATTTTCTAGTGGTCAATTTATTATTGCCAGTCACATTTTCATTAGGTTGTATGTTGTTGTCCCTTGAGTGGCGTCAGACCATTTGCATCAGTCTTGATGCCATGATCAAATTGCTTGTATGCTGTGTGAAAGGTTTTGTATTTATGCTGCTGCTATGTGTGAGCAGAGAGAGAGGGTCCGACAGTTCCTAGTTGAGTGTGAAATAAGGTTGCTGTTGATTGTTTTGAGAACAGAAATTGTCATCAAGTACACTTGATGAGTTGCATGCTGCCAGGGATTTTATGCTAGCCAGCCTTGTATTTATCAGTCATCATGTGTATTGTTGCTACTATAAGGTGTTGAGTATGAGTTATTAGAGAAGTTTGTTGCTAGTATAATAGAGGAATTTGCAGCTCATGGAGGAGACACTGAGGAATTTGTAACTCATGGAGGAGCACCTAACCGGCCGGTTAAGTACGGAACTAAACGATTTATGCATAAACTGGCCAGTTCCTTACTTAACCGGCCGGTTAGGTCCGGTTAACCGGCCAAAACAGGTGAGAATAGGCTATTGACCGGGTTGCAAGACCGGTTCCAACCGGCAGCTGTCCTGACTGGCCGGTTTTGATAACTATGATATATATATATAACTTATTATTTTACACATTTATTACAATTAAAAAAAAAGGGAAAATAATCAACATTTACATATATGTGATCATATATACATATTGCATATCTTAGGAGTTGTGTCATACATCTGTTCGACAAATTATTCATAACCTTTAAGTTCACCAGCAACAATAGCAGAGAGCCGGTGAACTTAAAGGTTATGAATAATTTGTCGAACAGATGTATGACACAACTCCTAAGGTATGCAATATGTATATATGATCACATATATGTAAATGTTGATTATTTTCCCTTTTTTTAGTTGTAATAAATGTGTAAAATAATAAATTATATATAAGTTATTATTTTACACATTTATTACAACTAAAAAAAGGGAAAATAATCAACATTTACATATATGTGATCATATATACATATTGCATACCTTAGGAGTTGTGTCATACATCTGTTCGACAAATTATTCATAACCTTTAAGTTCACCAGCAACAATGTAGCAGAGAGAAGAGTTGCATTTGAGTGTTTAAAAAGTCGTTCACTTGACCTTTCAATCAGAGGTACATCATAAATACCGTCACTGTTATCTCCACCATCATCATCTGACTCACCATACAAGTCTTGGAGCATTTGATTTGTCCCATCATTAATGTGAACTGTCTCATTACTGTCATCGTGATCTACCTCCATGGGAGCATTAAAATTACCTTCATCATTCGCTTCATGTTCTTCACCTTGTACAACATCATTTCCAATACTAATATTTGCTGCAATATTCTCTTGTACTGGTGCAACATCATCTAATCTACTACTATTTTGCTGTGGAAGCTGGTTGATCATCTGCAAAAAGTTGGGGGGCAATTGTGCCTTTATAAAAATTACAAACATTAATAATTAAACATTAGTGCGCATATAAAAAATATTAAAAATTTAAAATAATATAAAATTTTACGATATAATCAAAATGAAGATAGATAATTAATTACCATGGGACGATAGTCATTCGATCCACCATCAATGTGCCCATATTTCCTAGAATGCACTGTTGCTGTTGCTATTAAAACTCTAACATTATTTCTCATACAACATTTTTTACAAGGGCAATAAACTCTGCCATCACCCCTTTCACCCTTTTGAATTGTTTTTCCAGCTCCAATGTTTTCTTCCATTGATGCAAACTATCCTATAAAGAAAACAATAAATCTCTCTCAATGGTGTAGAAAACCCAAGACTTGTTGAACTCAATGGGAGCTCAATATATAAGCAAAAAGAAAATAAAAGTGGGCATTTTACAAATTGTGAGCTTTTTACAAAATGTGGGCTTTTTACAAAATTGTGGGATTTTTACAAATTGTGGGATTTTTTTATTCTTAATGCATTTTCTGTAGAATACTAAACAGATTTGTCCAAAATTTCAGATGCAAACTATAGTCTCTACTACGTTTGGAAAATTGGAGGTTTATAAAAGATAAACTGCGAACATAATTGTACCACTATGATAAGAAGTTGTCAGAAGCATTCCTTCTGCTTCACAAACGTGGAACTACCTTAAGAATGCTTATGGTTGATATAAATATTAGAGCATGGTAGTTAAATGTAGTAGTTATGCTAAAATATTGAATAACAGCTTGAGAGTGCTCTTCAGATACTGTACGAATGCACCAAATTAAAGATGTACCATTACTAAAGATAAATGGCCAAAAATAGTCAATTTTGATATCGTGAAGTTATGTCTTTCTCGGTAGCAAACTGGGGATAGGATGGAAAATATGAGAGAACTAAGTTCCAAGGACTAAAAACCAAGGCCAACATAGTTCTGCCTTGAATCAGAGACAAAACAAAGCTGCCCAAAAAAGTGTTTGAGAGCACCCATTGAAGCTCCTATATATAGCAGAGTCAACATTTTCCTATTGAACAAGTTTGTATAGTCAAAGCCACAACAAGATTAGATATCCACGATCCTAAATGAGAACCAGAGACAAAGCTAAGACAGATCCACGTTTAGCAGAACAAGACAGTCATAGCAAAGGATTTGACCACAGAACCAGATCATGAGAGATAGCAAGATTCTTGCTTCCACTGTGGAAATGTAGAAAATGTACAAGGGCTTTGCTTCCAGCAGATTTCATTGTGACAGTAATTGCTATGGTGTTGTAAGCGCTCATTAGTAGAATCTTAAAGCCATTCCGGAATTCTTTTAACCTAGAGAGGGTTTTCTGTGGTTATAAATCCTCATGTTCAAATTCCATTGTCGATTGGTTGTGTTTGATATTATGTTTTTACTATCCGCAGTTGAATTTTCGCACAGAAAATTATCAGTCTAAAGCGGAGCAATTTTGCGATGTTTCTTTTGCTTCCTATTGTGAAGTATTTTGCTCAGAACTCTACTCGTTGTAACAGAGGTCTTGGGCATAGAACAGGGGACTTGGGTTTTTTGGAATCAAACTTCAGGTTAAGATGCTCATCTGAATAATGGCACAATGAGCCTTAGCATGGAGTTGGGAGTACCAATTTGAAGTGCAGGTAGGGCATTGTACAATAGACCAGTTAGATTTCTGGACCCTAATACAAAAGTTTCTTCTTCTTTCAAAACGTGTTTCTCTTTTTCTGTAACCAATGTGGGTCTTGTTATTGTTTCAATTGGGGATGGATGAGCATTTTTTATTGCTCCAGATGATCACACTCTGGGTAGCCCTGGAGGCTATTTGGGGGTGATGAGTCCAATAGGTCTCAATGAACTATTGCCCTCGTTGGGGAATACTATTGCAGTGGAATTTGATACTATTTTGGATGTTGAATTCCACGATCCTAATGGAAACCAGTACCTTCAGCTCCAGTACCTGTTCACAAAAGAAGGTGCCATAGTCATTCATGCGTGCAGAGAGGGTGAATTGCAGGCATTGCAACAGGAGGTGTTGTTGTTGTTGCATTGGCCACTAGATTGTTTGTCTGGTTCTGTTACAAGCGCAGAGTATTGAAAAGGACAGATAAATTTAGTTCAGATATTGTGAAATTGCCTCGGAAATTCACCTACAAAGAGCTCAACAATGCTACGAAAGACTTTTTTTGAATGTGATTGATAATCGATAATTGCAAGCAAGGGTAATCCCCTTGTGAAACCCAAATTTCTGAGCATTTTCTAAAACCTGATGACAGAGACATTGTAATGAACAAGCGCCTAGGTCCATATTACGTCCAAATCTACCAAGCACCAAGATCTATAAAAAAAAATCCACAATATCTGCGAACTAAGAAGAAGAGGCAGAAAATGTGTTCTGCTTACCTGTTCGAATAGTCGTTGGGGTTTACCACGGCAAAAATTTGACAGAGCCCATGTACAATTTTGTATCATTGAAATTCTGGCAGTATCATTCAACTGGGAAAGCACCTGCCTCGGAGCTCCATGACTAAGGGCAAGATCCCTAAATGATGCAGAGTCTCCAGCAATATTTCCAAAATCCCAAACAGCCTTACACGAACACCAGTTGAACTCAAAGTTGCCCAAACAGCCTTACACGAACACCAGTTGAACTCAAAGTTGCGTAGTAGTTTTTAAAATCAAATTCCAAAATTATAGACGTATAAAGATAGTTGGGAAGAATAATTTTATGCCTCTAAAATGAACGTGCTACCTGTTCTCGAACATTATCATTCCCAGAGGCAAGAAGTTCCACAAATATAGGCAGTTCCCCGTAATCAATCACAACCTTTGTATTCTCCAAAAAAACCCAAATAGGGTCAACCCTACTACAGGAGGAAGGGCCTGCAGTAAGAACTTACCATTTTGCAAGAACTGAGGGCGAATGCTACTCTGCAAGAGCTGAGGGCGAATGCTGAGGGCGAATGCTGAGAGCGAATGCTGTTCTGCAAGAGCTGAGGGCGAATGCGCGAGCTGAGGGCGAATGCGCGCGTGATATCAGACATTAATGTAGTTTTTTTAAAAATCATTTTTATGTAGCCCGCATTTGAATTTTCTGTTTTCCTTATTTTATTGGGCTGCACTGGATAAAATTGAATATGAATAGTGAGTTAATTGTAAGATCAATGGGCCAAGGCCATACATCAACATTGACCATAGTGGGGAATTATAAAAGCATGGATATTCATGCAAGTATAGTTATTAATGTAAGATCTAGCATCAACTGAAATTCACGTGAAAAAGTACATGAAAAATGTACAATCATCCATTGGAGAGGTAATCTATAATTATCCAGTAAGACTCCTGGCTATGCCTTGAGACTAAACTAATTCTCAATATTTTTGAATAATCATCCATTGGAATTTAGTAGGAAAACCATAGTAAATCATTGTCCAATGGCCATGCAAAAATATAAAAAAAATAATATCAATGGTACATCAACTTTCATACATGAGAACCCGGATGTGGGTGAAGTTGGTAGTGTTTAACATGATGGGATGGGGGAGGGGAAGCCACTGGCCCACTCGCAAGAGTGTTGTCATTCAGTTCTTAATGTCGACTGATCGGCGTTTAATGCCATTTACTCGCTCGAATAAACCGTAGTCCCGCTCCTCGATACACATTCGCATGTCGCGACATGACTCAGCCTCCAGTTCATACTTATGGTGGTTTATTGCAGTCGATTCACAGTTGCACGGTAGACTGGGTTGTTATTATATGTCCCTCTGGTCTGAACATAATTCCCCCGCCTGTGAATCTGTGGTGCGCTCCAAGAGCAGGGCTTTCTAATGTTCGCACTATAACTGGTAAGAGGAGTTGTCTCAATTGTTGTTTGGATTTTGGAGAAAATCTCCACTTCTGCCACGCTGGTTCCTGCAAGCTTGCTTCTATCACCCTGTTGCCCCTCTCGCCTCAGTCTTCTATCCATCTTTTGCCTCCCTGCCCTGCTGTCTCGAGTGCGACTATGCCGCGCCTCAGGCATAGAATGCGCTGCCGAAGAGGACCCACGAGGCGCCAAATTCGACGCTCTCCCTCCACCTCTGGCACCTCCTCTGCGTCTATCTCCCACTCTGACAGTCAACCTAGAGGGCTTCTTCTCCGCTCGGGCCGTCGCCTTGCTTCCCCCACTCCTTCCGCTCCTCCTGCTCAAACCCACACCGCGCATTTTTCCTTTAACAGCACTCTCAATCAACCCAGGGTGACTGCCTCAATTACGGTCGTCTTTCGTGAAGAGCCTCAGGAAATTGTTCCCAGTTCTCACCCGGTAGAATGCAGCCTCTCGGCGGCTCAGGATTCGGCGCAGTTTGTTGGGCTGAAGCAACCTGATAGTGCGAACGTGCAGGGTCAGATGGGCAAGGCCACGCAGGACCAGGCGAACAAGGAAGCGGTGGGTCAACCTACTGAGAGGCAGGACGCAGTGCAAGCGAGCGAGGCACAGATTACTCCTCCTCCTCCCGGGAAGGTGATCCATTCTGTTGCTGACCTGTATAATTCTGACGGGGAACCAGATGAACTCTGGTGCAGAGTTTTCTACGAACCTGATCCTGATGAATAGTTCCTCCTCTTCACTCTGGTTTTTTGCTCTATTTCTGCCCATTCTCATGGGCCTGTTCATGTGTTTCCTGCTGTCTCTGAAAATGCATCTATTTTTTTTGCTTCGATATGGTCTCCAGTACTACAATTCTCTGGTTCCCCTGCGCGGGATTTTTCAAATGAACTGTTTCAGACTGGTTTCCCTCTTGCAGGGAAGTCTTCAAACTATGGTTTTTTGTTTCAAATGCCACAGCACTCGGCAATGATCAGGCTTCGGCCCGCTGTACTGTACTCCTTTTGTTAATATAATTACTTTTACTTCGAAAAAAAAAAACTTTCATACATGAGAAAATAGATACCGACAAATGGTACATCATGGCCTGATTAATTTCGCTCAGCAATTTCAAATGGTATAACATTTAGTCAACAGTAATCATCAATTTCTGCACACAGAGACTAATTTCTCTGGAAGCCTCATATTTCTTTGGCTTGTTATTCTTAAAACTACATAGAGATAATTAATAGAGAGATTGAGGACAGAAAAAAATCTAGGGCTTAGTCTCCACTACTCAACATGTTTTGTGAGAAATAATACATAGATTGATTTCTCTGAGTGCCTTAGCGTTCTTTGGCTCATTTTTTTAATCACAACAACAATAAAAAATGCACCGAGGATTTGTTCTTAGTCCGATTATGCAATTTTTATAAGACAGATTATGCAATATTAATAATAAACATAAATTTATTGCAATTTAGGGAAAGCTCGTTCATTTTTTTTTCTTTATATTGGAAGGTTTACTTGATTTTTGAAGTAATTTTTAGTAGATCATAGTGTTGGAATATTTAAAATTCCAGAACAACAATGGAGAATAAAACTCCCCTCTTCAATACAGAGAAAATATATAAAAAAATTTCTTCACTGGAAACAGAGTTTTCACTGTAAAAACTATTTCATTAAACTTCAAAACTTTGGTTACAAAATCTCCTCTGACTGAGGGAATAAAAAAAATTTGACTACTTCAAAACACAGTTCAACACAAAACTCACACTCTAAAATTTTACTCTATCTGTGCATTTACAACTCACTGCTTTGAATTGTGCATATGATGTATATATGTAAAACATATATATATATATGGACCTGTACGCACGACATTTTTAAAACAAACATTAAAGAACTTTGACCACCGGACGTCAACCAAAAATTAAACTCTCCTTCAATCAATTTCAGGTGCCAAAAAAATTTGCTGACATCATCAAAAATGTGACGCGAAATTTCTATTCAATCTGCTTTATGAATTTTTCGCGTCCGATTTTGGGCACTCGTACGGACGGCTGAGTGTGATGCGAAATTTCTATTAAATCCGCCTCAATGAAATTTCAAATCCGGAAATTTCAATTTCGGGTGCCAATAAAATTTGCTGACATCATCAAAAATGTGACGCGAAATTTCTATTCAATCTGCTTTATGAATTTTTCGCATCCGATTTTGGGCACTCGTACGGACGACTGAGTGTGATGTGAAATTTCTATTAAATCCGCCTCAGTGAGATTTCAAATCCGGAAATTTCAGTTCTGGGACCACTATCGTTCAATTTTTTAAACTCTGATCAATCAAAAATGGCAAGCGGCTCTCTGCAACGTTTTTGTTATATTGCGATCTTGACTGATCGCTGGAAATGGAAGGCGGCTGCCTGTACATCAACTGTAAGTAATTTCAACACATAGCATATAGTGAGGAAATATTAGTTTGACAAGAATCAGTTATTTCTCTTGAAACTTTAGGTATTAAAATTCCATGACACAGATATATCACACTCCAAAATCCAAAGAAAATGGAAGAGCGTTCAATTTTTTTAATCAAACTTTTATTGGTGAAGGGTTAATTTATTACGAGAACGTCATTAATGAAGTGCAAAATTTTAAACGTAATGTTTATTGACTAGAAAAATAATGACCAAAACATCAAAAAAATTTGTGTGACGGGTAAAGAGAAATCCAAATTCCAACCCTGCCTGCCACTTGTTGGTGAGTGGAGGTTATTCACTTTTGGTGAGTGGAGGTTATTCACTTTTCATTTACAGCTTACCAGGTTACTCATGTTACCAATATTTTCACATGGCTCACTTTTAGGTGACTACTTATTGTACTTCTTCTTTAGAAAGAACAATTGGTAGATAATTGTATATATTATTTGAAATCTATAACAAATCCGGGCAACAAAATTACAGCAAATAGAAAATTATGCAAAAAATTCACCAGGGCACTACTAATGTGTAGATACCCTATCATTTCTTAGATCCTCATAACTTACCAACACCTACTATATTGGTATACACATAATATGGCATTTACCTGAAGTATTTCATATGTATCTAGAAGTAAATAAGTTGTATGACAATTGTTATGGCATATATAAGATATGTATTATAGTTTATATTTCAATTTTTCTAGCATGCATGTGCAATCCATATAGTGACTACAATTACCAATATATTTCAGTGAAGATGTGAAGATGATCTCTCATTAAGTTCTAATTACTTAAAGCATCATTAATTAGCTTTCCAAATGAATAAAATATGTTAACAAATTAGTAAAAACTAGGAAAACAAATCATGCTTTAAAAAAATATGGCACAATGAGTCACACTCTTAGATTTATTTAATTACTCATCAAGTGTCGCTACAACATATATATGATCACCATTACCATAGAAATGGGACATGCGACCATCATTTTGGTTTCGCCAATGACATTCCACATCATGAGCATTGTTTAGGGTTGATTGTGTTGATTTTTTTAAACAAATCATTTATACATTTTATGGAAATTATAGACACAATTTATAATCACATTACAAGATCATGATGTATGGATATTCCTTATCATTTCTTAGATACTCAAAACTTACCAACACCTAATAGATTGATATACACATCATATAGAATTTACCCTAGAATGCCACATGTATCCTAAAACAAATTAGTTGTATGGCAATTGTTATGGTGCATATATGATGTGTATTACAGTTTATCTTATAATTTTGTTGAAGTAGCATACAACAATTTACATAGTGATACGAGAACCACTCTCTAGAGTATACATCGATTTTGTACACATGGATTTTCAGTTGATTTTTAAGATATATCATTGGTGATGCTCACATGATTATATAATGAACCATTAAGTTGAACTATGAAATTATTCCTCACAACACACACATATTGATGAATTAATAATTTTTCTCATATAATTATTTTAATCTATTTTGAAAAAAAAATAAAAATTATATATAATTATTTCTAAGAAGAACAAGAGAGAGTTACTTACCATATCTTCGTAAAACATATAATAGCGATGTTTGGAGGAAGCCGTCTAACGACGCTTTGGGGCATAGTGTCGCAATTGCGACACTTTTTCTAAGTGTCAGTATTGCGACACATTTCTCTAAATGTCAGTATAGCGACGGTTTCCCAAGATCAATGACCCAAAGTGAACCCGATAACTTACCTTTTACCTTTTCGGTAAGCGTCGCTCTTCTGACGTTTTGAACGACTTACATTTTCGTCGGTCTTGTGACACTTTTGCAATAGTATCGCACTGAACCCGATAACTTACCTTTTCCCCGCACCTTTCCTTTTCATTGTGGCCGTTCGCTCGTTGAATCCAGATCCGACGGAGCTAATACATTTCCGCGCTCATAAAGTAATCGTTTGATGTTTTGGCAAAGCCGCGCAAAATGGGTGGTTTTTCCAAACCACCCGTGCTTACGTGTCGCCACCACGTTGTATCGCGTTCGAAAAGCTAGTTTCCGCTTACCACCATTTACCCTCATGAATACCACTAGCGGTATTCCCTAAACCTCACCCGTTTAACCCGAGTTTAATGTCATTTAACTATGGTTATACCATCGAAGGATAACATTAAAATTATTATTTGCATTCAAATTTTCACCTTTTCGCTTTAAACCTGTAAAAACATTGCATAACCGTTTTCCTCAAAATCACGCCGTTTGAACCCTGAGAAACTTTGCAGAGCCATTTTCAACCTACCAGTACCATTTTTCGACGCCCATTGCCCTGAATTTCCATTACAAAGTACTACATTTTCCTCTGCGAAGCCATTTTCAAAAAATTGAAGACTGAGCACCTCTGCAACGTCTTCAACCGAATCCCGCTGGTTCTCCAGGTACTTTTATTCGAAGTTGCCCTCTGAGATTTCAAAATTCCTGTCGATTTCAAATAATTACCAAAGTTACTGCAAAAAAGTGTCCATTTTTCAGGGAAAACTCTGTCAAAATTTCCCTGGAATCCCTAATTTCCCTTTCTCGCAGTTTTTTCCATACCCTGGTCCGTTTTTCTGTTGAAATCGATTTTAAATACACATCCTGAGCTTTAAATTCCTTGCATTTCCTAAAAACCCTGCTCAGAAACCCCATTTTCAGTAGAAATTCGCCAAGAAACCCCTGTTTCTCGTAAAGGAACTTAGAAAACCGTTTAAGCTTGCTTCGCTCATTATTAAAAATGACCAAGAAACAGGTAACCCCCAAGAATGGAGGCCCAAAATCTGAAAAGAAGTCTTCTGCAAAGATTCCTCAGCTTATGTCCTTCAAAATCGACAAACCAACTCCTGCACTCACGTCTGATTCTACAGAAGTGGTCAGACCAGTCCAGCCTCCAGTTATTTCTCCAGAGAAGAGCCCTTTAGTTGATCTGGACTGTAGAATACTAGACCCTAATGTAGAATTTAACCCGCTTGATGTCTATAATTGGTGCTATGGAAAATCAGTGGAAAAGGGTGACAAAGATATTCCAATTTGGGAATCCAATCTGCCTAGATATATTGTCCCTCTCACTCATTCTGTTCCTGACTTTATCAGATTATGTGAAGCCTATTTAATGCCAGAAAAAATGAGTATTGTAAACAAAGAAAAAGAAACCCTGTTTTACATCACTGAAGAGTCGATAAATTCCATGCTGCAAATGAATCATGACCCCAATTATGCTTCCCTAACAAGAGAAGATTTAACCCAACTATATCTTGACTTGGATTTCAATGGTAGATTCAAAATATACCAGACTTTTTGTCCAAATCAAGTTGATATTCCTAAGTTAGATCCTCCTTTCAACACCGTTGATTTCCCAGATGAAACTAGACAGATTGTCTCAATGCTCTCCTTCATACTAGGATACGCCAATGATGAATTCACTGATGTGGCTATCCTAGGTTTTCTGTCAACTCTAAACCCTGGTCAATCACCATCCATTCAGTTCAATTTTGCTAGATGTATTGCTGATAATATGCATTATCAGTTATCCAAATTATCAGAAGAAGGAGTTTTCAGATACTCCTCTTATCTACTACACCTCTTCCTATATTATCAAACATATAAGTTTCCAATTGAATGTCAGAAAGTGGATGCAGAAGGAAAAGTTCTATCAGTAGTATTTTGGTCATCTATTCTAAGGAAATGGAACAAAGAGTATAGTTTTACAGATTTCAATGACTCATTTATAGCCCCTGCTATGTATCTCTTGGAAAAAGAGAAGATCCCTAGGATCAACGATGAGACAAGAAGAATTCTGCAGTTATCAGAGAGCTACAAAACTGGAGATTGGTATTTATATAAAAATCATACAGAAATCAGAGTGTATGGCTCATCCCTGGCCCCATATAAGTTACCCATATTTGTAACTACAAGAATATTTGCTTTAGAATATCTGAGACAACTATTGAATGTAGATGAAATCCACTTCATAGCTTTCAAGAAAAAGACCCAATTTAAGCTGAAAAATCAAATTGGGCCATTCATTGTGAATAACAGAGAAGCTACCAATGAGATAAATGTCAAACTTAAAGAGTATAAATTCCCATGTAGTTTTACATGGAAGTATGACCCATAAGGTATTTTGAGTTCAATAAGGGTAAAATGTAAGTTGCATGTTTACTTGCATGATCCTAAGCCCCATATTGAAAGATATGTAAATAAAATTGAATGGGAGCCAAACACCCTATCTGATGATGATTCACAAGTAGTACAGGTAATACAGGTAGACAGTGGCAAAGGCAAACAGATTGAACAGACAGTACAGGTGGCTTCTACTAGCAAAGATACTTATAATGTACATAAAAGAGATAGAGAAGGAGATAGTTTCATAGCTGAGACTATTGAGGACATAAAATTCAGAACTCCTTATAGTAAAATAAGCAAGTCAACAGAAGAAGAAAAGGATAAGGATGTAAATATTGATATAAATGATGAAGCAACAATAATAGTCACTCAAACATTAGAAGATCTTCAAAATGTAAAAATTGGAACACAACAAAAAGATATAGTCATGAAGGAAAACCGGGCTACTGTCGATTTGCCTCTTTCTTCTCAGGAAACTGACAATACAGAGTCAGAGATTCAGATCAGATTCAGACAGATTAAAGAGAAGAATGAAGAGCTCAAGAATCAAGCTCATTCTAGATTT
This sequence comes from Pinus albicaulis, assembly GCA_034641835.2. NCBI lineage: Eukaryota > Viridiplantae > Streptophyta > Pinopsida > Pinales > Pinaceae > Pinus > Pinus albicaulis. The sequence goes on along the minus strand of CM076575.1, from coordinate 1,131,625,194 downwards.
CTTAAGGAAAATCCTGGAAACAAAGACAGGATTCTTTCAGCATTTGATTATTCATCCAATAAATTGGTAATGTCATTCTTGAAGCCTACAGTGGCTGAGCCAAAATCAGTGGCAGATTATTCCAAAACAGATCTTGAACTAGATGCAGATGCCATTCATGAATTAGATCAAATTTAATTTCATAGGAGCAATACTGAAATTCTATATTCCAAAATTGTTAGTAAAACTATGAAATCAATTAGGCTTGAGAAAACAGTGCTCAACCTCCAAAATCAAATGAGGTTGGACAAAGCCTCACTGTATGCTAATAATTTAAGAATAAAAGCTCTAGAAGATATAGTGATTGAAGCAGGGGGTGACCCAGCCAACATTGAAGGGGAAAAAGTCTTAATTAAACAGAAAAATGAGGATATAGCTGCTCTTAGAAAACAGTTGAAGTTGCCTCAGAGTGAAAACTCTCAAGCAAAAGAAATTCTACAGAAAAAAACAAAGAATGATGATTTAAAGCAGCTTGTACATCAAATGTCAGGTCAGATAAAAACAATGGAAATTCAAATATAAGCTCTAATGAAAGAGAATGAAGAACTAAGAAAATCACAACCAATGGTCATTCCTACAGTGATCCCCACTGTAAACACTGCTATACCATCTACTTTGGCAGAACACTTGGCACCGAACGAAGTACTGCCAACTGCAGTGCCAATTACTTCTCTAATCTATGCCTCTTCTTCTTCATCCTCACAGAGGACCACACCACAAGACCAAGATAAAGAGATTCTTAGTTTGAGAGGCACTATTAAAAATTTGGAAAAATCCAAAAATGATGCCTTGACTACTTCTAGAGGACATGAGCAAAGGGTTGATCGACTACAAGAACAGTTAAAGATTCTGCAAGCACAAGTAAATCTTACAGATCAAGTGGCCTTTATAAAAAGTCATTTATGGACCAAAATTATTGATGGCATTCATTCTCAATGGCCTTCAATTCAGATAATTTATGAACAGAGGGAGTTACTTCAAGTTGCTAGTGCAAAGATTGACAAGACTAAGAGGGAAATTGACAAAAAACCAGCCCAAGCAATCCAACTCATAGCTTTTTTAAACAGTAAAACCAGGGAAGAGTTGGAAGAATTGAAAATTGTTGATAGAACAGAAATCATTCTTCAAATCAAAAAGGTCTTGAACAAAAGAAACATAATGAGTAATCTAGAGGACCGGTGTAAAGACATGAATTTATCCATCTCAAGATTTTTAGCCAAATACAAAACATTTTCAGAAGCAGGTTTGCCTGATATTCACGCATTGAATGACAAGTTAATGCCTCAGAAAGATTATGATCTAAAAATCAGAAATCATGCAAAAGAGCAAGCTAGACAACAACTGCCTCAAGGATCACCAACAAGCAGAATACTTCTTCAGTATTTTGAAAATCTATTCTTTTTAAATAATGAGATCAGGCATATGTTCACTATAAAGCCTAACTTTTCCAAGTATACAGAGGCAGATGAAAGTTACAGAAAATTGAAGACTATGAAGATCCCCTCTGCAGAAAAGTGGCAAGAATTCACAGATCTGCTGTGAATTTAATGGATAAAAAACAGGAAATTCACTTGCAAATTCATTTTTTACTGTTACCACAAATGGTAAAAATACAGGGTTAAAGTGAAGTACAACAAAAATCAGTTCAAATTAGAATAATCAGTTCTATTTTTGCTGGTAAAAAGGTAACAGCCTTGTTTTGCAGCTGTCCCTCTTTTTAAGTTTTCTTTCCTATTTTTTATTAAAACATCATCTCAATTCCTGAGATATTTTGTAAACATTTTTTTGTATAAATACTTCATAATTCAAAGTATTCAGTGTGAATAAAATTTCTCAAGACAACTATAGTTCGTGCTCTCTACTTGGCATTTTAATGTTTTCTACTTTGTTCGTGCTATCTACTTGGCCATTGGCCTGTGGGTGATATGGAGTTGTAATTTTGTGCTGAATGTGGTAGTTTTGCAATGTTTCGGCTAATTTATTACCTTCAAATTGTGGTCCTCCATCTGTGATTATGTCCCTTGGGAGACCATAGCGCACAAAGATTTGGAAAAGAAACTGTACTACAGAGTCCTCTGTAACTTTTGAAACTTCCTCTGCTTCGACCCACTTAGTGACATATTCGGTTGCAACTAGGATGTATGTTTTTTGGTTTGAGGGAGGACTAATAGGGCCAAAAAAATCAAGTGCCCAGCATTCAAATGGTTCAATCACTAGTTGAGGGTTCAAAAGCATTTCATCAGACTACCCAGGGCGTCCTGCCCTTTGGCAGCTATCACAGGCCTGCACGAATTTTTTGGCATCCTTAAAGATGGTAGGCCAGTAATAGCCTGTTCGTAAAACCTTATGGGCAGTTCTACGGTTCCCAGTTAGATCTCCTTCTTCAATCTTCTTATCTGTAGCTTAAGGATTCTTAAGTGCCCTTTTTCTCATATTCCATCCACTCCATCAAATCAAGCCTATACATAGCCTTAGAAGGTCACCTATCTTTCCCTTAGCACATTTGCATCTCTGAGCCTTATTTCTTAGTTCTGCTTGCCTAGAGAGTTGACTCCATTGCCGAATATTCTAGTAGATCCTTCTCATTTACCTTGGAATCTCTTTATTCCCACCAATCTTTTAAAATCAAACCCAAATACACAATCATAGCTAGCCTAATATATGTTACTAAAACAAAGCTAAATCATATGGAGAGATCCCTCTCTAGAGTTCAAGAAGGCTAGATCTTGAATTCCCAAAGCGGTTCTTGGTTACCCCTGGTGTTCTTAACTACAAAAATCCCTATCCCACAACCTGAGAATTACTAGGGTGATAACAGGCCTCGGGGGTATTATGATCCTTGGAGGAAACTCCCACAGCTAGAAGAGTTGACAGAGAAAATTGGATCGAGTACAAAGGTGTGGCAGGTGGGTTTTACCCTGTACCAATTGTTATGGTGCATATATGATGTGTATTACAGTTTATCTTATAATTTTGTTGAAGTAGCATATAACAATTTACATAGTGATATGAGAACCACTCTCTAGAGTATACATCGATTTTGTACACATGGCTTTTCAGTTGCTTTTTAAGATATATCATTGGTGATGATCACATGATTATATAATGAACCATTAAGTTGAACTATATAATTATTCCTCACAACACATACACACAAAGCGTCGCTATTGCGCCGGATGCCTCCAAACGTCACAATTGCAACACTTAGACATTGTGTTACAATTGCGACGTTTGGACGCATCTGTCGCAATAGCGATGCCTTGGAGAATAGGGTCGCCATTGCGACGTCTTCCTTCAGACGTTGCCACTGCGACACTTTGTCTAAGTGTCGGTATTACGACCCATTTCTCTAAACATCGGTATAGCGACGGCTTCGGGCGGGATTGAAAAAATTTGCAGAAATTTCCGACATTTGGTCAAAAGCGTCGGAAGCAAGTGTCGAAATTTCCGCCAAATGTAGTAGTTTAGCGACGCTTTGGGCCATGGTGTCGCAATTGCGACGCCTTCCTCCAAACGTCGCAATTGCGACAGGGTTTAGGTGTCGGTATTGCGACAGGTTTCTATAGACGTCGGTATAGCGACGGTTGCGGGCGGGATGGAAAAAATTTGGGAAAATTTCCGACATTTGGTCAAAAGCGTCGGAAGCAAGTGTCGGAATTTCCGCCAAATGTAGTAGTTTAGTGACGCTTTGGGCCATGGTGTCGCAATTGCGACGTCTTCCTCCAAATGTCGCAATTGCGACAGGTTTTAGGTGTCGGTATTGCGACAGCTTTCTATAGACGTCGCCATAGCGACGGTTCCGGGCGGGATGGAAAAAATTTGGGAAAATTTCCGACATTTGGTCAAAGCATCGGAACCAAGTGTCGGAATTTCCGCCAAATGTACTAGTGTATAAAGAATTAATATTTACAGATCTATACGTTAGTTCATCTTGGTAAAAGCGCGTATATACATGGATTTGACTCAGAAAAGGTGCGTATGGAAGTCAAGTTTTTTTGAAGCTTATTGCAGACTTTTTATGTTTATTATTGTTGTATTTCTATTTTCTGTCAATGAAGTCTTCATATAGATCTGGGTTTCTTGAATATTGTATATGCTGCTAATTTGATTATGTACAAATTTGATCAATGAGTGAGTAAATATGTTTTATGATATCTGACTGATCAAGGGTTATGCAATACTCAAAAGATATCTGACTGAAAGCCTCAAATCTGAATCTAAGACTGACCATATTCTGAAAAACAGTATTCACAGATCTATACGCATGTTGGTGTAAATGAAAGAGTGTATACAAGTGGGTTCAGTAAAGTAAAGTAGCGTAAGCATTTTAAGATAATGAATGTTCAGGGATGAATTTGATTCTGCATATTGATTCTGAAATCTGGTTATTACAGTGTTCTGATTACAATGATCTCACTATTCTGATTAATGTATTGGTTGAAGTTTATTCTCGTTTATCTTTATGAAGGGTTGTGTGAAAGCTATGTGATCCAGTACGAAAATTGATGAAACGTGGTCTGCAGTGAGTCTTAAGGTTGAAGCCTTCAATGTGGAAGAAGAAGCTTCCTGCCAGTAGAAGCTGGTGCTATGATCAGGGGGTTGAAGCTCCCTTCTAGTAGTGGCTGGTAAACGATATCACGGGGTTGTAGCTCCCTTCCAGTTGTAGCTGGAAAATGAGAGAAGGTTGCAGCCTTCTACAGGTAGATGCCTGCATTTTGATATGAGTCTACATTAGTACAAAATTGTAAACAGTTTTTCCATATAATAAATATTGAAGACAAAGATGACAACAGCGTTGGTTCTCTCTCGAATTGGGTTTCCACCTTAAATCTTGATGTTCATGTGTGATGCTCTTATGTGATGATTTATTTTGTCATATCAAAAGGATACGTATCGCTTTTACTTCTCAATCCGATGCATAACCTGATAAGTTGAATAAAGTTAGTTTCTGAAATTTTATCTAACAATAAAGTTATTTCAAAAGATACTTTAAAGTTTCTCGCTTAATATATTCGTTTTCATGCTTATCTAAGTTCTGAAATGTATATGAATTCATAAAGAAGAAGAGTACGGGATCATAGTTTCGCAAATATTCACCCCCCCCCCCCCCCCCCTCTAAGTATTTTTCCCAACATGTAAAATATATATTTGGCGGCAGGAATTAGGGTTGGAATGAGTTAAAAACATAACATTTTAGGGTATGAATGGTGATATTGAAAGATGAAAACATGGGAATTTTTAAGGCCCAACAAGGGTAGAGACATGTCATATGTCCATATGCTCTACAAATTTCATAGTAATCAGTTGGTGTTTGATTTTTTTGATTCAGAAATGCATGGAATTGAGTTTGACCTTGATGTATACCTTATGTTCCTATCTACAGAAATCTCGTAGCAATAGGGGTTCTATATGGCCCCACCAGGCCAGGTGTAATACCTGAGCCCCGCAACCTCGAGCACTCAAAGACAAGATGAGATTCTACTAGGCAATGAGTATACCATACGTTTGATCACGTAGGTTTCGTCAGTAGCATGGATTTCAATGTTTTTGTTAGACTTGTGATTTTATGTTGAAAACCCAATACAGGTGGGTCCTGGATTTTTGTCCCTCCTCGGTATTAATGTTGGTACCCCACCATAACTTCAATCCTTGTTTCTTGTTCTAAAAAATCTTGTAAAGTATCAATATTTTGTTGGGTCACCAGTGTACGTGTTGGGTGTGGAGCCTAATTATCTTGTTTATTTTGTATCACAGCATTGGACCCCTGTACCTTAATGGGGCAAAAAGGTAGTCTGTAATTAAACACAAGCCCCCCCCCCGCCCTAGCAGGGGGTTTCGGGGGTAGTGCCCCTGAAGCTAAAAACAGATGTAAAATTGCCTTGTAAAAGTATAGTAATTTCTAGTCAATTTGGGTCGTTCATTAGGCGGATGATCTGATGGTAGAAGTTATGTTTATTTTAGGATTTTTTGCCCTAAAAGGAAACCCCTTGATTGTATGAGGATATTGTATTGTGGCTGTGTATTGTATGTGTATTCTCAGAGCAAGAAAAATATAGCGAGATTGTGATAGAGAACATAGGATATTACAACAGATCTTTTGTAGGTTGTGTCTCTTTGTTTTTCTAGATAATAGAAAGGAAGGACTGGTTTTTTGGGGTGGATGTACCCCAAACTGGGTGAACCACGTATATCTGTGTCTCTTTGGTTTCATGTATTTTGTGTGTATGTGTTTTCTACATATATATTTTATGTGTTTCATTGCTCTGTAATATATAATTTTCTAACAACTTGTATCAGAGCCGAAGGTCTATTTGGCTGATAAACTCGCAGGAAAGAAGCGTTCCAGGTTCGAGTGGGAGAAATGGTAGAATATGGTAAATTTAGGGTCGATAAATTTAACGACCAAAACTTCCCACTATGGAAGATGCAGATGGAATATTATCTGCATCAGAAATATTTGTACCTACCATTGAGCGGAAAAACAAAGAAGCCCACAACTATGACAGATGCAGAATGGGATATTCTCGATAGAAAGGCACTCGGAACAGTACGGTTGTGCCTCACAACATCGGTAGCCTTCAATATTTCGAAGGAAACAACAACAGAGGGTTTGATTAAGGCATTGGAGAAACCATATGAAAAAACCCTCAACATCAAACAAGGTATTTCTTATGAAACGTTTATTTAATATGAAGATGTCAAAAGGTGGATCTATTGCAGACCATTTAAATGATTTAAATACAGTTACCAGTCAGTTAAGTTCTGTAGGGGTAAACTTTGATGATGAAGTTAGGGCTATGTTATTTTTGTGCTCATTGCCAGAAAGTTGGAATGGTTTAGTTATGGCCATTAGTAACTTTGTCTCTGGATCTAGTACTTTAAAGTTTGATGATGTTATCGGTGCTATCCTTAGTGAGAAAATGCGACGGAAAAGCTCTGGTGAGACATCGGGTAATGCTTTGAGTGCAGAGTCTAGGAGAAGAAAAATGGAAAGAGGAAAGAGCTCAGGATATCATAGTAAATTAAGGAATGGCATATCCAAATCCATATCGGGGATAGTGTGCTAGAATTGCGAAAATAAAGGGCACCTGAAGAAAGACTGTAGATCTCAGAAGGGAAAAGAAGGAGACGCACAACAAGAAAATAATCATGAAGAAAATTTGGCAGTTGATGTGTTACAAGATGCTTTTATTCTTTCTTCGGAAAAATGCTATTGATTCCTAGGTCGTAGATTCCGGGGCCTCATTCCATGCCACACTTGATAAGAAATATTTTTGTAACTATGTTCAACGAGATTTTGGACAAGTTCGTTTGGGTGATGATAAAACCTGTAAAATTGTTGGAATGGGTAAAGTTCTTGTAAAAAAATGGAATGGAAACCAATGGATATTAAAGGAGGTAAGTCATGTTCTATATCTAAAGAAAAATTTGATTTCAACAGGGCAGTTAGGCGATGAAGGTTATGTGACAACTTTCACAGATAAAACTTGGAAGGTCACCAAAGGAGCCCTAGTAATAGCAAAAGGCGAAAAGGTTGGTACATTGTATTTATGCAATGGTATTTCTAACTATGTTAATGCTTTAACTTCCAAAGGAGCAGATGTAGCATTATGGCATCATAGGCTCGGACACATGAGTGAGAAGGGGATGAAGATTCTTCACTCAAGAAATTTGTTGCCAGGTTTGAAGAATGTTGATTTGGATTTCTATGAGAATTGCATTTATGGAAAATAGAAGAGAGTCAGAATTATCAGAGTTGGGAAAGAAAAGAAGATCGAAACATTTGAGCTTGTGCATACAGATGTATGGGGACCTGCTCAGGTATCATCCCTAGGTGGCTCTCATTATTATGTTACTTTTATTGATGATGCAACTAGAAAAACTTGGATTTATTGTATTTAGAATAAATCTGATGTATTTGATACTTTCAAGAAACGAAAAGCTTTGGTTGAGATTGAGACAAGAAAGAAGTTGAAGTGTCTCAGATTAGACAATGGAGGTGAATATTACAGCAAAGAGTTTGATAGCTATTGTTCATAGCATAGAATTCGTAGAGAGAAGACAGTTCCAAGAACACCACAAGAAAATGGTGTGTCAGAAAGGATGAACATAACAATCATGGAGCGTGCAAGGTGCATGAGATTGCATGCAAGATTGCTTTTACAATTTTGGGAAAATGTTGTAGATATTGTTGTTTATCTAATAAATAGAGGGCCTTCAAGTTCCTTGGATGGTGGTATTCCAGAGGAAGAATGGACAGGTAAAAGGGTAAACTACTCTTTTTTAAATCATTTTGATTGTGAGGCCTTTTTCCATATTAATAAAGAAAACAGAACAAATCTTGAGGAAAAATCAAAGAAATTTACCTTTATTAGATATGGTGTTAATGATTTTGGTTATCGCTTATATGATTATGAAAATTACAAAATCATTAGGAGCAGAAATTTAATATTCAATGAAAAGGTCTTGTTTAAGAATCAGTTGCAGGAAAAAGAAAACAAATAATACACAGTTCTTGATGAGATCACAAAAAAATAAAGGTGCCTGAAAATAATAATAATCAAAAGCCACAACAACAGCAACCACCACAACAGCAACAGGCACCTCAAACACATGAAAGTGGTGTCATAAGATCTACCAGGATAAGTAGACCCCCTGAATGATACTCTCCTTCATTATATTATTTATTGTTGACTGATTTTGGTGAACCTGAATGTTATGAAGAGGCAATGCAGGTTGAAACCAGGAAGAAGTGGGAGCTAGCCATGGAAGAAGAGATGGAGTCCTTAATACATAACCAAACTTGGGACTTATTCAGGTTGCTTGTATGTAAAACAAAATTGCAAAATAAATGGGTTTACAGGCTGAAGGAAGAAGATGGAGGAAAACAAAGGTACAAAGCTAGACTTGTGGTGAAGGGTTTTGCACAGAAGAAAGGTATTGATTTTGATGAAATATTTTCTCCTGTTGTTAAGATGACTTCAATCAGAACTATTTTAAGTCTTGTAGCAGCGGAAGATTTGTATCTTGAATAGTTAGATGTAAAGACAACATTTCTCCATGGAGGTTTGGAGGAAGAGATCTATATGCAGAAATCAGAAGGATATGAGGTCAAAGGGAAGGAAAAATTAGTGTGTAGGCTAAAGAAGAGCTTGTATGGCTTAAAACGGGCTCCAAGGCAGTGGTATCTAAAATTTGACAAGTTTATGTCTGAAAATGGTTATACTAGATGTCACTCTGATCATTCTGTTTATCTGAAAAAGAAAAATGATGGAAGCTATATTATATTGTTATTGTATGTAAATGACATTCTTGTTGCAAGGTCTAACATGCAGGAAATAAATGTGCTCAAAATAAAATTGGCAAATTCATTTGCAATGAAGGATTTGGGAGCTGCAAAACAAATCCTTGGTATGAGAATAACTAGAGACGGGAAAAATCACAAATTAACACTGTCTTAGAATGAGTACATACAAAATGTGTTGAAAAGATTTAATATGCAGAATGAAAAACCAATTAGTACACCTTTTGCTAGCCATTTCAAACTTAGTAAGGAGATGTTCCCCAAGACCCAAGAAGAAATGGATTATATGTCTAAAGTTCCATATGCATCAGCAGTTGGAAGCTTACTGTATGCAATGGTCTACACAATGCCTGATATTGCACATTCAATGGGAGTTGTAAACAGGTGCATGAACAATCCAGGAAAAGAACATTGGATGGTAGTGAAATGGATTCTCAGATATTTGAGAGGTGCCACAATTCAAGCATTATGCTTTTGTGGTTCAAACATTGCTCTACAGGGATATTTTGATGAAGATATGGAAGGTGACAGAGATAACAGGAGGAGCACTACATGGTATGTATTTACTATAGGTGGAATAGTTGTTAGTTGGGTTTTAAAAATCCAAAGTGTTGTTTCACTTTCAAAAACAGAAGCAGAGTATGTTGCTTCTATAGAGGCTAGTAAGGAAATGATTTGGTTACAAATGTGTATCGATGAATTGGGTAAGAAGCATGATATGGGCACATTATACAGTGATATCCAAAGTGCCATTCATCTTGCAAATAACTTGGAATTTCATTCCAGGACTAAGCACATACAGCTCAAGTACCATTTCATACGGTTAGTGTTGGAAGATGGACAGTTGAAGCTGGAAAAGATACACACTAGCCAGAATCCTGCAGATATGCTAACAAAAGTTGTAACTGGGGAGAAACTAATAATATGATCAGTTTCAATTGGTATTCAAGTATGACAATGAAGATGAGAAACATCCAGGTCCAAAGTGGATTCATTGTCCAACAAATGAAGTAGCAGTGGACTTTCTACAATCAGTCTCCAAGTGGGAGATTGTTGGGTGTGGATCCTGATTATCTTTTTATTTTGTATCACAACATTGGACCCCTATACCTTAATGGGGCAGTAATGCCACCCATAACCACCCCCTCCCCCCCGCGGCGGGGGGTTTGAGGGGCAGCGCCCCCGAAGCTAAAAATGGATGTAAAATTGCCTTGTAAAAGTATAGTAATTTCTAGTCAATCTGGGTTGTTCAATAGGCGGATGATCTGATGGTAGAAGTTATGTTTAGTTCAGTGTTTTTTGCCCTAGAAGGAAACCCCTCACTTGTATGAGGGTATTGTATTGAGGTTGTGTATTGTATGTGTATTCTTAGAGCGATAAATAGATAGTGAGACTGTGATAGAGAACATAGGATATTACAGTGGATCTATTGTAGGTTGTGTCTCTTAATTTTGCTGGATAATATAAATGAAGGACTAGTTTTTCGGGGTGGACGTAGCCCAAACTGGGTGAACCACGTATATGTTTGTCTCTCTGGCTTCATGTGTTTTGTGTGTACGTGCTTTCCACATGTATATTTTATGTGTTGCATTTCTCTGTAATATATAATTTTCTAATAGTACAGGTAAGAGGAAACAATGGTTTGATAGATTGGTCTCGTTGGTTATTTGGGTCTATCGGGTAGCTTAGTTTACCAATTGCATCTTTAAATCTTTGCATCAACTCCCAAGCGGTCTCCCATTCTCTTTGTTTAATTTCCCATAATTCAGACAACCCTTGCTGGTTTGTTTGAGGAAGTTTGAACTCCTAAAAAAATTATCTTTTAACATCATCTGTTGTTGGGTTTTTTTGTAGCTATGACCCCTTGATGAACCATCTTAAGGCTCTCTCCTTGAGTGTTATTTGAAATTCAATTATTTTTTCAACATTTGGCATTTGGCAGGCCCTCCATATGGCTTTGCACAAATATTAGCATTGTTCTACATCATATTTTCCTTTTCTAGAGAACTGAGGGTACCAACTAAATGATCCCTCCATATTTGTTTGAGCTTGATAAATAAGTACAAATCCTTGAGATCTCGATTGTGATGATCCTTGTGGAATCTTACCAATATTACCAATTCCATTGCCACTAGCACTAGCTTTATATGTGGTATCCACACTATGAACTCTAATAACTTTGATTAACTTAGAAAAGAAGTTATCAGGATTTTGATAGAGTACCAGGGGAAGGTTGGGGGCTATGTTACCAAAACACGAGGAGATCATATCACTATTTAACCTGGACGCATCGTTCTCCATGAATAAACTTCAAAAATCAGCATGCATGTCATCATCCAGGTCTTCCTTTGAACTTACACCTTCCATTTTATCTGACATTTCCACTTCTACTGACCGAGATGGGCCCCTATTATCCCCTTGATTTTTGGTCACTGCGGCAGGCCCTACTTATTCCTTTTTTAAGGAGCTTTCCAGATTATCCACATTGCTAGAGAACGAATGTCGACGTTTCGAATCCCAACGGGGATCCATCATCAGGACAGTTTTTGAATGAAGAAATGAGAGAAAAGGCTCAGACCATTAATAGTGGTAGAAAAAGATGATTTCTGGAAAAGGGCCGACCACAAATTTTTTAATAAATTTCATATTTTCAATAACATTATTATTAATATTTTAAAATAATTAAATTTAAAAATTTTTAATTTAATTAAAAACTACTAATTTAATAAAGGCAAGATTCTAACTAGGTTAAAAAACAAAAAGAAAACTATTTCACGCTTTAATTAAAGAGGGAGGCTATATTATTAGTTAATTTTATTTTAGGCTATAAAATTAGATAATAATATTTAAGGAAATAATCAAATCTAATAAATAAAAGAATTAAAAAGATATATTTAGTTAATTAAATATATTATTATAATGTATTATATAACTAATTTTTATTATATGATTATTTTAAGAGATTCATAAGAAGACTAAAAGGAAAAACCTATCTAAAAAATAAAAAGTGAGAAGACTTATTAAAATGATATATTAGGTTGATTAAATATATCATTCTAGTATATTATATATTTGACTTTATTAAATAATTAATTTTAATGCTATATTTCTTATTTTAATGATATATTTTCTAATTTTAATGATATATTTTAATATAATTAGAGTATCTAAGCTCATTTTAATTAACTAAAAAACTATAAATCCTAGAAAAGGGAATTTATTTATAAGGGAAAGAATAAAATCTAATAACTAAGATTAATTAATTAACTTTTATTATAACCAAATTAATTAATTAATAGGGTTAGTAATTAGAATTTTAGCTCAATAAAACTAAAAACTAAATAAGAAATCGAAGGAGGAGGGACATACCTTGGGTTTGAAAACTATACCTCACCGGCGGTTGTTTCTGGAGGAACAGATATGTCTAAGAAGGGGTCTCCAAGTGTCACTAATTTCAACTCCACCATCCCTATTAAGATTATTTGGATGCTTTATGATCTCAAGGGCTTCCCTTATTTTTCTTCTCTGATAATGTTCTTCTCTTGCGATGATTGCTGCATCTTCTAGATGAATTTGATGTTTGGTTTTTGAGGAGTGTTCTGCAAGGGCTGAGGTACATGATCGTTCATATCTAATATCGGCTCCATGCTCCTTAAGTCTTTTCTGAAGGGAACGTCCAGTCTCACCAATATAACTCATCCCGCATGAACAGTTAATCTTGTAAACTCCTTTAAATTGTTCAGGGTTTATGCCATCCTTGACTGATCGCATCTTTTGTCTAATAGTTCCTAATGCAGAAAATTGAGCGAAAATATTGTTCTTTCTCATGAGCTTGGTTATTTTATCAGTAATCCCCTTAATGTATGGTAGAACAACTCTTCCTGTATTTTCTTGTTGTTTGCGGTGATTCTGAGATAAGATCGAACCTTTAGCTCTTTCGAGGGATTTTTTGATATCCCTCTCTTTATAGCCCAAATCTCTGAAAACGGCTGAAAGGTGGCTGATTTCATCGTTTAGGTGCTTGGTATCAGAAATCCTCATGGCTCTGACAGCTAGAGTATTAAGGACACCAAACTTTTGTGCTAGATGGTGGTAGGAGTCAGCATGGAGATAGCTGTCGGTATGGGTTTTCTTTCTAAACACTTGATGCCCAAGCATTCCATCATCATTCCTAGTGACAAGAACGTCCAAAAAATAAATGCTCCTATTTTCTTCGACCTCCATTGTGAACTTAATCTCTGTAGAGATGGAATTGAGGTGTTTGAAAAATCCTTCAAGATTTTCTCTCCCGTGGGCCCATTTTATGTTGGTGTCATCCACAAACCTTTTCCACCAGTCTGGTTTTAAGGGATAAGAGGCAAGGGCCTTTTTCTCAAAATGTTCCATGTATAGGTTGGCGACAATAGGGGATAGTGGAGATCCCATTGCGACACCTGATACTTGTTCATAGAATTCCCCTTTAAAACTGAAGAACGTGGATCGAAGGCAAATCTCAGCAAGTTTCGCTGTTTCAGGATCAGTGACATCATTAATGACCTGGATTGCCTCATCTAAAGGAATTTTCGTGAAAAGTGATACGACATCGAAACTAACCAAGATGTCACTCTCTTCAACTTTCTGATTCTTAATGAGCTTGACAAAATCGCTTGAGTCTTTAATGAAGGAGTCAGTATTTCCAACGAGAGGTTTTAGTATCTTAGCAACATACTTTGCCAGCTCATAAGTAGGGGATCCTATGGTATTAACAATCGGTCTTATGGGTATTCCTTCTTTATGAATTTTGGGCAAACCATAAATCCTTGGCATGATTTCGCAGGATGGGGTTAATTTCTTTTTTAGTCTGTCATCCAACCCATAATTTTTTATTGCTTTCTTGACTTCTCTTAATACCTTGGGCATGGGGTTGTAGTTAAGCTTCTTGTAGCTGCTGCAATCTAGATGCTCATTCATTTTTCTAATGTAATCATCCTTATCAAGAACGACAGCAGCACCTCCTTTGTCAGCTTTAAGCACCTACTTATTCCGCCGGACCCACTGCTATTCCTTCTTTTGTTATACTTCTCAACACCGCTCTTGCTTGGTTTATATCCTTTTGTCGCCTATTGATTTCCTGTAGTTCCCTTTCCCACCATTTCTTTTCTATTTTTCCTCTTTGTTGCGCTCTTAGATCCCTATGCATGTCGAAGTAATATGCATCCATTTCTTTAATTCCTTCATAGCTCCCCATTCAATAGCATCCCTCCCTCTATGTCCTTCCCCCTATACTAAGTGTTTAGGCTTCCATGTCGTAGTTCTGAAACATCAACAAATTTTCCTAAACCATTATAACCTTAATCCACAGAGGGATTTTCTTTAGTATCTTCCCACAAAACCCTGATCTGAATATGTCCTTAGGTTTAGAAAAATATTGATGATTCTATGCGGAAAACTCAATAATATATCCTTCTAGTGTAGTTTGCACCCAAAATTTCACAACGCATGTCAGATCAGTGTATAACCTATGTAGTTCTAATAGATTTGCTTCAGTCCAAGCATGACGACATCTGCTTTATCCAGCAATCTTCCCTTTTATCTATAGTATCTGCAACCAATTGTAGATATCTTCTGGAAACTTACACCAAAGGATCTTGTACTGATCACTAGTTGATTCTGCATACAATACTTGATCCTTTAACTTTCCTTCACCTTGATGTCAGAGCTGAGCCTTTTGTGAGATGAACCAATCTATGTGTTCATACCACCAATATTGTAATTCTTTCTTCAAGATACTTGATACCATATTCTATCCCCCTTTTATATTTCAGGTCCCGGCAATGGAACCATTTGTTGTCTAAAAACAATAACAGGGTTAAGACCCAGGTTTAGGCATAGCGACCAACAAAGATCTGATGTATTCTAGCACAACGCTGACATTTCCACCTTACCCAAGACTTGATAAGGAGTCTCACCTGAGGCGTATCGTAACCTTAGTTAGATGGAGGGTTGGGATTTGATATCATGAAGGCTAACATTGATTAGATCAAACTAAAGGCAATCTCAACACTAACATATCCAAATTTATCTAAAATAGATCATGCACACCAATAAGAAAAGACTACTTGAATACACACATTTAAAACGTTTGAAAAGCTAATCAACCATTGAACCATAACACAGTGATCCCAAAATTTATTCTTTCTATTAGATCTCACAACATCATTACATCAGGCTCAACAGCCATTTCCTATAGTATATCTCAATGAGACTGAACAACAAAGAATTATACAATAGAACAACTACAAAGCGGTCTTGGTCGCTCCCCAACAACATCTTGGTACTTTGTTGCCTCGCTGCTCCCGCACTTCCTTCCTTATCTTTCCACGCTCACCTGAAATGTCAGTTTCTTCTGCATATTTCTTAGCTCACATGCCCTCACTGCTCATTTTTTTAATTATTTTTCCCGCTCGACTGTATCTGTCTTTTTCCCACCGGTCCTCCGCAACTTCCTATTTTCTCCCAATTCATTCCTCTTTTTTCCCTTCATTTCCGAAACTCTCCAATGGTTGTCCTGCAACCTTTCATCCTTCTAGTCATTCCCAAAATTCTTTAATCTTTCAAAAATGAAGGCCCCAACACATGGGTATCTCCTTGCCTTTGGATTTTTGCAACTGGGGATGAAGGATTTTTGACACCCTAAAAAGTTAACTTGTAAGTTTCAGATGAAAAATAATCAAGGGTTTTCTTACGCCCACCCCCAAGATCCAAAACATTATTAAAAGATTATTTTTTTGACCTCTTAGCCGAGGATGTTAGTAGGTTACTTTTAGAGTTTATTTTAAAATTTAGAATCAGGGTCATGAATTACTCAACGTATAGAAATTTTGGTTTCTAAAAAATATTTTCCTCTTAAGAGTGTTTTAATGCAGTTGTTTTGAAAAAATAAATCTACCCAAGGTTTGTAAGAGATGTGGATAATTTTTTTCCATTACTTCCTTTAATCTCCTTAGTTGTGATATTGCAAATAAAATGTTAATGTGTTCACACGCGTTGGTTCATTAATCCAACTAATTAAGTTCCTAAATGTTTATTTTAAATTTGAGGGGAGATGAAGAGGCCTTCACACCATTTTACTCTACCAAGATCACCCAAAAGTGTGAGGTAGAGAGAATAATAGGATAAGAAATCTTTATTCTAGTCCCAAAAGAAGGATGATTAATGATTAAAAATATAACAGCAAATTCACGTGCTTTAATTAGCCATCAACATGGAAAGGAAAGGAAATCGTGTTTCATTTTACCCCCTACCATTTTATGTTGTCTACCTAACTTGCAAGGATGAAATCTACAACTATATTTTTGTATTCTTACATAGTGAAATAAATTAATCCCTATCACCTAACTTAAAATTAGACGTAATAATTTTGAAAAAAAAAATTGTGAAAAATGTGATTCTTACATGGATAGTCACATGATTCTCACAATTCAAAAACGTGATTGGCATGGGATTTTCAGATATATTCCTTATAAAATCACAAAAATAATTTTTTAGTGGGATGGGGAATCTCACTCATATAGTAGAATAAAATTGCAACTTCAAAGCATAAGTAAACTAGTTTGGTGACCTTCCAACAAATCAATATAAAATCCCCAACTTCCTATGAAAGATGAACTAGTGGTTATAAAACCAAGGGGAGGCGCCAATTTGTTTGGTTATTTTTGTTGTAATGCTACTAGAGTAAATGGGAAAGAACTGATTTTTTAGTCTAATAAGAAAAATATCATTGCAAAACATAACATAGAAAGGAAAGAAAGAAGTAGAAACCATGAAAATCACGCCAAAAGAAAAGGGGAAGAAATTATATCTATACACCAATGGAAAGTAATTTGTTGTTACATTGTAGAAGATAGGTGAGAATAATTGGACTCTCCCCTTCCTCCCTAGAAGGGTTCTTTGTGTTCATTAGAATCTATTCTTTCTCTCCAGCAAGCATGTATGATTTCTTCATTGAAAAGGTAAAATACTAGCTAGTGGCTATGTTTTCTCTAAATGTCACCCACAGATCAAAACACTTGAATAACCATTAAAACATCATAATTTTGTTTGTTCTTCTCTTTTTGAAGGCTATACCATGGCCTCCTTTTATTAGACGCCTGAAATCTCCATAAAACTACTTTCAAATATGAATGAAACATTTTTTAATTTTAGTTCACAAAGCATGAAAGGACTTGAATCTACCCAGAGACTCATCATCAATGGTAATGTAGCTTGAGATAATTTGGTGTGCTACACTAAGAGGACCTATAATAGGTTATTTTTCACTTATTGTGTCAAATTTACATGAGAATTCACTTCATGATATTTGCATGACTATCAAAGGAACAACCATGTATGTCTCAGATATCTAGAAGCAAAAACTCATGAAAATGCAATGAAAACCACTTTAAATTGTTTTTGGTCCTCCATTGAACTTGGTTCCTTGTTGCAATTTGATAATTACTATCATATTGTATCAAGGAATTTCCTATATTCACCTACATATCTCTCCCATAGTCACATATATAGCTATATCAGTGATTTTTAGGTGGTGTTAGTGTCCAATAGTCAGAGTGGTCAAATTGTTATACTTTCAAATAACATTTGGCATCTCCCTTGGTTTTAAAATGGTCAATTAATTGTCTAAGTGTGATTTCTACTCTCATTTCATGTTCATCAAGGTCAAATCATAATCAATTTCATGAGCCATTTAGTCACCATAGGTCATTTTCCCTTCATTAAGTGTCATCCTTTATAATCTGGAAAGGAAGACTCATGGTGTCATAAGATTGATCATGAGAGTGTCATGAGTGCCATCATATTTCCATTTGGAGTCATTTCATCATCATCAAAAAATAGTAAGCAGTCATGAGAGTTAGCACTTAGGGAATAAAGTGTTTTAAAGAGAAATGATGATGCATTAATAATCTCATCATAAAGTCATTTTTATCAAAGTGCATGATGTCACTCCACTATCAAGTTTTTAAGTTATAAAGGAGCACCAAATTATTTTAAAACTTCATTCTATCCTTCCAAAAGCTTCAAGAGCTCCTCCCTATCAGTACGATACTTGCCATAGCCACTAAAACTGTGAATTTCACCATCATTTCCATATTTCATCAATTTGTTTCATTTCTGGAGGGTCTTGTTGCACTTTTGATTTGGAGGAAAAAGGGAGAAAGAAAGGGTTCAGATATCATATCAGTGCTTCAAAGGTTATTTTAACAAGTAATTCCAACCTTGCAAACCCTCCATGCAGTATTTTTCTTCAGAAAATTGATCAAACTCAATCCCTATGGTTTTGTTACATCTTATTGTTGTGTTTTCTCTTCCAGTGGTTTTTTTCTTCTTTTGAGAATAAACCTCCTTGATTTTGGGTTCATACATCCTTCATTTTCCTCACTAAACATTCCCCGCCCTTCCCCCCACTAAAATTCCTTCATTTCACCATTTCCCTTATCAATCCCAGCTTGTTGCTACGCTTCTGGCACAAATCTATGTTTTCCCTTTCGCCCCCCTTGTTTCCCACCCATTTTGAGAAATTTAACTTTCATTATGTCCCTAACACATATCCCTACCTCCCATAATTTTTTCATATTTTTTCCTACCCTCCATCCCCTCCATTCCCTTCCCTCAATTTGATGTGTTTCTAGCCCTGTTTTACAGCTCAAATTCCCTTGCCCTATTTTGTTTGAAACTAGGGTTTTCTATCAAGATATGGGAGGAGAGATCTCAATATATGAGCCAACTTATATGCAAGATGAGTGAAGACTAATGAAAAGAGGATGCATAAGGGAGGAGAGATCTCAAGATATGAGCCAACTCATATGCAGGAGGTCAATGCATCATAATTTATTAGAAGATCGTTTGAGCGGGCATGCTGCCTAGGGTTTTGTCTAAAGGTATAAGAGGTAGGCTATCATCATGATTAACAAGCCTCTTTGCCATCAATTCCAAAAAGGATTAGGCAACTATAGCAGGGATCAATTTTCCAGTGTCAGAAGAGGTCATAGCTTCAGCAACTACTATCCCTAATCAACGTGAAATTTGGTTCAAGGGGATGGATTTAGACCTGGAACACTACAAAACTTTCTTGAAACCACAATACGAGGAGTCTCCTTCTCATGTTTTTCCTAGCAGGAAATTTTTGGACAAGTACAGGCCTTTAATGAAGATTATTATGAAGTATTTCACTTGTGAGGGCATTTTTAGCAGGCTATATTAGTACCATATCATATTAATGATGCATTTTACTTCCAAAAATCCCCTAAACCTACCTAACTATATTTTTAGAAGTTCGGTGAAGATGACAGAGAAGGTGCAATCTAAGAGAAGAGATCATCAAGAAAGCCTCTTTCATCATGCTCTAGTCAAGGTAATAATCCTCCATGAGTTGACACATATCAACATGTCATGGGAATATTTCTTGGAGGCAGCTACTCTCTTACCTATCTCCCACCAGTCAAAGACTAAAATCTATCCTTCATCCTCATCGGGACCATAGAGAGATGAAACATCAAACATGCCCTCAGTAAAAAAAAAATCAGACTAGAAAAAATATTTCAAAGACAGACAAGAAAGGTAAGAATTTGGTCCTTTTTCCTGAAGCAGAAGAGGAGATGCCTAGGTCTAAGCCTAAAACTAGGTGTGAGGAAAAAATACTATCTAAGGAGGTTGTTACTAAAGAAGTAGTGCAGAATAAAAACATGAGAGAGGAACCACCTCTGAGCGGACATGATTCACCATTACCTAATGAAGAAGAGGTATCTCCAGAAGTTGAGATGGTTGACCTACAAGGACAACATGGATATAAGGAAGAAGAAGATATCATCAAGGAGAAGGAGGCACAAATTAAAGAGCT
The DNA here is from genome assembly GCA_034641835.2 of Pinus albicaulis. Taxonomy (NCBI): domain Eukaryota; kingdom Viridiplantae; phylum Streptophyta; class Pinopsida; order Pinales; family Pinaceae; genus Pinus; species Pinus albicaulis. The sequence continues at coordinate 1,131,604,978 of CM076575.1, read as the reverse complement.
GAAGGATGACCTGTCCAAAGCCAATTTCATGGTCCATTTATTATAGCAGGAGAATAGACATATGAGACTGGATCTAATGCAGCAAAGCAAGCCACAAGAATACCCTCCATCATCAAGTAAAACATGTGTTTTGGAAACAAATTCAAAAGGTAAGGCCATCATTTATGTAGAGAAACTAGAAGAAAATAACATTCAAACACAGTCTAGGAGACCTAAGACAAGAGCAATGGCTAGGAAGGAATAGAATGTAGAAGCTCAATCTCCTCCTCAAGCCCAAGATACTATATTTGAATCCATAAGTGCTGAGATTGAGAAAAACAAGGAGTATTGGCTTGACATAGTGAATGTAAAATTGAAGAAGCTACTGGAAAAATCAAACAAGGATACCACCATGCAAAAAAATATGGCAATGAACTATTATGCTAAGAACATGATTTGCAAGGTTAGGGTGAAAAACATGAAGAAGAAACTCAAGAGAAACCTAAGAAGGCTTAAAATTAAGAAAATACTAGACCTATTGGCTGATGCATCACTGGCGGTATGATGGCAAAACATAAATCAAAGGAGAGAACATAAATTTTTGAAATTTTGAAGTTTTTGTGCACACGGGAAAAAGCATCCTACAGAAACGCAACAACTAGTTGTTGTGCTTTTCTCAGAGGGTCTAAATCCAAATTTCATGAGTGTTTGGGTAGCTAATGACATAAGGATATCATAAAATCACATTAGGATTCTTGTAAAGTCATAATTTTGAAGAAAATGATCAAATAATGCCTTTTCCACACCTTTCTGCCACCTTTTCAGAAATTCACTGCGTTTCTGGACACTTGTTTTTAAAATCAATTTTGAGGAGGCTAAAGTGATGAATTTGGATGACTAAATGGTCACAAGGTATAGTAGACATCCTAATCTCTCTTCACCAGCCTTCAGCAGCATTTAGAACCTCTTCTAAGTCATCAAATAATCAAGCCAAATTTGATGTGTTTCTGCTAGAGGAAATTTCGTGTGTTTCTGGGAAAGTTTTCTCTGTTTTTGTGTTTGGATATTTTTCACTACACGTGGAGTTCAAAGGTAAAAATTGGTCGATGTAATCGCTGACTCATGAGTTATCTAATTATTAATAGGCTTATTAATGATTATCATTGTAAATAATCTTGTAATTAATTCCTTGAGAGATAAGCTCAATTAGTTAGCTAAAAAAGGGGAAAGTTGTCTCTAACTTCCCTAGGATTTGGAAATGAGTCATTAGGATTAGGATTCAATCCCTTAGAGGTGGAATATTTTTTTTCCTCTATATGTACTCATAAACAAGTCAAAGATAAGGTTGGATACTTCAAGTTCACACTTTTTTGGAACTGATGTACTTGACTCCTTGCAGAAATAATTTACAGGCAATTGCAGCTATTTTTATGGGATTCTTGTGATGTGGTTAGTGACACTATTTTTCTCTAGTTTTCCTTATGAATCTAACGATTAATTATTTATAGTAGCCATTTATGTTCTTTTTATATAAATCTCTTAAGTTTTAAGTAGGAGACATTGTCTCATATGCTTTGTTTTGTCTAAGATTTTCATATAAGTGTTTTATCTTCTAAACAAATGAATTCACACATGCATGCTCATTTTACACCTTCTACATGATTTCCTCCTCACTACACTACATTGAAAAATCAATTTGTGTCACTAGTTACATCTATCTTGCCTCATTCTATGACTGCAGTTGATCCTTTGGAATACTTGGCCTATTTCCTAATCTGGTGATTCTTATCCAGTAAACCCTAATATTCTACAGTCACTTCCATTGGCTATGAGGTTGATTCTGAGAGATCCCTCTCTGATTTGGTAGGGTTAGTACCAAGTAAAATTTGATATGTGGTTACATGTTTGGTTTCCTTACACAGCCTTGGGAAACTGAGGAGTGCTAACAGGAGGTAACACCTAATATTCCCTCATATCACATATTCTCTTTGTGAGTACATTGAAAACATTCAGAAGCTTCATGGGATTCCAACTTCTCACCTACCCACCTCCAGTTTTCATGTAAAGCTACTTGGTGGATTTGAGGAAATAACTCCTCAATCCCGAGACATATGCCTAGGTAGATTTCCATGGCTTGCTTAAGCTACTCTATCCTAATATAAGAAGTAGGTAAGGAAGTTTGCAAGAAAGTTTTATTTTTATCTTTCTGTGAATGAATCACACAAAGAGAATAAAATTCATATCTAACCATGGATCTTCATTATTCCATCATGCATGAATGGAACGGTTGCCTTTAGGAACCTGTTGATTCCTCGAAAATCGTTGCAACAACATTGGGGATGACCACCCATTCGAGAACTTGATAATTGTTACTTTTCCATTTGGAATAGTGGCTCCGACTGGGGATGATGGGACCCATTTCCTAATAAATTATAATTGAGTATTTTTGTGGTATTTATTGATGTGTTTAGTGACACTATTTTTCTCTAGTTTTCCTTATGCATCTAATGATTAAGTATTTCTAGCAGCCATTTATGTCCTTTTTATGTAAATCTCTTAAGTTTTAAATAGGAGACATTGTCTCATATGCTTTGTTTTGTCTAAGATTTTCGTATAAGTGTTTTATCTTCTAAACAAATGAATTCACACATGCATGCTCATTTTACTCCTACATGATTTCCTCCTCACTACACTACATTGAAAATTCAATTTGTGTCACTAGTTACATCTATCTTGCCTCATTCTATGACTGCAGTTGATCCTTTGGAATACTTGGCCTAGTTCCTAATCTGGTGATTCTTATCCAGTAAACCCTAATCAAAACCCTAATATTCTACAGTCACTTCCATTGGCTGTGAGGTTGATTTTGAGAGAGCCCTCTCTGATTTGGTAGAGTTAGATACCAAGTAAAAATTTGGTCTGTGGTTACCTGTTTGGTTTCCTTACTCAGCCTTGGGAAACTGAGGAGTGCTAACAGGCGGTAACACCTAATATTCCTTCATATCACATATTCTCTTTGTGAGTACATTGAAAACATCCAGAAGCTTCATGGGATTCCAATTTCTCACCTACCCACCTCCAATTTTCATGTAAAACTACTTGGTGGATTTGAGGAAATAACTCCTCAATCCCGGGACATATGCCTAGGTAGATTTCCATGGCTTGCTTAAGCTACTCTATCCTAATATAAGAAGTAGGTAAGGAAGTTTGAAAGAAAGTTTTATTTTTATCTTTCTGTGAATGAATCACACAAAGAGAATAAAATTCATATCTAACCATGGATCTTCATTATTCCATCATGCATGAATGGAACGATTGCCTTTAGGAACCTGTTGATTCCTCGAAAATCATTGCAACAACATTGGGGATGACCACCCATTCGATAACTTGATAATTGTTCCTTTTCCATTCGGAATAGTGGCTCCAACTGGGGATGATGGGACCCGTTTCCCAATAAAGTATAATTGATTATTTGTGCGGTATTTATAACTAAATGTGGTTGATAAATGGGAGTGATAATGAGCTAAAATGTATATATATATATATATGAATTATGTTTCTTTTGTATTTGATTTCAAAGATTATCCTTAGTGTATGAAAATGTAGATTTATCAAACACTTACAGAAGTGAAAACAATTAAAGATAATTAATTTGATTAAATAGTTAATCAAATTAATTGGTTAAACACATATCGCATCAAATAATTGAATGGCTTGTACATATATGAAAAGATGGCAATCTTTGCATGTTCAAAAGTGAATTAATTCTAAATTGCATTTAGAATATACATATAACAAGACAATTAAAAAAGAAGTATGACTATTAATGAAAGATAACAAAACAAAAATATAAAGATAGAAGTACCCAATATATCTTAACTCTTCTCATGCAAGAAATAGCTATGGTCCAGCCTTTCTATTAAGATGATTTTCAAAAGTACAAAAGTGCAACTTCTCAAAGCCTTCCTTAAAAAATTTCAAGACCTTTTTCTTCAAGACATGAAAGGGTTTATATAGCTAATACTAGGAAAGTAAAAATAGAAAATACACAAAGTTCTGAGGAGGTTTAAACAACTCTCCTTAAAATAAGAGATAATAGGACAAAAATAGATTCTATTTGAATGATGAGCTCAAGAGTGTGATGTCGTCTCTTTTCCCATTTTCTTCTTGAGCTCGTAAATATCTATCATTGGTTGAAATTTAGGAGGTTGAGCTAGCTTTATGCACAGATGTCCAGTGTACACTACATCTGAAAGTGCAGGAATCATGTGAGAGGATGTTTCAGCAAGGCATCACAGCATTAGCCACTCGCTGTGTGGCTTGACAAGATATTTCCAAATCAAGCTTTGATAGTTTCTTAATGTCATCCTGCTTTCTCTTTAACCTTTCTTGCCATTGTTTCATCAAAAATTTGACATCAAGCAGCGAACCAAGTGGGAATTCTTAAATAAGATTGCCCCTAAATAAATTATTACTGACAATTTGAGTAATATTGTTTGCAACATCCCTTGCTCTGAAGATAGCCCTTTCTGCTTGCTTTAGCTTTATGTCCTAATATGTAAAGAGGATTTCTTTTTGTGAATCCTCTATTCTTGGAAGATATGCTACTTTTCCTTCTACGTTGTCTTGTCAAGTGATGAATTCCGAAATTTTCATCAATGTCATAAAAATTTGTCCTCAGGTCAAATGATTGATTCATCAGTGAATCACTTTTTTTGCATAGATCATTGATGAATGTCAATTTCTGGTAGAAGATTACTTGTTATTGTGATAACAGCGTGCTTAATTCCATTGCTTCCTTTTTAAAGTCTTCAATTTTCATATTATCCTTCAGTTGCTCGATTATGAATTGCAGTTGTTGAATTTGAGTCTCTTTGACTTTAATATAAATTTTATATTGCAATTTCAATTGATCAAAGCTATGTTGTAATTGTGAAAATCATGTTTGCCACTGTTGATCAGTACTCTAATTTTCCTTTAACAAATCTTGTTCTAGCTGGAGGATTCTATCATCCTTTTCCTTGACCAATCATTGTACTTTTGATGCTTTGTCAATAGTGGCAGTCGCATAGGCACCTAAAAATTGTGATAGTCTTCTTAAGTCATCATAAGGATTGTTTTAGGGATCTTTCCACACCACCTCCATTAGTATGTCTCCGGGGTCTAGGGCCTAGGATTGGCCAACTCTTCTCCTCTTTCTCTGCCTACTCATCACAACCCGATGCTTGGGACTATAAAATATGTCAAGAGGAGGGATATATTCAATCCTCAAAACAATTTCTGATGAAGGGAATTTCAAGATGAATTCAATTTCATCTGTGCTGTCTGATTTGTTAAAAGCCCTAATAGTAAGCGGGCTCTATCTATTTCCTTGAGGAGTGTTTCTTATCTCTTTAGGATCAAAAGTGTTTACCTCTTTCTTTCCTTTGATTTGTTTCTAAAATTGTTCCCAAACCTTATCCAAATCACTGTTGAATAATGTATCAACAATTTTTTGTGTTGTCGATGTGCCTTCTTTTGTTCCCTATAGGACTTCATTGTCCTTTGGAGGCTGCTCCATAATCTTATCTTTCTGTAGAATTGATTGAGACACCCTCAACATGTCCATAGGGATACCTTCCAACCTCTTATTCCTATATTCTTTAAACTTAGTAATTTGTTATGGATTGAGATAGATCTTTGCCAGCTTTTCCACCTATAGGTATGATTCAGCAGACTCAAACTATCCTAGGCTATTAGGTTTGGGTCAAACTATCTACCAGGAATGGTAGATAATTCTAAACACTAAATTTGATTGATTTCAAGAAGAACATGCTTGAAATTACCTAAATCATGAACACCACAATTGATATGATGTTGTGTAACCAGCTCCAAAAATAGAAGAAAAGAGATATCAACGCCTTAGAAATGAGCACTTCGAGGGGGCAACCTCCAATACATTACATAAATGAACAATTCTTGGATGATACAATTTACAAAACCTCCTTTCTATATATAGGAGTCCATGGGGCCATAATGTAATCCTAGTGGGCCACAATGTAATCCTAGCCGACCTAACAATAATAATTTAAGGGCACAATAATAACAAAATGGAGGTTACAAGGGTACAATAATAACAATAAGGGGGTTACACTAACAACAATAAGGGACTATACTAGTCATATAGCGACCTAACATGCCCCTCTCCTTCAAAAAAATTTTGTCCTCAACGCTTGAGTAGCTCTGGGTGCTTCTATATAAAATTCTCATCCTCCCATGTAGAATCTTTAGTGGGTAAGTTCTTCCACTTGATGAGATACTCTGAAATTGATCAATTCCGTAGTTGTCGAGTTCTTGTTTCCGTGACCGCTTCAGGTTCCAATATGATTTTTCCTTCCTCATCAAGTTCTGGCAATATTGTTTGAAATGGAAGATTTTCACCTATAACCTTCTTTAAGCATGAAACATGGAAAACTAGATGTACTCATGAAGAAGCAGGAAGCTCCAATTTGTATGCCATAGTACCAATATTTTGCAACACCTTGTAAGGACAATAGTACTTTGGTGATAATTTATTATCCTTCTTAGCTTGCTTGAGGGACATTTGTTTGTATGGTTGTAGGCGTAAAAATACCTTGGGCTTCCATGTAGCTCTTGAATTCTGTCCATAAATGTAGTAGCAACTGTACTTGCTTTAAATGGATGAGATAATGCACAAAAGTGTGCATACTTGGTAAGTCTATCAACTACCACCATGATGACATTCTTTCCTTCGGACATAGGTAAACCTGTGATAAAATCCATTGAAATCTCCTCTCAACGTTGACTTGGAATGGATAAAGGTTGTAGAAGTCACGGGGTCTTAATTGTCTCCACTTTATTCTGCTGGCAAACCAAACATTCCGCCACAAACTTTTGAATATCAGATTTAAGGCCATCCCAAAAAAATTCTTTCTTCACCCTGTGGTAAGTTTTTAAAAATCCTGAGTGTCCTCCTAAAGGAGAAGTGTGCAATTCCAGAAAAATATTTTGTTTTAGTTGGGAATTCTTACAAAGATATAAGCGATCTTTGTACCATAAGGAATCATTTTTCCAACTAAATGTATCAGATGTACTAGGATCTTGCTGCAACTTTTGAATGAGTGTCCATACATCTTTGTCCTTCTTCATTCATCTCTTGCTTCGGTTATCCAATCTGGTTGGATAATAGAAATGGCACAAAGCAATGCTTCCACCTCTTCATTCTTTCTTGAGAGTGCATCTGCAACAACATTAAGCTTTCCTTTTTTGTAGATTATTTCAAAGTCATAACCCAACATCTTTGTGTCCCATTTTTGCTGCTCTTCTGAAGATAGTCTTTGTTCCAAAAAGTGTTTAAGACTATCATGATCAGTTTTTACCTTGAAGTGTCTTCCCATTAGGTAAGTTCCCCATTTCTTTAGTGCATGCAGTATTGCTAACATTTCCTTCTCATAAATAGGTTTCTGTAAATACTTTCCTTTGATTGGACGACTTTCAAAAGCAATGGGTCTTCCTTCATGCATTAAAACTGCACCAATTCCATTTCCTGAGGCATCACATTCCACAATAAAGGTTTTTGTGAAGTCTGGTGTAGCTAAGACCGGTGCTAGGCACATTGCCTCTTTAAGACGTTCAAAGGCCTTAGTTGCTTCAGGAGACCATGAAAATGCATCTTTCTTCAATAATGTTGTTAGAGGTGCTGCTATTCTCCCATAATTCTTAACAAACTTGCGATAATACCCTGTTAACCCGAGAAATCCTCGCAACTTCTTTATGGTAGTGGGGACTTTCCATTCCTTAATGGCTTTAATTTTGTTAGGGTCTACTTTAACACCCTCGTGAGATACAATATGACCCAGATATTCCACCTCTTGTACTCCAAAGAAACATTTGGATGTTTTTGCACATAATTGTTTCTCCTGCAATAGTTTGAGCACCCTGTCAACATGTTCAACATGATCCTTCCAAGACCTGCTGTAGATTAGTATATCATCAAAAAATACTAGCACAAATTTTCTAAGGAAAGGTTTGAAAATGGAATTCATCAACCCTTGAAATGTAGAAGGTGCATTGGTAAGGCCAAAAGGCATGACCAAAAATTCATAATGACCCTCATGAGTTCGAAATGTTGTTTTTGGAATATCTTCAGTCTTCATTCTAATTTGATGATATCCTAAGCGAAGATCAAACTTGGTAAAATAAATTTCTCCATGTAATTCATCCAATAATTCATCAATCACAGGAATGGGAAATTTATCTTTAATGGTGAGCTTATTGAGCTCCCTATAATCCGGACACATTCGCCATGATTCATCCTTCTTGTGTACCAATACTACAGGAGCAGAGAAAGAACTTTGACTAGGTTGAATTATACCCGCCTCTAACATTTCTGCAATCATACGTTCAATTTAGCTCTTTTGGAAGTAAGGATATCTATAAGGCCTGATGTTTGGAGGAACACTTCCTGGAATCAAATGAATAGCATGATCATGATCACGAATAGGTGGGAGTCCTTTGCGAGTTTCAAACACCTTGGAATGATTGTCCAAGACTTGTTGGAGATCTGCAGAAATAGATGATTTTGATGTCGGAACTTCTAGTGAGCATAATTGTGCAATTACTCCTTGTTGTTCTTTCTTTAGAAGCTTTGTCATGACATTAGAGCTTATTATCCTTCCCGGCTTCCCTTCAATACCCCGTAATTCGACTTCCTTTCCTTTTGAAAAAAAAATCAAGAAAATTTCTTGAAAATTAAAAGCTACCGTCCCCAAAGATTGTAACCATTGTACTCCTAGTACAACATCAGCACCTCCCATAGGAATGGAAAGCATTGGAATAGTCAATACATATTCCCCCATGATTAGCTTGCTATTATGGCATTTTCCAGAGCAATTTATAGTTCCTCAATTTGCAACCATCACTTGACATTCTGGTGCTGGGTATAGGAAACAATTTAATTCCTTGGCTACCTTACAATGAATAAAATTATGGGTGCTACCTGAATCAATCAATACTATTACCTTTTTCTTCTTGATTTGTCCTTCTATCTTGAGAGTTTGAGGAGTGGTAATTCCTGCCAATGAATTACACGATATGGTCAGATTCATTTCTTCCTCTTCTAGGGCTGGTTCCTGGTGTATATCCTCTTCTTGTTCATTTTCTTCTTCCTCTTCACAATCTATGTAAAATAATTTCTTCTCGACACACTTATGACCTTTAGTGTATTTGCTATCACAACTGTAGCAAAGCCCTTTTGCTCTTTTTTCTTCCAATTGTTGTGGTGTCAACCTTGTAGGTTGTGGAAATCTAGACGTAGCAACACTTCCTTCTTTATAGAATTGAGTGGTAGGCTTCCTTGTCGCCATTATTTTACATTCAACTTTTCTTGCCAACATGAATGCCTTCTCCAATGAATCCGGTTCCAAAACACGAACTTCATGTTGGATGTTATCCTTTAGAGTGCCTATGAAGAGATTGATCCTGTGTTCCTCTGGAATATCAGTTACCCTTATATTCAATTTTTGGAAGTCCTCAATGTGCTGCCCCACTAAACCCTTTTGTTTGAGATTTATCAATTGGCTAAAGAAGGTGTTGTTCTTTGTATCCTCATAATGTGCTATCATTTCCTTCGTAAAAATTGACCAAGTGACAATTTTTTTACGGGAGCAAAGCCATCGATACCATACAAATGTATTTTGTTCTAAATGTAAAGTTGCAATGCGTACCTTTTGTGTGTTTTGCACGTTATGGAGATCAAAAATTGCTCCATCTGTAGTATCCATGTTACAGGATCCTTTCCATCAAACTTCCTCATATCCATTTTTGGAATATGGTGGTTCTTCCCGCCAACATTAGAGTTTATTAAATCACGATTAACATTTATTTTGTTCTCATCATGAGGTTCTTCTACTATCTTTTCACCATTAGGAAACATTTCTTGTATCAACTTTGTCAAACCTTCGATGTCTATTTTTAGATCATTCTTCATGTTTTCCATCTTAGCTTCCATGCCAGCTTCCATGCCATCCATCTTAGCTTCCACGCCATCCATATTAGCTTGCACGCCATCCATCTTAGCTTCCATGCCTTTCTTCAAAACTTCCATTTCATTTTTTGTTTCTCTTTGCGAGAGTGAAATTTTTTGCACTTGCTCTTGTAATTTTGATAGATCATGTTGCAATTCTTCATCTTCATGAGTCATAGTAGAGCCTTCTGAAGGCTTAATGGGTGTTGAATTATTTTTACAGGGAATATTTTAGAACCCAATACTGATATCTATTCTACAATACGCCCTTGGAATCAATTCAAATTGATTCTTCAAACAAGACTTATGCAATTCGGAAAAAAAATACACACCTTTTTCTTTCTTTTGAGGAGCTCGATATTGAAATTGGATTATCTTTGTGATTACAGAACTTCAATATTTGATTTTTGGTACCAACGTAGCCCTCTGAATTATCTTTCAAATTCCACAGGTCTAACCTGATTTGGATTCTCCAAGACAAAGTTGTGTCCAATATCCCACAATGACCTAATTATGGACTTGTTCAGTAGAGAGAACTTGTATGACTTTCCACGTGTCACTGTTTCATCCTTTGTCTCTGAAATTGATAGCCAAGAAACTACAGTCCGTGTACTTGCAACTAATTTTTACGGCACTCCAATCCAATACCCAGAGAGAGAGTTATTGAACTTTTCCCACGATCACCTCTTTGAGATAAAATTGAGGAGCTTGAAAAAGCACTACCTTACACAGATCATATCTCCAAAAATGTTGCGAACCAAGCTCTGAAATTTTTTGACGAATTTCTTCAGGATTTCAGCTTCGCACCATACGAATTTCAGATTCTGAACCATCGTAGAAAAAAATTTATAGCACAAATTCCACGATGACCTGTTTAGGAGCCTGAAAAAAGACCTAACTTCCATAGATCATATCTCCGAAAATATTGCGAACCAAACTCTGAAATTTTTAGAAAATATTCCTTAGGATTGCAGCTTCTCACCCTAAAAATTTCAGCTTCTGAAACTTAGTAGAAAAATAGTTATAGCGAAAATTCCACGATGACCTGTTTGGAGCAGCGAAACCCTAGAATCCAAAGCTCTGATACCAAATGTTGTGTAACCAGCTCCAAAAATAGAAGAAAAGAGATATCAATGCCTTAGAAATGAGCCACTTCGAGGGGGAAACCTACAATACATTACATAAATGAACAATTCTTGGATGATACAATTTACAAAACCTCCTTTCTATATATAGGAGTTCATGGGGCCATAATGTAATCCTAGTGGACCACAATGTAATCCTAGCTGACCTAACAATAATAATTTAAGGGCACAATAATAACAAAATGGGGGTTACAAGGGTACAATAATAACAATAAGGGGGTTACACTAACAACAATAAGGGACTATACTAGTCATATAGGGACCTAACATATGAAATGATGTTCATGCGAAATTTTTGGCTTCTTTCAAGGCTTTTGTTAGTCCATAACCTACTGTGACATAGACAATCTCTCTAGCCAAGAGTTTATCAAGTACATAAAGTGGGAGAACATGGGGCGTGGATAGACTACCAAAATCCTTAACATATGTAAATAATTCTTCTCCAAACAATTTTCCTATAGCTATGAAATCATCTCTGGCTTCATTTGACGGTCTTGGGGATTTTTCTCCAAAAATAGCTTGATGTAGGGGTAAAATGACTCCATGACAAATTCTATAAAAATGAGACTCGAAATTGGACTCCCAAAGGATATTGTGGTATATATGGATGGGGGTAGGGTCTTGTACAGTCCATTTCCACCAATGTTTGGGAAATTGGCAGTAAATCATACTGCATCCATGATATATGCGCTCATGAAGAAGGGGGAAAATGTCTTAGGAGTGACTTTCCACTTTTTTCTATACCCTAAGATGAGAGAGACAATTATTATTGGAAACGATAATGGCCCAATCCATAATATATGAATCTGATGTGGCATCGATGAGTGGAACCCATTCAACTGAAAATGTATTTGTATTAGGGTATCTGAACATCCTATACATCATAGCAGCAATATAGCAATACGGACCAATAAGAGAAGAAATGGAGTACATACCCTTATCATCATTTTTTTGTGTGTTGGGGTTGTGTCTCCATTACCTTATTGGCTTTGATTCTAGCTTTTTTTTCCTTTGAAAATTGTAGAAGGAAATTCTTGTCATATACCTTATGTCAGTTGGGTATATGATACATTCTCTTCAAATCTTCCACCTTGAAAGACCCAATTACTATTTCCCTTGAAGTTAGGAATGTCCTTTCTGCAATATTCAAATTATTGATTATCCACTTCACCATGTCTATATAGGGAATAGTTTTAGGGCGAAAAATAATTCGATGGAGGAAATAATTGGTGAAATCACTACAAGAAGTTTCAGAGGATGTTGGAGGATCAGCTATGGCTACCATTTTAATTATTCCGGGCTTTTCACCCTCAAATTATTTATACATGGCCTCCCATGAGGAAGTTCGATAGTCTAGAGTACATTTTGTATCAAATAATAGCGGAGGTATCTCTATGACTCATGAAGTAGGAGGTGCTCGGTGTGGAGTAGCCATGGGTTTCTTGTATTTCTTCGTAGCCTTTGACATCTCACAAGAGTCTTGCTTCTCAGGGCTAGCCTGCAGAAAGATGAAAACTGAAAATGAAGAACAACACTTGGAATGCAGGAATGATTAACACGAAAGTTTGAAGTGATGGAAAATATGGTTCAAATGAAAAAAATATAGAAACATTAAGTAACAGGCAATCAAATCACTTAGGGACTTGAGAGCTTCAATACCATTATGACTTGTCATAATTTAAAAACATGAGTTCATGTGGTTTACTTTGATAGCTCAGCGCTTAATTAAGACCTCGTATCGCAAAATTTCTTTGGAGTGTAACTCTAAAACATGTGATATGTTTAATTCACATATAAGATATCGTGGCATTGGAGGGGTAAGCATGCTTTAATTTTTATGATGCGATAATAATATCGCGATCGCAAAACTTGTGGAGTGAGTGAATGCATAATAGACTTGTGTAATTGTGATTGCGATATATTGCATTGGGGATTTAGAATGGGCAATATGAATGGTACCAAAATGGATTTGTGATTGCACAACGATAAAATTTGACGTGGCGGAAAGGTGGGTCCTACCAATGGATTTATAATAACACCCGTGAGAAAGCCTTTTCCTTCTTTATTGTTCTCTCTTAATTTAAATCCTTTATGCAAACTTATTTATGTGTTCGGGCAACATCGAATTGCACGTTTTCAATATAGCACTTTGAGTGTTGCAGCCTGCTAGTTGGAATTGCGATATGCGGTATGTGATGGGGATTTTGTTACATTTATTTGAGGTCTTCAGCTAATAGGATCCAAGCTTATGTTTCGGATATCAATGTTTTGTCCTAAAAAGAATAAAAATGTTTTATTAACCTAAAATTTAAAAATGAAAAAAAGTCCCCATTATTTCCTAAGGTAACTATATAAAAATAATGGGGGGGTTGTTGAATAGCACAACAATTGACTATTCACTGGAAGAACCAGTTATCTCTGATTTACAATAATGAAATTTTCAAAACTTTAATAAGTAAAAATGATTTAGGAAAGGAAAAATATATTTTAAATATTGAATAAGTAAAATTACTCTGAATAAAAAAACTCATTTTATTGTAATTCTTTTAAAACCTCTTATAGATGAAAATATTTAACTTTGTATAGCAGCCATTAATCAACTATAAAGAGAAATTCAAGATGAATATCCCATCCATTTGTGATTGCAATCGTTAGAGATAAATTCATATATATATATATATATATTCTTTGTTTTATTTTATTTTATTTTATTTTAAAACGCTTAAAAATCATTGCCCTGGTTTGGTGACCAAATAGTGACAATGTCATTCACCGGTTGTAATTAAGCTGAACAAGTTGGCTCATGATGAGACCCCTTGTATTATGGTTAAAATAATCATAAGCCATTACCCTGGTTTGATATTCAGTAGTGGTAATGTTAGCCTATTATTTTCCTATGATCATGGTAAGCAGGCTCTTGCTGAGACCTCTTATCTTTTAAGTTTTATATATTTTTGAATTACACTCTAAAAATAGTATGATTAATGGATGGGGAGAATCATTGACTCCTTAAGAGTTTTAGATGAAAATTTGGAGTTAATGATTCTTAGCTACAAAATAGTCTTTACTTTTAAAAATAAAACCTTTATTAACTAATAATATGAGCAAAAGATTTTTTAAAGTTTGAGGTTTAAAGGAATTTACAACTCCTATGGAAAATGATTTTAGAATTTTATGATAATTATCCAATTCTCAATGTTGTAACCACTTCCTTAAAAATTCCTACTTTCAAAGCAAACATCTCATAGGATGATTAGAAATTTTGATAAAAAAATCCAAAAGCATGTTACTTAACATTATTTTCTAACAAGCCCACTTGGTGTAGAGCAGTCGGTGATGGGGTGCTCTGTTAAGGCACTCTGTTTGCAAGGTCGTCGGTTCGAAACCCATGGGTGGGATGGGAGGAGAAAAAATGGAAATATTAGGATTAGTCTAAACTACCAAAAAAAAAAAACATTATTTTCTAATAGATCTAAATATGCAAATGAAAATACCTACATATTTACAGTAGAAGAAATGTTCTTCTAAGAAAAGAATTTTTTTAGAATAAACCCATTAACAGGAAGATATTCTCTCTTTCCTTGCAGATCTTGCAGTATGAAGGTTCATGGGCCTACTTGTTCAACAATTTGAAATGGTCCAAGCCACATTTTCTAGAATTTAGTATGCTTTGCTTTTTCCTCATGTACCTTGTCCCATTTGAGGACAAGATCTCCAATTTTAAAATATTTTTTGGAAACAAACTTGCACAGAAATAATATTTAACTATCTGTTGATGGTGATCATGTGTCATATTTTCTTTTTCCCTTTCTTCTTCTAATTTAAGTATTTGAGAAATTCTTAATTGCAAAGAAGAGGAAGGTGTTTCTTCGATAAATTGGACTAGGGCTAATGATGGAAAAGCTAGGTTTGAAGGAATGATAGCTTCTTTCCCATATACTTAATTGAAGGGATAAGTACCTATGGAGGACTTTTGGGTTATACAATCATCCCATAGAGAAAATTTCAAATATTTATGCCAATTCTTTTGGCTCTGATCAATAGTTATTTTAATAATTCTTATGAGGATTTTATTGGTTGACTCTGCTAAAACATTCCCTTGGGGATAGAAATTAGCGAATTATTTAAGTTTAAATCCTCTCTTAAGATCATATTAAGTCATATTATTACCTGAAAATTAAGATGCAATGTCAAACATAAGTGCATTTGGTAAACCAAACTTGGTAATAATGAACTGATCAATGAATTTGAGAATAGCATTAGAATTGGCTACCTTTAGTGGAATTTCTTTCACCCACTTGGTGAAGTATTCTGTAGCAATAAGGATATACTTATGATGTTTGGAAGAGTGAGGAACAACATCACCTATGATATCTTATCCCCATTGCTCAAAAGGTTGCTCAATGTTCATCGGTTGAAGAGGTAAAGTTGGTCTTTTCTGTCTTCCAGTAGCAGTATGACAAATTTTTCACTTCCTTGCAAATGCATGGGTATCTTTGAATAGAGTTGGCCAACAATACCATGCATGCAGGATTTTATGGGCAGTGATATATCCTCTGAAATTCCCACTAGTTTGCCCGTCGTGTAGTTCATGCATAACGTTTTCTACTTCATACTTTTCAAGGTATATTAACAAAACATAATTGTAGTTTTTCCTGAATAACTCATTATTAATGATTTCATATCGATTGGATTTTAATATTAAAGTTCTTTTTCTTTTATAATTGAGTTTAGGAGGAGCATATCCATTTTTTAAGTAAAACATAAGATCATCATATTGGGACGCAGTATCATTTAATATTACCTCAGATATGTGTACAATGTTACCTGAGTCCTCATTAGATGGTATATTGGAAGCTCCAATAAGCAATCTACAAAAACCTTGTCCTATGAAAAGTTTAGCTATTTCTATGTCTATCTCATATTATTACAGAGCGGTGACCCAATTTTCTCTCTTTTCTCCTAATTCTTTTTGTACAAGTAATTGTCTCACTGCTCGGAATGGGACTATTACTTTAGTGTGTGTCTTTAGAAGAAAAGGCCTGAAATTCTTTATATATTTGAAAACAAAAAAACCTTATTTCTCCACCTCTGAATAATTCATTTCAGGACCTTGAAAATTTGAACTAAACAAAGAGATGGGTGCCTCAATTTGATGATCGTTAAGTTGTGTTAGAACAACATCATAAGATGTTTCAGAAACAAAATTATATAAAAATAAATTGATCATAAAAAATTGGAGTTGTTAAAGAGGGAGAATTTATAATGGCTTGCTTGATAGAATCAAAGCTTCTCTTCATTGTGACCCCATTTAAAAACTGATTTTTTCTTGATCATGGCTTGTAATGGAAGAAAAATTTGGGAAAAATAAGGAACACATCTCTTGACAAAATTTATTTATCCTAGGAAAGACTGAATTTATTTCTTAGTGTGGGGCAACAAGATTTCAAAGATTTCCTTAATCCTTTCAGGATCAATGCAAATTCCTTCTTTTGATACAATAAATCCTAAACGTTTTCCTTCACTAAGAGTGAAGTAAGACTTTTTTGGATTTAATGAAATTCCATATTTTTTAAAATAGTCAAAGAGCTGTTTTAAATCGTGAAAATGGTTTCTTATTTTCTTGGAATAAATTTTTATGTCATCCAAGTAAACAACAATAGTTTTGTCTATCAGACCTCTAAAATTTATGTCCATGGCTCTTTGGAAGTTTTCCCCTGTGTTTATTAAACCAAAAGGAATTTTTGATAGGCATAAGTTCCCCATTTGGTCCTGGACATAGTTTTTAACCTATCATCTGGATGAATCATAATTTGGTTATATCTTGAAAACCTATCAAGGAAAGACATAAGTTTGGAACCTACTACAGATTATAAGATTTGTTCCATGGGTGGTAAAGGAAAATTGTCCTTCTGACAAGCTTTACTCATATTTCTAAAATAAATGCAAATGTGTATGTCACCATTCTTATTCTTGAAAGGCACTAAATTTGAGACCCATTTTGAATGCCTGACAGTAAAAATAATTTTGTCTTTAAGGAGTTTATTCAGCTCGTTCTTGATTTGATTTTCTAGATTGGGGTGAATCTTCCTTAATTTCTATTGAACATGTTTTTCATTGGAAATCATTGGAATAATGTGTTGAATAATGAAGGCATCATATGTTCTGAGATCTTCATAGCTCCAAGTGAAAAAAATCTTATATATTTTCAATAAATGAATGAAGGTTGATATCTCATCAAGTGAGAGACCAAGACCTAGATTGATGTTTTGAAGTTTGAGATCAATTCCAAGGTTTACAAGTTCAAACCTCAAGGTTGAACTTTGAATTTTGGAGTTAGTAACCTTCTAAAATCTATCTTTTAGGTCATATACATCTTCAAGTTTAACCACATATTTAGGTAGATAATTTTTGTTATGAAACCATCTCCAAAAATAAAATAAAAGAAAGATCAGCACCTTAGAATTTAGCCACTTCGAGGGGGCAACCTCCTTTACATTACATAAATGAACAATTCTTGGATGATACAAATGAAAAAACCTCCTTTATATATATAGGAGTCCATGGGGTCCCAGACTTAACAATAATAATGTAAGGGCACAATAATAACAATATGGGTGTTACAGGGGTACAACAATAACAATAAGAGGGCTACACTAACAACAATAAGGGACTACATTAGTAATATAGGGACCTAACATGCCCCTTCCCTTAAAAAAAGTGTTGTCCTCAATGCTTAAGTAGTGTTGGATGATTTTGTATAAAATTCTCACCCTCCCATGTTGATCCTCAGTGGGTGAGTTCTTCCACTTGATGAGATAATCTGAAATTGATCAATTTTGTAGTTTTCAAGTTATTGTTTTCGTGACTGCTTCAGGTTCCAATATGATTTTTCCTTCCTTGTCAAGTTCCGGAAATATTGTTTTAACTGGAATTTTTTCATCTATAACCTTCTTTAAGCATGAAACATGGAAAACTAGATGCACTCGAGAAGAAGAATGAATCTCCAATTTGTATGCCATAGTACTAATATTTTGCAACACCTTGTAAGGACCATAGTAATTTGGCGTTAATTTATTATCCTTCTTAAATTTCTTTAGGGACATTTGTTTGAATGGTTGTATCCGTAAAAATACCCAGTATACTACATCAAAACTTCTCTCGCTTCGATGTTGATATGCCTGTTGTTTCATTCGATTTTGTGCCAAATTTAGGTTATCCTTTAAGAGTTGGAGAACTTGTTGTTGATGATCGATGTGATATTCCACTGCTTGAACCTTAGAATTTTCTCATAAATATGATGTGATGGACAGTGGATGATATTCATAAAGTGCCATAAATAAGGTCATTTTTGTTGCAGTATGGAAGGAAGTGTTATACTACCATTCAGCCAAAGGTAACCACTTGACCCATTATGTTTGTTTATCAGATACAAAACAACGAAGATATCCTTCCAAACATTTTTTCGCTATCTCAGTTTTCCCATCGGATTGAGGATGATAAGATGAGCTATGAGCTACTTGAGTACCCAAAGAAGAAAATAATTCCGTCCAAAAATTTCCAGTAAAAATGGGATCTCTGTTACTTCCAATAATCTTTGGGTTTCCATGTAGCTTTTGAAATGTTTCCATAAATGTAGTAGCAACTGTACTTTATTTAAATGGATGAGATAATGCACAAAAGTGTGCATACTTGGTAAGTCTATCAACTACCACCATGACGACACTCTTTCCTTCGGACTTAGGTAAACCTATGATAAATTCTATTTAAATCTTCTCCCAACATTGACTTGGAATGGATAAAGATTGTAGAAGACCTGGGGTCTTAATTTTCTCAAATTTATTTTGCTAGAAAACAAGACATTCTGCCACAAGTTTTTTAATATCAGATTTAAGGCCATCCCAAAAAAATTATTTCTTCACCCTGTGGTAAGTTTCTAAAAAGCCTGAGTGTCCTCCTAAGATAGATGTGTGCAATTCCAAAAGAGTATTTTGTTTTAGTTGGGAACTCTTACAAAGATATAAGCCATCTTTGTACCATAAGGAATCATTTTTCCAACTAAATGTATCATATGTACTAGGATCTTGCTGCAACTTTTGAATGAGTTTCCTAAGCGATCTTTGTACC
This sequence comes from Pinus albicaulis, assembly GCA_034641835.2. Classification (NCBI taxonomy): domain Eukaryota; kingdom Viridiplantae; phylum Streptophyta; class Pinopsida; order Pinales; family Pinaceae; genus Pinus; species Pinus albicaulis. The sequence goes on along the minus strand of CM076575.1, from coordinate 1,131,585,703 downwards.
ATAAGGAATCATGTTTCCAACTAAATGTATCATATGTACTAGGATCTTGCTGCAACTTTTGAATGAGTTTCCACACTTCTTCGTCCTTCTTCCATTCATCCCTTGATTGAGTTATCCAATCTGGTTGGATAATAGAAATGACATATAGAAATGCTTCCACCTCTTCATCCTTTCTTGAGAGTGCATCTGCAACAACATTTAGCTTCCCTTTTTTGTAGATGATTTCAAAGTCATAACCCAACATCTTTGTGACCCATTTTTATTGCTCTTCTAAATATGGTATTTGTTCCAAAAAGTGTTTAAGACTATCATGATCATTTTTTATCTTGAAGTGTCTTCCACTTGGGTAAGGTAACCATTTCTTTAGTGCATTTACTATTTCCAAAATTTCTTTCTCATAAACAGCTTTTTGTAAATACTTTCCTTTGATTGGACGACTTTCAAAAACAATGGTTCTTCCTTCTTGCATTAAAACCGCACCAATTCCATTTCTTGAGGCATCACATTCCACAATAAATGTTTTTTCAAAGTGGGAAGTAACTAAGACCAGTGTTATGAACATTTCCTCTTTAATATGCTCAAAGGCCTTAGTTGCTTCAGGAGTCCATGAAAATGCATATTTCTTCAATAATGTTGTTATAGGTGTTGTTATTCTCCCATAATTCTTAACAAACTTGCGATAATACCATGTTAACCCGAGAAATCCTTGCAACTACTTTATGGTTGTGGGGAATTTCCATTCCTTAATGGATTTAATTTTGTTAGCGTCTACCTTAACACCCTCGTGAGATACAATATGACCCAGATATTCCACATCTTGTACTCCAAAGAAACATTTGGTGTTTTTTGCATATAATTGTTTCTCTTCCAATAGTTTGAGCACCCTATCAACATATTGAACATTAACCTTCCAAGACTTGTTGTAGATTAGTATATTATCAAAAAATATTAACAAAAATTTTCTAACGTTTTGAAAATGGAATTCATCAACCCTTGAAATGTAGAAGGTGCATTGGTAAGGCCAAAAGGCATGACCAAAAATTCATAATGACCCTCATGAGTTTGAAATGTTGTTTTCGGAATATCTTTAGTCTTCATTCTAATTTGATGATATTCTGAATGAAGATACAACTTGGTAAAATAAATTGCCATGTAATTCATCCAATAATTCATTAATCACAGGAATGGGAAATTTATCTTTAATAGTGAGCTTATTGAGCTCCCTATAATCCGAACACATGTGCCATGATCCATCCTTCTTGTGAACCAATACTATTGGAGTAGAGAAAGAACTTTGACTAGGTTGAATTATACCAACCTCTAACATTTCTGCAATCATACGTTCATTTTCGCTCTTTTGGAAATAAGGATATCTGTAAGGCCTGATTTTTGGAGGAACACTTCCTGGAATCAAATAAATAGCATGATCTTGATCACGAATGGGTGGGAGTCCTTTGGGAGTTTCAAACACTTTGGAATGATTGTCCAAGACTATTTGGAGATCTGGAGAAATAAGTCATTTTGATGTTGGAACTTCTAGTGAGCATAATTATGCAACTACACCTCATTTTTCTTTCTTCGTCATACATTAGAGCTTATATCTTATCCGGCTTCCATGCGATACCCAATAATTCAACTTCCTTTCCTTCCGAAAAAACAAAAATATTCAAGAAAAGTTCTTGAAAATTAAAAGCTATCATCCCCAAAGATTGCAACCATTGTACTCCTAGTACAACATCAACACCTCCCAATGGAATGGAAAACATTGGAATATTCAATACATATTCCCCCATGGTTAGCTTGATATCATGGCATTTTCCAGAGAAATTTATACTTCCTCTGTTTGCAACCATCACTAGACATTCTATTGCTGGGTATAGGAAGAAATTCAATTCCTTGGCTACCTTACAATGAATAAAATTATGGGTACTACCTTAATCAATCAACACTATTACCTTTTTCTTCTTGATATGTCCTTCTGTATTGAGAGTTTGAGGAGTGGTAATTCCTGCCAATGCATTACACGATATGGTTGGACTCATTTCTTCTTTCTCTAGGGTTGATTCCTAGTGTATATCCTCTTCTTTTGAAGTGTCTTGTTCATTTTCTTCCTCCTCTTCACAATCTATGTAAAGTAATTTCTTCTCAGCACACTTATGACCTTTAGTGTATTTTCTATCACAACTGTAGAAAATCCCTTTTTCTAGATTTTCTTCCAATCGTTGTGATGTCAACCTTCTAGGTTTTGGAAGTCTAGGAGCAGCAACACTTCCATATTTATAGATGTGAGTGGTAGGCTCCCTTGTCGCCATAATTTTACATTCAATTTTTCTTTCCAACCTGAATGCCTTCTCCAATGAATCAGGTTCCCAAACGCGAACCTCATGTTGGATTTTATCCTTTAAAGTCCCTATGAAGACATCAATCATGTGCTCCTATAGAATATCATTTACCCTTATATTAAATTTTTGGAATTCTTCAATGTGCTCCACCACTGAACCCTTTTGTTTGAGATTTATCAATGTGCTAAAGAAGGTTTTCCTCTTTTTATCCTCATAATGTGCTATCATTTCCTCCGTAAAAATTGACCAAGTGACAATTTTTTTACAAGAGCAAAGCCATCGATACCATACAAATGTATTTGTTCTAAATATAAAATTGCAATGCGTACCTTTTGTGTGTTTTTCACATTATTGAGATCAAAATATTGCTCCATATATAGTATCCATGTTATGGAATCCTTGCCATCAAACTTCCTCATATCGATCTCTGGAATATGGTGGGTCTTCAATCCTACATTAGAGTTTATGAAATCACAATTAAGATTTATTCTATTCTCATCGTGAGTTTCCTCTACTATCTTTTCTCCATTAGGAAACAATTCTTGTATCAACTTTGTCAAACCTTCCATGTCTGCTTTTAGATCATTCTTCATGTCTTCGATGTTGTCTTTCATTTTTCTTCTATAACATCCATCTTAGCATCCATGTCTTCCATTTCATTATTCAAACCATCCATCTTAGCTTCCACGCCTTTCTTCAAACCATCCATATTAGATTCCATGCCCTTCTTCAAACTGTCCATCTTAGCTTCCATGTCTTTATTCAAAACTTCCATTTCATTTTTTGTTGCTCTTTACGAGAGTGAAATTTGGTGCACTTGCTCTTGTAATTTTGATATATCATGTTGCACTTATTCATCTTCATGAGTCATAGTAGAGTATTCTGAGGGCTTATTGTGTGTTGAATTCTTTTTAGGGGGAATTTTAGAACCCAATACTCATATATATGCTTTAATATTCCCTTGGAATCACTTCAAACTTATTTTTCAAACAAGACTTATGCAATTTCAAAAAAAATACACACCTTTTTCTTGCTTTTGAGGAGCTCAATATTGAAGCTGATGTATCTCTGTGACTTCGGATCTTAAATATCTAAAATTTTGCCCTATAGTAGCCCTCTGAATCTTATTTCAAATGCCACAGGTCTGACCTGATTTGGATTCTTCAAGGAAAAGTTATGCCCAATCTCCCACAATGACCTAATTATGGATTGGTTCAGTAGAGCTAAATTTTTTGGTGTGCCACGTGTCACTGTTTCCTCCTTTAGTTCTGAAATTGATATACAAGAAACTACAGTCCATTTAATTTTGACCACTTTTTACAGAATTCCAATTCGATGCTCAGAGAGATAGTTATGACTATTTTGCCAAGGTCACCTTGTTTATATGAAATTCGGGAGCCTGAAAATACCGTACCTTCCACAGATCATATCTCCGAAAATATTGCGAACCAAGATCTGAAATTTTTACGAGGCATTCCTCAGGATTTTTTCTTTGCGTGATAAACATTTCAGCTTCTGAACCTTCATAGAAAATAATTTATAGCGAAAATTCCATGATGACCTGTTTGGAGCAGCGAAACCCTAGAATCCAAAGCTCTAATACCAAATGTTATGAAACCATCTCCAAAAATAGAAGAAAAGAGAGATCAATGCCTTATAATTCAGCCACTTCAAGAGGGAAACATCCTTTACATTACATATATGAAAAAAATTTGGATGATACAAATGATGAAACCTCCTTTCTATGTATAGGAGTCCATAGGGTCACAATATAATCCTAGCCGACCTAACAATAATAATGTAAGGGCACAATAATAAAAATATGGGGGTTACATGGGTACAACAATAACAATAAGGGGGCTACACTAACAACAATAAGGGACTACATTTGTAATATAGGGACCTAAAAAATTTCATCAGCTTTTTGTTCAATTGTCTCTCGTGTTCATCCTCAATCCTCATCAAATGTTTGATCATCATATGATCCTTCAGATGTTAAAAATCTTAAAATGTCGTCGTCATCATTCAACACGCACCAATTGGTGGCATTGTCTAGAATGGATGATAAAAAAATTAATTCAATGGAAAACCTATATGGACTATAATCCTCAAGTGGTATGAGTCTAGATGCTACATTAGCCAGAAATTCAGCACTTGCATTTTGAAGTATTTGGATAGGAGAAATTTTAAATGCTAAAAAATGAGAAGTAAGGATTTGAACAAGAGATTGATAATGCTTCAAATGAGAAGAAACATAATGAATGGTGTTTCTCACCAATTTTACAATAATTTCGAAATCTCCAAACACTTGAAGATATTTGGCCTCCATATCTATTTCTTTATACAATCCTTGGACCAGTGCCTCATACTCAGTAGTATTATTCGTGCATTCAAACTATAATCTATATGAAACCATTGTTTTTTCTCCTTCTGGAGTTATTAATATACAACCTTCTCCTACACCATAATTGGATCTAGAGCCATCAAAATACAAAGTCCAAAATAAAGATTTAACTTATGTTTTTTCTACAATATTTACGCATTTAGAAGAATTTGTTTGTGAAATTGTTTTGACTTGAGAAGTAACACAATTGATTAAAAGTTAGATTTTTGTGCATTAAAACTACCCAAGAATGATTCAGCAGAGTAGTTCCCAAAGATATTTTTGGTAAATACCATTGGTTCATTATCTTCTTCAAAATTGGTCACTCAATATTTCATACGTTTTTCTCGGTCAATTCGAATTTGATTTGGCTTCCCATTGAAAGGAAGCCACATATGAGACCAGTCTGTGGCAAAGTAACAACGTAGATTTTTAGACCAATCTCTAATAACAATTAAACCGTAATTATAAGGAATATCATCAACTATTATTTGACATACTTTTGGGTTAGAAGAGAGTCTTATGAGAACATAGTTCATTTATCCTAATACCTTGACTTTGGTTCTATCAAGTTGAACAATGTGAACAACATACTTTTGGGGCGAAATATTTAATTTAAGATAAATTGAATAAGATGTTATGTTTGAATATGCCCCTGAATCTACTAAGAAATTGTGCACATTCTCATTAAAAATTTCAAAATTCAAATGGAAAGGAGTATGTGAATTAGATCTATCCCCAATTAAAATAGCATCCTAGGAAGTCAATATTTTCTGATGCATCATTAGGAGTTTTACCTACTCCTTTATAGGCTTTGTATGTAACAACAACAGGTGGAGGAGAAGCATGAACTGCATTCAATTCTATGAGTAAAAACTTATGTTGTTGTTTCAACTTACTTACCTCATTTAAGGTGATATTTTCTTTGACTTTCTTCATGTCTTTCACTATATTGTATTCAATGGTGTCAGATACTACCATGGTCCTTGATGTAGATGGATAATATGGAGAATATGGGGCTAATTGGGAAGATGTGGAAGGATATTTTTTAGTGATAACTTTAACTTTAGCAACAGAGGTTGAGGGATTCTTCTTCTGGATTATTTGTGATGAATTTTTAGGGCATTTACTCCTAGTGTTTATAGGTAAGGCTTCGTTTCCATCTTCATTATCAGATGTGGGAAGAATAAATTCCCATAAACCATGTGCTTCAACTAATTATTCATCCTAAGAGTCATGAGCATATAATGTTGTTTTCTCTTCGTCTTCATCCATATATGATTAAGCATTGGGTATGATGTTTGCTGGTTGAGGATTTGATGTTTGTGCTTTCTTGAAAGATCTAAAATAATTTTTAGAAGAAGGCTCAACAACCTATTTTTTGACTTCTACCATTTCATTTGACATGGATTTAAGGACTTTTTGCACGTTCAAGATCAAAAGGAGCTTTAGGAGTTTTCTTATTTGGTCCATCCTTAAATGTAACCTTCTTTGTTTTTCTTTATTCCTGAGAAATCTTATTTTCTAATGCAAGTATTATCTTTTCAACAGATAGTGCTTCCTTCATGTTCTCTACTAAAGTTGATTTGTTAGCTCTATCTAAATAAGGAAGAGAGGATATGTACCATTCAACTTGTACATCAACACCAGGCTTTAATGTAGTTGGGATTTCTTTTAGAAATTTATTAAAGGTAGAATTAAATTCTTTGATATATCTCCTAAATTTTCTTTAAGGTTGGAAAGATCATTTATTTGAGTGGCAGTTGTGCAACCATCACCAAAATTAGTCAAAAAATTATCTTCAAATATATCCCAACTAGTTATAGTACCTAATGGTAGCAAAAAGTACCATGATCCTGTTAATCCTTGGAAATTGTAAGGGAATAAATTAACTCTAAAGTCTTCTTCAGATACTCCATTGAGATCGTAGCTAGCATGAAATTATAGAGGTGTTCCTTAGTAGGGAGTCCATCATCAGGATTATACTTAGGCAACTATCTTCTGGGTGCTTAGGTAAATCATTAAGAGGTCCTACCAATTGAACAACTCTTGGATTTTTCATTGGTCTAGCTTCCATTGCATGACCTGTAGGATTAGAATATGTTGTAGTAGTTCTAGAGGTTGATGTAGTGGTAGAAGAAATAAACGCTGAAATATTATTTCTTGAGGAAGCACTAGTTATTTGAGTTGGAGAGATATGAATAGATGAAGTGATTGTTTGGGAAGAAGAAAATGAAGGAGGAATGAATGAAGGAGTTTGTGGAGGAGATGATGATGTTATCTCACTAGTGGATGTTTGGGCTTATGATATAGGTTGTTTCATTCAGTGAGAATGAAGTGAAAATTAAAAACGATTAATACCAAGTTTCTCACTTTGAAATCAAGTAAGTACACCAGAAACTTGTAAAGAATAAGTTCCACTCCCCTATGAAGGTTCCGATTGGAAGAGATTTTCTTTTGAACTAGATGTTTCTTATAATTTATTAATTAAAGTTTGGACTTCGGGTGACTTAGGTGTATAATCTTGTGATATTACTTCTGGAAGTGTACTAGGATATTTATGAGTTGACTGAATAACTTTAGATCTTAAAGTGGGAGACTTTGAATGAGATCTTGAAGTTGCAAGAGATTTGGAGTGGGATTAAATATTTTGATGCCCTTTGGATTTAGGATTATAACTTGATGCCATTCATAGTCTATAGGACCTCCTTCTAGTGCCAAAAATTTTGATGCCTTGAATCATTGCAACAAGGTCAGAGATGATCACCCAATCAGGAACTTGAAAACCGTTCATTTTCTATTTGGAATAGTGGCTCTGATTGGGGATGATGGGAACAGTTTCCCAATAAAGTATAATTGAGTTGGTATGAGGTATTTATAACAAAATGTGATTGTAAATGGGAGTGATAATTAGCTAAAATGTATGTATATACCTATCTATACCCTGAGACTAAATTATGTTTCTTTTGTATGTGATTTCAAAGATTATCCTTAGTGTATGAAAATTTCGATTTATCAAACACTTACAGAAGTGAAAAAAATTAAAGATATTTAATTTGATTAAATAGTTAATCAAATTAATTGGTTAAATTTATATCGCATAAGATAGCTGAATATCTTGTACATATATCAAAATATTCCAATATTTTCATGTTTAAAAGTAAATTGATGCTCAATTGTAATTAGAAGATACATATAACAAGACAATAAAAAAAGAAGTATGACTATTTATGATGTATAACATAACATCAATATAAATTTAGAAGTACCTGATATATCTTCACTCTGCTCATGCAAGAAATAGATCTGGTCTAGCCTTTCAATTAAGATGATTTTAAAAGGTACAAAAGTGTAACTTCCCAAAGCCTTCCTTACAAAATTTCAAGACCTTTTTCTTCAATACATGAAAGGGTTTATATAGCTAATATTAGGAATGTAAAAATAGAAAATACCTAAAGTGTTGAGGAGGTTTAAACAACTCTCCTTAAAATAAGAGATAATAAGAAAAAAATAGAATTTGTTTGAATGAGGAGATCAGTAGTGTGATGTTGTCTCTTTTCCCATCTGCTGCTTGAGCTTGTAAATATCTATCATTGGCTGCAATTCAAGAGTTTAAGTTGGCTTTATCCACAACTTTCCAGTGTACACTACATCTGAAAGTGTAGGAAGCATGTGAGTGAATGTGTCAGAAAGGCATCACAACATTAGACACTAGTTGTGTGGCTTGACAAGATATTGCCAATATTTTTCCAGATCATGATTTTCTAGTTTCTTAATGTCATCTTCATTTCTATTTGAACTTTCTTTCCATTTTTTTATCAAAACTTTGACATCAGGTAGGGAACCAGGTGGGAATTCTTGAATAAAATTTGCACCAAAAAAATTATTACTAACAATTTCAATAATATTGTTTGCAACATCCCTTGATCTGAAGATTTCCATTTATTCTTGCCTTAGCTTTATGTCCCACTTTTTAAAGAGGATTTCTTTGTGTGAATACTCTATTATTGGAATATTTGATGCTCTACCTTCTGTGTTGTGTTGCCAAGTGATGAATTCTGAAATATTTCCATCAATGTCATCAAAATTTTTCCTCAGGTCAAACAATTGATTCATCATTGAATTAATTTTGTTGCATATATCATTGATGACTGTCAATTTCTGGGAGAAGATTACTTGTCGTTGGGCTAATAGTGTGTTTGATTCCATTTCTTCCTTTTTAAAGTCTTAAATTTTTGGATTATCCTTAAGTTTCTTGATTTTGAATTGGAGTTATTGAATCTGAGTGTATTTGACTTTAATATCAATTTGATATTGCAATTTCAATTGATTAAAGCTATGTTGTAATTGTGACAACTCTGTTTGCACTGTTGATCAATACTCAGTTTTTCCTTTAACAAATTTTGTTCCAACTAGTGGATTTTGTCATCCTTTTCCTTGACCAATTGTTGTATTGTTGATGCTTTGTCAATAGTGGCAGTCACATAGGCACCTACAAACTATGATAGTCTTGTTACTTGATCATAAGGATTGGTTTGTGTATCTTTCCACACCACCTCCATCGGTATTTTTTTAGGTACTAGTGCCTTGGTATGATCAACTATTCTCCTCTTTATTTTCTTGCTCATCACAACTCGATGCTTGGGACTATAAAATATGTCAAGAGGAGGGATCTCTTCAATCTTGAGAGAAATTTTTTATGAAGGGAATATCGGGATGAATTCAATCTCATTTATGTTGACTACTTTGTTAGAATCCCTAATAGTAAGCAGGATATGTTTATTGCCTTAAGGATTTTTTCTTATCACTTTAGGCTCGTAAGTTTTTACCTCTTGCTTTCCTTTGATTTGTTTATAAAATTGGACCCAAAACTTATCCAAATCACTGCTGAACAATGTATCAAAAAAATTTTGTGTTGTGGATGTGCTTTATTTTGTTTCCTATAGGAATTCAATGTCCTTTGGAGGATGCTTCAAATTCTTCTCTTTCTGTAGAATGGGTTGAGACACCCTTAACATGTCCATAGGGATACTTTCCAACCTCTTATTCCTATATTCTTTAAACTTAGTAAGTTTTTCTAGATTGAGACAAATCTCTGCCAACTTTTCAACCTGTAGATATGTCTCAGCAAACTCAAACAAATCATCATAATCATTTGTCTCATGTATGAATTGTTTGATTTTAACTTGGGCTGTAAAGTTCTGGCCTACTTGGTTTGGGTCAAAATTTCTACCGGGCATGGTAGATAATTTTAAACACTAAATTTGATTGATTTCAAGCACAGTGTGCTTGAAATTATCTAAAGCATAGACACAAAAATTGATAGGAAATGATGGCCATGCAGAAGTTTTGCCTTCTTTCAAGGCTTTCATTAGTCCATAACCTACTTTCTGATAGGAAATATATATAGCCATAAGTTTATCAGATACATAAAGTGGGAGAACATGGGGCCTGGACAGACTACAAAAAATCGTAACATATGCAAACAATTCTTACCCAAACCATTTTCCTATAGTTGTGAAATCATCTCTGGCTTCATTTGACAGTCTTGGGGCTTTTTCTCCAAAAACATCTTGATTTAGCAGTAAAATGACTCCATGAAAAATCTTGTAAAAATGAGACTCAAAATTGGACTCCCAAAGGATATTGTGGTATATATGGATGGGGGTAGGATCTTTTATTGTCCATTTCCACCCCATGGTTAGAAATCAAAAGTAAATCATACTACATCCATGATATATGTGCTCATGAAGAAGGGGGGAACTGTCTTGCAAGTGAATTTCTGGAGTTTTCTATACTTTAGGATGTGGGAGGCAATATAATTGGAAAGGATAGTGGCCCAATACATAATATATGAATTTAATGCGACATCAATGAGTGGAACCCATTCAAGTGAAAACTTATTTGTATTAGGGTTTCTGAACAATCTGCACATCATAGTAGTAATATAGCAATACACACCAGAAAGAGAATAAATGGAGTACATACCCTTATCATCATGTTTGTGATTGTTGGGGTTGTGTCTCCATTGCCTTATTGGCTCTGATTTTATCTTGTTTTCCTTTGCGAATTGTTGAAGGAAATTCTTGCCATATACCTTATGTGGGTCGGGTATATGATACATTCTCTTAAAATATTCCACCTTGAAAGACCCAATTATTGTTTCCCTTGAATTTAGGAATTCCCTTTCTATGATATTCAAATTATCGATTATCCACTTCACCATGTCTCCATAGGGAAAAATTTTAGGGCGAGCAATGATTTGATGGAGGAAAGAATTGGAGACATCATTGCAATAAGTTTCAGAGGATGCTAGAGCATCAATTGGCTACCCTTTTAATTATTCTAGGCCTTTCATCCTCAAATAATTTATACATGGCCTCCCATGAAGAAGTTCCATATTCTGGAGTACATGTTGTATCAGAGAATAACAGAGACATATATGTGACTTATGAAGTAGGAGGTATTGGGTGTGGAGTAGCCATGGGTTTCTTGTATTTCTTCGCAACCTTTGACATCTCGCAAGAGTATTGCTTCTCAGGGATAGTCTGCAGTAGGATTAAAAAAATGAAGAACAACACTTGGAATGCAGGAGCGATTAACACGAAAGTTTGAAGTGATGGAAAATATGGTTTAAATGCAAAAAATCTTGAAACATTAAGTAACAGGTAATCATATAACTTAGGGACTCGAGACCATCAATACTTTTATTCCTTGTCATAATTACAAAACATGAGTTCATGTGGTTTACTTTGATATCTCAACACTTAATTAAGATATCGCATCGCAAAATTCCTTTGCAGTGCAAATTTAAAACATGTGATACATTTCATTCACCAATATGCGATCAAGACTTTTTGTTAATTGAACATAGGCTTTTATCGACGGAATTAAGATATTGGGCCATTGGAGGGGTAAATGTGCTTTAAGTTTTGCGATACAATAATAATATCGCAATCGCAAAAAAAAATCGAGTGAGTGAATGCATAATAGACTTGTGGAATTGCAATTGCGATACATCACATCAAAGATTTAGAGCAGACAATATGAATGGTGCCAAAATGAATTTGCAATTGCGGACCGGAAAAAATTTACATACTGGAAAGGTGGGTCCTACCAATGGATTTTATAATAACACCCATCGAAAAGCCTTTTCCTTTGTTATCTTTCTTTCTTAATTTAAAGCCTTTACGCAAATTGATTTATGTGTTCAGGCGACATCGCATCGCGCTTTTTCAATACAGCGCTTTTAGTGATGCTATTTGGAATTGCGATATTGGTATGCGATGGGGCTTTTGTTACATTTATTTAAGCTCTTTGGCAAATAGGATCCAATCTTATGTTTCGGATATTAATATTTTTTTTATAAATAATAAAAATGTTTTATTAACCTATAATTTAAAAACAAAAAAATGGTCCCCACTACTTCCTAAGGTAACTATATATAAATAATGGGGGGTTTTTGAATAGCACAACAAAACCCCACCCAAAAAAAAAAAAATGATGATATTGAAATAATTTTAGCTATTATTTATTATATTTTTAAAAATGAATACTCGATTTTCTTCCCAATATTGAAGTCATATTTTATTTTCAGAAAGAGACAATAAAATAAATTCCTTCCCATCATCGAGTGCCTAATGAGATCCCTTCATAAAAATCCTAATTAATAAATAAATAAGACTTTCCCTTGTTTCTTCCAAGGATTAGAGAGAGGCCTCCACCCTTCCACCTACTCCTTCATTTGAAATAAATAAAGAACAAGTCACCTGAACTCTAGTTCCCATTCAAGAAGGCATTAGTCTCTATGAATGAGAGCGGAATGCCACGTTGAAAATGTTTCAAGTTCATATTTCAACATCAACTAGAAATAAATTTGTAAGATGATTCTAAATCAACATGAAACTATTGATTTCATTTTTTACACCGGCTTAATTGTCTGGACTACAGCGTTCACCAATCCATCAATCTTGGGTGGGAAAGTTATAAGCTATTTTAAAATTAAATTTACCTAAAAATTATATCATTTATGTTTGGATAAATTATATTTATAAAAAAATATTATATATATGTAGGGAAATTATCTTCTCTTGGTACAAGGGTGAGAGTGAGAGCCAATATAGCAATATTTATAGGCACTTAACTATTACAACAATATTTCTTATTATCATGTAGCTCTTAAGAAATTAAATTTGGGTGTGGGAGATAAAAACCATTCTTCCCAACGACCCTTGATAATTACAATAAACATAAAAAAATATTATATTTATTTAGAATCGTGTTTTTTTATAAATAATAATTATGTTCAAAATTTGATGACACTATTGTTTATATCATTTACTAAAAATCAGTGAAAAATTACAAAATAAAATATTAGAAATATTGAATAATAAAAAAATTATCATAATATTTTTGTATCGTTTGTTAGCTATTGAATATTAAAAATAATTTATTATAATATATATGTTTTTTTTTGTTACTTTGATCCTGAGTTGTAATAATTTTATTTTATTAAGAAAATATAATTAGCAGGAAGTTATGATCTCATAAGGGCTACTTCACACCTCCCTATAACATACTTTTTCTTTTTTCTAAGAATCTGGAATCAAAAACTAGTGACCTTTATGGTGAGCCCTGGTATTGCACCAAGAGTGCTGCAAATACCAAAGGCTACTCAACTTTACTTTATCAACCCAGGGTTCGTACAAACTTGGAGATGATAGTGCTATATGCACAGCAGATGAACTCTACTCATGCCATCCTCATCTTAGTTATACCATGAGTTGCTAGTAACTAGAGCTACTCTGAAAGAGGAATCCTGTCACACTTTTGACTGCAACCTAAAACTGAAAGCATATCATAACCACTAATCTGTTGGCAAGAAAATAAGCTACACTAGATTGCACTCATTTATCTATTTAATGTCTACTTTTGCAATGGAAAGGACTAGCATTCATTCTAATTACATGAAAGAGAATTACACTAGATTGAATCCAACTTCTAGACTACCTAATTGACTTGCAATAAGGAAATTAATCTATCTTTGCACACACATTGAATCAATGATTAATTGACTTCTATCTATTGTATTCTAGCTATTGTGCTAATGATTTATTCTATTATGGACTGATCACATTCAAATTACTCTGTTTTTTAGCAAGAGAAAAGGGAATTTGGGTGTCATAAGGGTGTCCCTGAACAAAGGATTCAGAGTTGGGGATCCACTAATGTATTTGACAGGCTCAGGTGTGGTGGATGAGTGATTTTTAAGTGAAGTAGAGGGCTCCCAATGCTGCTATAGGAAGCTTCTAGAGGATTCATGTTCTGCTACAGGAAACCGACCAGGAGAGTTTGGAGGCTAGAAAGGGTGGAAAGGAGGTTAGGAAGAGTGAGGGAAAGGTGGATATAATGGAATGTAATATGACCAACCCCCTTGGCCATGCTTAGAACCCTCAAAATTTCTATATTGTACCAAAAAGGCTGCTCTCGGTGAGTGTGATGATGGTCTCCAAAACATGGTTGTGGGTGACAGAATGGAAGGTGACTAAAGGAGGGTTGAATACCAAAGTGATGGTGTTGAAAGTATCTCCTTCTCTATTGCTATAGAAAAACCAACAACTAGTACATCCACTCATGCATTTATCATCAACAAACTTATCATGTAAATGGTGCAAAATATGAGTTGACTTTAACTGAAATTACTCATTCACCTTAAACATAAATCTAACTTTGAACCTACAACATACTCATGATAAGTGAATTGAAATCTATCTTAAATTTTCCAAGAAATAATAAACTGAATATGTTTGGTCTGTGGTGGAAGTCCTTCCTCCTCAAGATCCAATGGAAGAGGTGAGAGAGGGAGACTGTCAACACAGTTTTAATGTTTTATATGCTACCAAAATGAAATAACATTAACCAACTACTAAAGAATAAAGGAAAAACAAAAATTTTACGCAAGAAATATTGAATCTTATGGATTGGGTGCTAACCCATAAGCTTCAGTCCTATGAAATCAAATCAGTAAGAAATATACCAACTACTCATTCTTATTCCATAACCAATCTCTTACATCAACAATGATAGTCAAAATATCTAACACAGAGCCAAGAGTTCTCTAGTTGCATATAAAATCTGAATCCTAATGAGATCTTGCTCTTTTTTATTTATAAAAAAGGGTAGCTACCAACAACTCCCTAAAAAGTTAGGTGTTTGCCCCCTTGATCTTCGAGAGAAATGGAGCTTGGATCCCTCTTATCATCCACTTGCTCGACTGCCTTTGACTTTAAACTATTGGAGAAGGATCTGAAGAGATATTGGTTGATTCTAGGAGTTAATAAGGTGGTAAACCTTACTATGATTTCTCCTTGTTGTCTACTTCGAGCCGTGACATGGAATTTCACTCAAAAATAGCATTACTTCCTTCATTTACTGCAATTAAACCATGTTAGGCTTCAAGTCATGACAATCCTTTTACACCATTCTCACTAAGAAAAATAGGACAACATGTAATCAAATGTGAGAGAGAAAGAGAGTAAATAAGCTAAAAAGGTGACATTATAACCCCTTAAAATATACCTAATGATGGCCCTCATCATCAACCCCCTACTAAATTTTTTTCTCATCCTCTGAGAAACTTAGTCCTCTCTCTTGATTTCCTTCAAATCTCTGGTAGCTTCTCTGACATCCCAAGGTAGCATGGAAGGGGTTCCTTCTCGTGATGGTAAAACCCTACGTTCTTTTCTCCTTCTTCCCATTCCTTTTGATCCTTATTTTTCTCTCTTCCTTCATGTAGCCCCAGCAGCAAAGGTGGTCTTAACTTTAATCTGAGCCACGAGATTTTCATTCTCTTCATTTCTCTTTTGTAGAAGGGCGCTCTTTCCAAGGAAGCTCTAAATCTGTTTGGAGTATGGTACTTTAGGTTTTTTAAGGTAAGTGGTAGACCATTCCATCTTATTTTACATGACATTACACTCTCCTCTCCCAACAATCTGGATATGTCATCAAAATGTGAATTTTCTTGTGCTTGGGTGTCAAGGTATTTATCTGCAAGGTTAGAATCATTGGAGATTATCTGGTGATTGTTTATGACACCTTTAAGGCTGATGAGTTCTGCCCTGATTTGGAGGGGTTCTCTTTCTTCTCTTTTCTTCACCCTCTTTACTTCCTCTACCTTTGTTTCTTCAATTTTCACCGAAGATTCTAAGGCCATCATCTGCATATCACCCAACCTAGAATTTTGGTCACATATATTAATATCAGTTAGAATAAGGTTGTGCATGTATAATTATGCCAACCTAGCTCTCTCTTCAATACTGGTTTGTCTGTGGAAATTAATGAACTTCCTATAGTTTTCAAAGGGAAATGAACCATGTTGTGCTAAGGTTTTGATATGAAACTGTAACCAATACACTTTCAAATAGATGGCAAAATAATTTGAAGGGTATCTGTATTGTATTGTGTCCCTACAAATATCTGCGATAGTGACCATTTGTTTGTCCTTTTGTTGAAAGTATCCCATCAGTCTCATGCTATATTCTTGTGCCTCCTACAACTGTTCTTTAAATACTGACTCTCTGATCCTAACATCAGCTAATTGCATCCCCATATCACTGAATTTTTCCTCCATTAGTCCCATATCTTCAACATTCCTAGTTTCTGAAATTTGCATCCACTTATAGGTGTGCCTCCTAGGCTATTTATAGCTCATAAAAAATGGGAATGGATAACTCTCAATATCAACCTACCACCTTCAATGAACTTATAATAAGTGCTTAAACTCAGTTGTGGGGTAGGTTTTTGGATCTCTATGATGTATTTTTGGAAATTTTATGGAGAGGTTGCTTCTACTTGCGGATGTGGTCCTACCATTTGTGCCTCCCCTTGTACCTCTTGTTCTTCAATTTGGGCACTTTTCCCTTCTATTTGTGTCTTTTTGTTTTCAACTTGGGCTCTCTGCCCTTCTATTTGTGCCTTTGGTTCTTCAATTTTGGCACGCTGCCCTTCTATTTGAGCCTTGGGTTCTTCAATTTGGGCACTCTTTCATTCTTGTAGTACTTTTTCCCTTTCTTGTAGCAATCTTTGTCTTTCCTGTAGCACACCCTGTTTTTCCTGTAGCATCTCCTTTTCTCCCTCTTGGAGGTATGTGGGTAGTTGTGATTGTTTCAAGGATTCTAATCTAGATAAGTTCCTTCTTGCATATGTCATGGGTGTCTTGGATGTTGTCCTGGGGGAAGTGACCTCTTGAATATTTCCTTCTTCTGGCCCTATTTCTTCCCTCTTCTAGGTGAATCCTCAATGGTGATGGGGCTCCCTGTTGGAGTTTTTTTCCTTCCCTATTTCACCCTTGTGCTTTTCTTGGTTTTGAAATACATGGGATTTTGTCTTTTCCTTTTCATTTTGGGTTTCATGGGGGTGCTTAAAGTGGCTAAAGTGGTAGCCACTTACTTCTCAATGTTCCCTAGTGAAAGACTATTTTTTAGAGGGGATATATCAGTGGTATTTTTGGGACTAAAATCCTCCTCCTCTTCTACCTTCTCTTATTACTTCTCTTCACTTTTTCTCTCTTCCTTTGCATCCTTTGTGTTTCCTTCCTCTGTTTCCATATCTTCTTCTTCTTATGTCCTCTCAGTCTCTTCCTCCCCTGTATTGGTGTCCCTATCTCCAAGGCTAGAGGCATGGGTATATCCATTGGTGATGTATTGTTTCACTACTATAGATTCTTTGTCCATGTAAATGAATTTGGACCACAACACAAGAATTTTGAGCTCGTTTAAGGCATACTCCACCTTGAATCTTAGCTCATGCAACAACCCAAAATGGTAGCAATAAACTAAACTCAGTCTACCTTCATAGGAGATATATTTCACGATGTGGTAGGCCACCTCACCCCATGGGTAAGGTAAAGGTAAACTCTCCCTTCTTGCCCCATTTTTTTCTTCTATATGTTCCCCATTAGGTAAAAAGAATATCTTCTTGGCAAAATCACTAGTGACCCTCTCCTTGCTATTCAGCTTGATCCCTAGGGGTAAGGTGGTCACTCTGCTGATCAACTCCTAGGTTATAGTTATGACTAGTCCTCTCACCACAGTAGTGGCACTGACGTCTACTTAAGAGTGCAAAGCCATTGCAAAATCTCAAGCTACCTCATCATCATATCCTTTTAGGAGCTTGAAAAACCCCAACCATTGATGCCTTTTGAAAATTTCTACTACATGAGGGTGTAATATAATTCTCTTTGTAATTTTCGGTTCCCTTTTATTTAAACCTCCCCCCATCTCTTTTTGGATATGTTCAATAAGTACTCTTATGTGGCTTGATGCCAAATTTTACTAGTGATAAGCGACCTTGAGACTCTCCAACTTTCAAAAAAAAAAATTATCCCCTACCTCCTCATACAATTCTTCAATTTCCTTAATTATGGCCCTACTGTATGAAAACTACTATGAATAATTCTTGTGAATTTGATGGGGGTGATGGCGACTTAGCTCTGTAAATTGAAGTTCATTACTGAAAGGTGGTGTATTCTGCTAATTGACACTTTTGGTGGCTTTCATGCCTCTTCTCAACATTTTTTGGCACTCCTTGAAGCTTCTTGTAACATTTACAGGGTTTCCTATAGCTCTTCTTGCATGCACAATTGACTAGTGACTGAAATTCCTCAATGGCCTCCTACCTTCGTCCTTTGTCTAAAATTTTTTGAAATGAGCATAAGTGTGAGGGGAAATGAGCCGAGGTACTTTTTATTCTATTTTGAGTGGGCTTGGAGCATAGTGTTGATGTGTCCCATGCACAAGGTTTCATTATTTGGACCATTGGCCCCAATCAAGCTAATCATCCCCTTATGCCTCATAATCAACTCCCACTTTTTGTTATCTCCTCTTTACTGATGTGATAGCCCTACGTAGCATGCACCTCCACCAAATTTTTTAGTTCCACTATCGAGGGTGGCCAAGGTAACTGGCCACCTTTTTTCTTATTAAACCCTCTCTTCTCGAAAATAATTCATTTAGTCAATTTATGCACAACGAGATGGTGAGGGAATCATACCTGAGCCTTAGCTGGTTTCCCATTAGTTGCAAGGTCCTTGATGCAAATATTCGGAGCACTGGAGTAATCACAAGCTGCCTTTATTTGTTGTGTTTTTATTTATTGAGTGAGGTGCTTACTATGTTTATTGTTGTCACGTCTTTTACAGGTACCTCATGGAGGCCTCAAGTTGTTGTTGTTGATGTAGCTTCCTCTTTACAGTCCTATGGTGATCTTCATGATCATATATTCAACATATTTATGTTGCTATTGATGTGGTAATTTGTGGTCGAATGGTTCAAGTGTATGCACAGGTGTGCTACAAGAAGGGATCATCTACCTGTAGTAGTCCCTTCTTTACAGATCCGAAGCTCAAAATTCCATGAGGAGGTGAGAAAAGGATGTGGAAATGTTGCGAGTGGTGTTAGGATGTTGATGTAGTGGTGTGTTTTAGGAAAAACATGAAAGAATGTGCCCTGTGTTTATATTAAAACAAGTTGTATCACAGTGGCTGAATAGAGGTTTAGACAAGGGGATATTTATGCATGGGATGAAATGATGGTTAGTGACGATAGGAATAGGTGGGGTGACACTTTTCATGCCTACTTGTAGGATTAGACAGCCTTGACTGAGCACATATAGCCTTGACCTTTATTCCTGTATATTCTCAAGACTTCCTGTAGTTTTCTAGGACATCCTATAGTAATGTGGAGATAGGAAGAAATTTTAATTTCTTGCTCACATGGTGGTAGAATTTGATGGAGGAATGAGTGCTGGAGTTGGATGTGGAATGAGTAGGTAGATGAGAGAGAGAGATGGAAGAATATTGCACCATTTTCCATATTATCCCTATTTAAAAACCTATAAAACAGAAGCAAGTTAGTGCCTTGGTGCCATTTCATTCTTTTGTTTTTTTTGTATTTTTTGTAAAAACAAATTATTTGAAGGCAGGTGGGTTGCCTCAGGAGAGTTTTTCACCCCACAAGCCTGCCTTGGGTGCCTCCAAGAGGTTTTCACCCAAGGATATTTTATTTCTCTGTTGTTTTTTTTTTCTCTTTTTCCTTTTTCATTTTTTTCTTTTTCTCCAGGACTGCCTCATGGAGGTTTTCAACCCTAGAGTTGGCCTTAGATGCCTCAGAAAGGTTTTCACCTAGGCCTATTTATTTATTTTTCTTCTTCCAAGGAGAGTGAGGGAATGGAAGCCATAAGGCTCCCAATTAAATTCACTTCTTTGTTGATTGTGTTGATGAATTATACCTTCACCAGGGGCCTCTTGCACATTTTTATCATGAAACCATTGACAAGCAAGGGGATCCCCTCCTCATCTATGGTTATGATTTGAAAAACTCCATTATCACAGAATTTATATATCCGATAGGCTCCTAGCCATGTGTTCATTAACTTTCCCTTGAAGTCCTCAAATCTGGAGTCATAGAGTAAAGCCCAATCCCATTCGTAAAATGTCTTCTAATTTATGTGCTTGTCATGCCAAAATTTCCTTTGTAGTTTGATTAATTTTGTGTGAAGGATGGCTTTCACACTAAATTAATCCAAATCATTTAATTTAAGCAGTATTTCCTTTTGTGCCTTTGTGATGTTCAAATCCAATTGAGTTTCCATTATAAGGGTGTTATACTCAAATTCAATCGAAAGAAAAGCATTCTTCCCATAAACTAGATCATATGGATTAAACCCTGCAGTTGTCTTCCACGTAGTGTTGTAAGCCCAAGTGGACTCCACCAATCTGTCTGCCCAATATTTTATGCTACTGCTCACAAATTTAGTAAGGATTCTCTCTAAGGCTCTATTTGTCACTTCCACCTGCCCATTTTCTTGAGGGTGATACACAGTAGAATTCTTGTGCATGATTTTTTGCTACCTCATGAGGTTCTCAATGAGATGAGATGTGAATTGAGCCCCCTGATCAGTGACTACCTCACTGGGATATCCAAACTTGTAGAACACATTTTCTCTTAAAAATTTAGCCACCTTTTATTTTGTTTCTTCCTTCACAACCCTTGTCTCGACCCACTTGGTCAAGTAATCAGTGCATACTATAATGTATCTCTTTTTCCCGGATGGTAGATCTTTGGGTACAATGAATTCCATACCTCACTTGTCAAATGGCTCCATGGCCACCTAAGTTTGTAGAGGCATTTCATCAATCAGTGTAGGTTTCCCCATCCTATTACATTAATCACTTCTATTGGTGTATTGCCTGACATCTTGATGGAGAGTAGGCCGATAGTAGCCATCTTTCAAGGATTTGAAGGTTGTCCACTTAGCAGCAAAAGACCCCCACAGGGCCCATCATGACATGTTGAGAGGATATCAAAGACCTCCTCTTCCCTTACACATTTCGTGATGATTTGATATGATCCCAGTTTAAATATATTGCCACGAATCCAAGTGAAAGGGGTGTCATTTCTTACAATTCTACTCTTTAATTTGGATGAAAGGTTTGGAGGAAACCTCTCAACAACCAGGTAGTTGGCTATGTCAGTAACCCAAGGAGAGAGAGCTGAGATAGAAAATAAGTGTTCATCTGGAAGCTAATCATCAACCATCCCTTCCTCATCTGCAGCAAAGTGAGTCTAGACAGGAAATCTGCAACAAAATTTTATTTTCCTGGCTTATCAACAATGGTAAAATCAAATTGTTGCTACAATAATAACCATCTAATAATTATAGCATTGACATCAGGTTTGTTCATTAAATATTTAATTATTGCATGGTCACTAGGCACAAAAGTTTGATACCCAATAATATAATGCTTGAATTTATTTAAGGAATGGAAAAAAGCTAAAAGCTATTTTTGGTGACAATGTAGTTTAGTTCAGCCCTAAACAGATTTTTGCTGATGAAATAAATGGCATAGGGTAATTTATGATCCAATTATCCCAAGGCTTCCCCCGCAACTTTATGCAATGCATAAGTATGGATATGGAAGGGAAAAGCGCAATTGGGACCTTGAAGTATAGGTGCAGTGGTTAGTTTTTCCTTGATGATATCAAAATATTCTTGGCAAAGATTTGACCAATAGAATTTAGAGTCCTTGGCCAGTAGTCCAAACAATGGGGAAGCCACTTTGATGAAGTACTTGATGAGCCCCCTATATTAGCTAACCAAGCCTAAGAAACTCCTAACATCTCTTTGGTTCTGAGGAATAGGCACCCTTTTTATAATGGCGATTTTTTTTTTTTGTCTACCTGTATTCCTGCCTGAGATATGGAGTGGCTGAGGACAATCCCTACCTTTTTCAAGAATTCACATTTCTCAAGGATTAGAGAGATATGAATTTCAATGCACTTCCTTAACACCTTACCCATATTGGATAGAGCCTCCTGGAAATCATACCCATAGGTAGTGAAATCGTCCATGTAGATTTCCATAGAATCATGGACAAGTTCGACAAAAATGCTCAAAATTGCTCTCTAGAAAGTGGCACGAGCATTGCATAAGCCAAAGGGAAGGATTCTATAAGCAAAGGTGCCCCAAGGATAGGTGAATGTTGTCTTGTCTTGGTCTTCGTGGTTGATCTGAATTTGATTATACGCACTAAATCCATCTAGGAAAGAGAAGAACTTCTTTCCTGCAAGACCATCCAAGACCTAGTCAAGGAAAGGAAAAGGGAAATGGTCTTTATTAGTGGATTTATTCAATTCTTAGTAGTCAACATGGATCCTCCCCATCCCATTCTTCTTTGGGACTAAAACAAGAGGGGACACCCATTCACTATCTGATATGGGGTAGATGAACCCTACATCCAACAACATGTACTATGTCCTTTAAGGCTGGGTTCATCCTCCTTTGGGGCTGGCGCACAGGCTTGCATCCCTCTTTCATACACAATGAGGGATGCACCCCTTTCATTGTGCTTGTAATCCCAAGAAAAATCATATAATTTCTCCCTCAGCAGCTGGCAAAATTTCTCTTCTTCTTTGGATGAGAGAAAAGGGTTGATCTTTAAGGATCTAGATGGGCCAAATTCAACAACCTTAGCAAGTTCAAAGATTGAGTCAACTGAGCATAGCTCAGTCAAAGGGTTGCTTTCACATTCTCTCATCAGGTCATCGATTGGAATGGTAGTGGTGGATCGGCTTTGAAGGATATGGTCAATGATTTAATCTTCATCAAGTTGTCCTCCTCTAAGAAAAATATCTAAGGTGTAAATAAGGCAGGGTGTGGTATGGTAAACTTCATCTTCTTCTTCATCCTCCAACCATAAAGGCAGATCATGGTCAATGGAAGGTTGGGCATGAGGATATAATACCAGCTGCTTGGAAAAGGGCCCTTTTTTATAGTCCTTTTTCCAGCCCTACAACTGATATAAGCATCGACATTGGCCAACCGAGGTCTTCCTAAAATGAGAGGATCACCATTAAACTTGGTTTTGGGCTGAAGTACCAGGAATTTGGTGGGATACTCCTGGGAGATAATTGAAACCCTAACATCCTCAACAAATCCTTCCAGAGCTACTATGGATCTATCTGCAATTTGCAGAACCGTGTTGGTCTCTCTCAAAGCTCCATGGAGGTTGGCCTTCAACATAGTTTCCTTGGTAATCACATTGATGGCATCCCAAGATAAATCAAGGTATGGGGGACCATGATACCATCGATTTGTACATCTACTATTGGACTCTCAGGGTCCAGGTATTTTGGAAATATCACTCTTCCCAACATCAAACTAGATAGCTAACCTACAACATTGATGGTGGGGGTGTATTTATTATTTATCCTGAGATTTTTGAAGCATTTCTCTTTGATAAGATTATTGTATATTGGAACATCCTTAATAGCCTAGAGAACGGGTATATTCACACACAAATTATTCAGTTCTCCATAAATTTTAGTCTCTTCTGGGGTGTGCTGGCTTGGGTGGATCAGTCCTTATAAAAAGGAGGTTGGTTGGTCCGAGGGGTGTTTTCTTCCTTTTCCTATTCAACCTCTGGAGGTGGATATGGAGGATGATTGTCTGGGAGCACTCTTCCATACCTAAGGTTAATTTCATGTATCTCCACAACATAAGATGTATAGGATGTTTCTCCACTATAAACTTGTTGCATCTACATTTTGTTCAAGTTTGAATCGGATTAGGCAGGCATCTGAGGAAACCTAGGGGGAGCAAGATGAGTGAGTTGAGTTTGAGGTTGGAGTGGAGGAAACAAAGCAGGAGGTTGGTTGAGTTGGGACCTCCACCCTTGTGATGGGTTGCTCCACTGAGGTGTTCGAGGAACATACTGCTAAAATGGTTGATTTACAGGTTGAGGTTGATATGGAGGGGCATAAGGCCAGGAAGGAGGTGTAGGTCATGATGGAGGAGTAGAAGAATACCAAGGCTGCATGGGTGCATTTTGGTTTTCATGATAGTAAGAATAAGGTACACTGTACATGCCATGTTGGTATGGTTGGGGCCCTTGAGGCCTCCTTTTATTTATGAGTAGAGTTTCTCAAGTCCTCCTTCCACACCTTGATATACAACTTGAGGCCATGTAAGGAGGGACATTTTTCTGTTGAATGGTTCTCTTCACAGACTAAGCAAACCTCTATGAAATTTAATGGACATTCGTTCCGAGGGTGTTTTCTAGTGCATCTGGGGAAAAAATAGCTAAGATGCTCTTTGCTTCCTCTTGTTTCCTCTTGATCTGCATTGTGTCCATTTGCAAGGAAAAGGTGTGAAGCATCTCACTTTTAAAATCCTCCAGCATGTTTCCAATCTCATGCTTGATGGAGGTGGAAGAGGAAGGGGTACTGGACATGCTTTGACTAGCTCTACCATTTTTGCTTTCTACCCTAGAGTGGTTTCTAAATATAGTCTTGATGTCCTCATAAGGTAGTTGATAGATATCTCCTCCAGATAGCATATTAAGGGTTTCTATCACCTCTTCCCTGATCCCTTGGAGAAGCACTAACTTGAGTGATCCAGGATCAAGGGTGAAATTATCTCTCTTGTAATTTAGTTGGAATCTATCTTCATGATCCTCCAAAGATTCAACAGACCCTAGGGTCATCCTAAATATTTCCTCTTTGGTTTCTTTGGACTTGCAATAGTATTTATATTTTCTGTTTAAGGATTCTTGCATTTGATCCCAAGTAGTGATGTTGTTCCCAGGTAGACCCATTAACCAGCGCAAGGCTACATCCTTGACGGTAGATGGGAACAACTTCAACTTTTTTTCATCTGAGGTATAGTCATAGTTACTACAGACAACAACAAACTCAAACATGAAAGATTCTGGGTCCTCCAAAGTTAGGCCATGGAAGTGTGGAAGGGATGAAGGGCTGATGTTCTTCATTCTTGTCTCTCCATTGGTTTCTCTAATGGGAAAGACTCCTTGGGTCCTATTTTCAGCCATAGCTTGAATAGGTGAAGCAGGTTCCACTGGTGAAGCAAATTCCTCTTCTTCCCCAATAGGTTCTTCAAATTTATCAAGTTTCTCACCTAAAGGGTGTTCTACCTCACAGTCACTGAAGAAAAGTGAAGGGTGACTGTGTGGGGATGTGGGGTTTTTTGGTAAAAAAATTCCTTGGTTGTCCCTACTCCTACGAGTCATAAAAGTCAATTGTTTGTGTTTTCTTTTTCAATATTTTGGAACTAAATGTAAAACAAAAAGAATAAAAGAATGCTCAAGAAGAAACAAACATCTACTTAGAAAACTCCATGGCAACGGTGCCAAAAAGTGGTGAGCCCTGGTATTGCACCAAGAGTGTTGCAAATACTTGAGGCTACTCAACTTTACTTTATCAACTCAGGGTCATACAAACTTAGAGGTGATAGTGCTATACGCACAACAGATGAGCTCTACTCATGCCATCCTCATCTTAGTTCTACCATGAGGTGCTAGTAACTAGGACTACTCTGAAAGAGGAAGTCTATCACACTTCTGACTGCAACCTAAAATTGAAAGCATATCATAACCACTACTCAGTTGGAAAGAAAAGTATCTACACAGGATTGCACTCATTTATCTATTTAATGTCTAGTTTTGAAATGGAAAGGACTAGCATTCATTTTAATTATAAGAAACAGAATTACACTAGATTTCATTCAACTTCTATTCTACCTAATTGACTTGCAATAAGGATATTAATATATCTTTGCACACATGTTGAATCAATGACTAATTGACTTCTATCTATTGTATGTCAGCTACTCTGCTAATGATGTATTCTATGATGGAATAATCACTTTCAAATTAATTTGTTTTACAGCAAGAGAAGAGGGATTTTGGGTGTCCTTGAACCAAGGATTCAAAGATGGTGGTCCACTAATGTCTTTTACAGGCTTAGGTGAGGTGGAGGAGTGATTTTGGTGTGAAGGAGAGGGCTCCCAACGCTGCTACATGATTCTTGTTCTACTATAGGAAGTCCTGTAATGCTACAAGAAACAGGCTGAGAGATTTTGGGGGCCATAAAGGGTGGAAAGGAGGTTAGGAAGAGTGAAGTAAATTTGTATCTAATGGAATGGAAGATGACCAACCCCCTTTGCCAAGCTCAGAACCATCAAAAGGCATGTCTTGCGCCAAAAAGGTTGCTCTTGGTGGGTGTGATGATGGCCTCCAAAATAGGGTTGTGGGTGACTGAATGGAAGGTGACTGAACGAGTGTTGAAACCCAAAGTGGCGGTGCTGAAAGGGGGTCCTTCTCTTCTGTTATAACTAAACCTGTAACCAGTACATCCACTCATGCATTTATCATCAACAAACTTATCATGTAAATGGTGGAAAAGATGAGTTGAATTTAACTGAAACTACTCATTCACCTAAAACACAAATCTAACTTTGAACCTACAACATATTCATGATAAGCGAATTGAAATCTATCTTAAAATTTCCAAGAAATCATAAACTAAATTTAATTAGTCTGTGGTGGAAGTCCTTACTCCTCAAGCTCCAATGGAAGAGGTGAGAGAGGGACACTATCAACCATATTTTGATGTTTTATATGTTGCCAAAATCAAATAACATTAACCAACTACTGAAGCATAAAGGTAAAACACAAATATACAAAAGAGAGACTACAACCTATGGATTGGGCCTTAACCCACAAGCTTCAGTCCTCTGAAATCAACTCAGTAAGAAATAGACCAACTGATCAATGTTATTCTATAACCAATCCTTACATCAACAATGATAGTCAAAATATCTAACACAGAGCCAAGAGTTCTTTCAACTGCATATAAAATATGAATCCTAATGAGCTCTTGCTCTTGCCTATTTATACAAAAGAGTATCTCCCAACAACTCCCTAAAAAGTAGGTGTTTTTCCCCTTGATCTTCGAGAGAAGTGGAGCTTGGCTCCCTCTTATCATCCACTTGCTCGGTTGCCTTTGACTTCGAACTGTTGGAGGAGGATCTGAGGTGATATTGGTTGATTCTAGGAGTTAAGAAGGTGGCCGACCTTCCTATGGTTACTCCTTGTTGTCTACTATGAGCCCTGAGATGGAACTTCACTCAAAAATAGCATTATTTCCTTCATTTCCTGCAATTAAACCATGTTAGGCTTCAAGTCATGACAATCTTTTTACACCATTCTCACTAACCAAAATATGACAAAATGTAATGAAATGTGTGTGAGAGAGAATAAATAAGCTAAAAAGATGACACTATAACCCCTTAAAATATGCCTAATGATAACCCTCATCACTTTACATAGAAAAATACCCTATTGAATCACAAACTAGTGACTTTTACATAGAAAAATACCTTATTGTCCGCTATTCTATGTCCAGTAGATAAAAATATATTTTATTTTTTATATTTATATTTATTATTAAATAAATATATTTATTTTAAACTAAAATTTAAAATATTAATTTAATTATTAAAAATTATTTAATAGATTTTAATAAATAATTTTCTCCATATTGAAACATTATAAAATTATATTTATTCTAACCTTAATCGTGAACGTTATCAATTTTCAATTATACATTTTTTTGTAAATGGCGTGGACAGTTTGAAACACATGGTGTCAGATCCATTTTCGATTCGATTTACATTTTGTATGAATAAACTAATATGACTCGAAAGAAAAATCGTTTGAGCAGTATGGACATGATTCCATAGGAAGTATGCACATTCATTTAGAAATTTTGTGGTTAAGCTTTTAATTGGGCGTTTTTGCCATAATTGATGTCTGCCCAATTTACAGAATGTTTGGAGCCGGATGCCCAAATATCCTGAGCCTTTCAATTAACATTGGTCTTCTGTGTACGCAAGCAGCTATAGTGTTGCGACATTCAATGTGGCGGGTCCTGTCCATGCTGACAAGTGAGCGAGAAAATCTTGCTTCACCCACATAGCCTTTCTTTCCTAAATAAAATTTAGTTTTAATTTTAGTTTTTATTAAATAATAATATATTTTTTTATCATTTTTTATAGTTTTGGTTAAGAATTAGTTTTTTAAGGATGTAAAGAAATAAGTTAACCGCCTATGACTCATAGGCACCAGGAGTGAAGATTTATCCCCTTAAGAACCACTAACGAATAGCAGCCACAGATAATTATGACAGATTTTCGCAACGATTTGCAATGCCACTAGTAAAATCTTGTACTGTGAGATTGAGTGTTGATTGTTGTACTTGACAATGTCTTGTACCAGCTGCAAATTGTATAACAATGGTAATATGCAGCTTTTGTTCTTTTATATTTCATGAATATTATTAAAATTAAGTTTAAAGCTTGTGATTTTTTAATAAAATAAATTTAAAATTGAATGAACTGAAAATTATTTAAAATTATAATTTATTATATTTTAAAAAATTTAATGATCAATATTCATTGAACTATTCTAATATAGAAATGGAATGTTTATTTTATAACAGAAATAGGTTGCCTAAAAAAATAAACACGGAAAACAAGTTTTGAAATGAATGTTATATTTTTAAGAAAAAAAACTTAAATTAGAAATATTCAAAATAAATCTAGCTGGAAATATATGGCAAATAGAAAATGTAAATTTTAATTTATAATAATTTAATGTAAAGAATCAAATTATATATAAAAATTTCAAAATTCAAATGTAAAGTAATAAAAGATATAAATTAAGTTATGATAATTTAATGTAAGGATTGACCACTTCACTTAAAATGAAAATTTTCAAAAATCCACTATAAGGGAGAGAAATAAAAGCTTGGGAATAGACATGGTGGGAGCCAAAATGATGCATTAGTCTTTATACCATTTGAAAGGGACATAGACAGAGAATCCAATGGAATGAGATGAGAAGAAGAAGAAGTTATTTTAACGTTCACGAGGCTAAAGATAGCCTATGGGACGGATTGCTTCTCTATCTCGCTCTTGTATTCAGCCATTTTCCTGTGAAGTTTCACAATAAAATCTCTCAGCTTCTCGAAAAACCCCTCACTAAATAGATTATTTCAAGAGCTAGCTGCCAAAATATTTACATAAATTTCCCTATTTTCTTTGAAGGCCTCGCATTCTAAAATGAAATGCTTTTTGTTTCCACTTTTCCGTAAGAGAAAAAAAAATGCATACCCTTTCCTCCCACACTTATTTTGGCATTTTCCAATGCCCTATTTCACAACGGAGTTGATGAGAATTAGTCCTTAATTGAGAAATCAGAATTTTGGCTCTCCAACAAATACTGGCCCCTATGTATGCTTTTTGTTGATGATTATGAATGGGATTAAACTTTTCAATATAATACTTTTTTCTTTCTCCCTAGCTTGTTCTTCGAAGTACATTTGTGGAACTTATCCATAAGAAAATATTTTATCTCTTTACAGTTTGTGGGACACATGCTCAAGAAAATGCCCCATTTGCAAACCATTTGTTATTTTTCTGCGTCTAAATCTTTTTTCTTTTGCACAATATGTCATTAAACACAACCTTAGGCCATCCACCCTCTTCCATTTGCTCAATTTTTTTTAAATACCTTATGACCCGCACCATAGCAATTGCTTCAATAGGAGCAGCACTTGTTTCACTTAACAAGATAGCATAAGGAATTGCACTTTTAATTTTGATTTTTTTTGTAATCAAACACTTATGAACTTTCTCAATTTGTTTCCACTGCATGTCGAATGTATTTCTGGCTCACAGTTCGCAACCGTAGAGGATCACCGGAATCACTAAAAGCCCAAAAAGAGTTATAGTGGTTTTCCAGTCCCATAACTCTGTCTCTATACACCTATTTCGAAAAGCATAAAATGTTTTCCAACCCCCCAAAGTTATTTTCTTTCTACATCCATCCCAGCTTAGATTTATGTTGAAGTCAATTCTAAGGTATTTGTAATCCACAACTTCTTCTATAATGTTTCCTTCAAAGTATAACTTACGCTGGTTTTGTTTTCTTTTGTTAGAAAAAACAACTACTTTCGTTTTGCTGATATTGACTTGCATCCCACACTTCTACCAAAATGCTCGAGAGAAAATAAGTTCTCTTGCAAACCAAGAGTGGATTTAGCAATCCGAATAAGGGCATCTGCGTACAAAAGAAGCCTTATAACAAACTTGCCCAAATGGATATCGTCACCCCCTTGTGAATCTAGCCACTCTTCAAGCTTGTCGATATATAAAACAAAGAGGGTAGGAGACAATGGGCAACCTTGTTTGACCCCGATATCACTTCTAAAACTTTCAGAAATGTATGTTGGAGTTTTAATTTTTTACTTTCACCACTTCATACAACCTATGCACAACTGCTCTAAAATGCCTGGGAACCCCAAATTCCTCCATTCTATGCCAAAGCTTATCCCTAGGAATCATGTCAAAGGATTTTCTGAGATCAATAAAGCAACAAAAGACTTCTTCCTTTTTCTCCCAAATTTTTTCAATGATGTGCCTTAAAGTTATACCATGATCCATTATGGAATGTTTAGGTCTAAAACCTGCTTGTCGTTTAGCACATTTGTCTCTTTCTTCTTCCCACTTGCTAATTTTATTATTTAACATGCTTCCAAATAAATTTGCAAACAAGGGGTTTATCATTATGGTCCTATAATTGGAGGGATTATTGACGTCACCACTCTTGAAAAGAGGTATTTCCAGACTAGTTGTCCAATAAGTGGGGAACCCCTGTTGTATGATATTGTTGAATTTTTTTGTAATGTGAGGTGCAAGAATTTTAAAGCCCCACTTTAGATACTTTTCTTGGCATTCAACTAGGTATTTTGCTTTCCAAACACCCAACTTCTTGATACCCATGTCTACCTCTTTCACTGTGAAGAGTTTTGTATCAGTGTTAACCAAGGGAGGAGGGTCAACCTTCTGATCCTGCTCATAAAGTTTCCTTGCATAGTCAAACCATTTAGAAGTTGTAATATTGTTTTCAGCTTGAATCTTTCTCGATTGGAGCTCCTTCCAAAATAATTTGGGGTTATTTTTCCCAAGGAAGATTAGTTCTTCTCTCCTCGAAACCTTGAAATTAGCCTTTTTATTTCTTAATATCTACTTGTAAGCTTTGAGCTTCATGTTATCCTTGTTTGACTCTTTCCACATTCTCCTTGCCTTTTTGCACTCCTCGTCAAACCAAGAATTTACCAAAAAGAAATTTGTTTCAAAATTCTTATTTTTTTCTCTTTTGCACTCTGCAAGTGCGCTTTGATTTAAATGTGTTAATTCATGACTATGCAGATCGTAAAATGGAATTCTCTCTTTCTCGAAGAGCCTCTCTAGTGCTATTTTGAATGTATTAAAATTTACTGGAGTCAAACGAATTCTTCCCTTTGGAAGATTTCGTTGAACACATTGAGTTTTTTACCCTAACGACTTCTTTCCACTCCAAGCAAAACTTAAATAAATTGGCTTGTCATCTGATTTTAAGTCCCAAAGTTGATCTCCAATCAAAACTTCATCTATTTTCTCACACAAACTATGTGAGAAAATTACATATTCTACTACACTTTCTCCATTGTAAGTATTGCAAGTGAAATTACCAGACGTTTCCCATCTAGTCAAACCATTACACATGAATAAATCGAAAGCCCCACAAGAGTAAGGAATTGTTAGACAAAGATATTGCAACCCTTGTCCTATAAAATTTTTTCCCACTGATGATTACTCTCTTCTGTAAGCTAGATAGGGTCGCAGTGTTCTTTACAACAAAGAATGATAGGTTGCTCAGTTGCAATCCTAGCATTGAAATCACCCACTATAATGACCTCACCTAGCTAAGAATATGTTGCAATATCTACCTTTAAGGCTGCAAAGGGATCTTTGTGGTCAAGCCCCTCTACTTTTGTAGATTTTTTAAACTTGTGGCGCAAAATAGCATGCTCCAATTCTGATGTGATTTCCATTTTCTGATTTTACTAAACCAAACGAATTTTTTATTTGAGCCTTCTTTTTCTAGCTAAATGAAATGGCCTTCTTTTTCTCTCACTAATACCATGACACCCTCGTGTCCATTTTCATTCCCTACTTCCTTGTTCCACACTTCCATCTTCCAGTACCCTTCAAACAAATGTGTCTTACACCCTTCATGCTCATGTGTTTCTATGAGGAAAATTATGTCTCTATCTTCCGCAATAGGCCCTAACCCAGGTCTTTGTCTCCATGGGTAACCTCTGCTATTCCAACAAAATAAACTTAAGGAAACCTAGATATGACTTGAGTGCTATTTTTTTTACATAAAAGACCCACAGTTGAGTCTTTTTCCCTGTTTTCCTATACTGACCTTGCTCCCTGAATTCCTACTAAAGAATTTGGTGTCTCTTATTTATTATCATCTTTCTGCCCTGAGGTCCAAATCGCGTTATCACAACTTTACCCTTATAAATCCATTCTCTCTTTCCCTCACCTCTTGCTGCCCTAACCTTTGACATTTCCTCCCTCCTTTCCTCTTGTTGTCTTACAATTAAATCTTCTTCTAGAAAAAAAGCGAGAACCCCTCAAGAGCTGCTTCTTGCTTAGAATGATATATTTATCACAGAAGATAGGCATGATTACTCTTATGGGTCTAGCTTTCTCACCGTTAAACTTTCCTACCCTCCATGCTTGGCATATTTTTCCTTGCCATAATAGCTTGTCTTTTAAGAAGTCCCTTGCAAGGTCAAAATTAGATTCATTTTTCCCATAGTCTTTCACCCCTTTAAAAATTATGTTTGTTGCTTTATATTTTATTTCCTTGCTTTCTCTATCTTGCGTGTTGTCGACCCGAGTATTTGCTTCTCATTCCCTATTAATATAATTTCTAATAATTGGAAACTTTTGTGGAGCCTCCTTTCTTTTCTTCTCTTGTTGTCTCTTAATGGTTTCCTATTTGGGCAATTGCTTTCCCTTTATCCTGGGAGGGTTAAGCATTCACCACCTCTGTACTCTCCTATGCAAATTTTTTCATGTTTTGCACATCTTCCTTCATGTGTTGACATTCTTTCTTCCCTATCAAGAGAGCTTCTTGTAGCAATGCCAATTTCTCCTTCAAAATTTTATTGCTTTCTGCTAAAGCATGTTTCTCAGTTGTTATTACATGAACTGTATGATCCCTTTCCTACTCTTTAGCTCCTAAAACCTCCAACCTCTTTTTTGCACTTAAAAATTCTGTCACATAGAGATTAGATGACCAAGTGAGAGGTGTGGATATGGGGTTGTACAAGATATAATCATCAATGAATTTTCCTTTGGGCTTGTTGTTTCCAATGTTTGAAAAGAGGACTTGTTTGAATATTGCTTATTGCAAAGGGCCCAGCTAAACCAGCGATTCACCCTGCTATAATAACGACAATTTCAGACCCAAATATTTCTCGGAAAATTCCAAAAATTTAACCCCAACCCCGCTCACAAAACCCCAAAAAACCCAAAAATGGTTTGGCCTGGTTTTGAACTTCTAAAATCAACCTCCACTGGGCCCCACACTCTCTGAGGAGTTGTTGAAGCATGATGTCTATAGAATCACTAGAAAATCACTAGAAAATGTTACACAACCCTCCATGATTACAAAAAATAACTCCTCCGACACTTCCTTAACTCTCCCGACAACAATGGCTCAAATGACTAAGGCACTCTCCCACAAATATGCCCAACCTCTCCTCCTCTGCACTGGCCCAGTGACTGCTACACTGTGCTTGAGATATGCTAACAAACTCAGCCTTGGAGGTTCCCCTATAACTTCAACAAGCTAATAAACCTTAGGTTTTCCTATAGCTTCAACAAGCTAATGAACCTTTCTCTGCAACTCAACCTTGGAGGTTCACCTATAACTTCAGCAAGCTAATGACCTCTCTCTGCAACTCAACCTTAGAGTTTCACCTAAAGCTTCAGCAAGCTAATGATCCTTAATCCTTTAGCTTCGTAGCGGTATTCACTCCACCTTATTATGATTAGCTATTTGTACTCTGATTGACTGATCCAAAATAGGAGTGGACATTGTGTTTGGACAGTATGATTTAAATAGCGAACGACATGGAATTCAAGAATGATCCTCTCTGCTCTGCTCTTTCTCGCTCTCGTCGGGCGTTAAATTTGAACATAAAACAAAGATGACATACAAAACCTAGACATATAGACCACTAAATGAAAACACAAAGAAAAGCACACAACTAAATGAAACATAGACAACTAAATGAATACAGAAACAAAAACATGAGGAGCGCTCCACACAGATGACCATAGCACACCAAATTGTCACTGCCTAAGAGGAGATCAAAGAAAAGCACAATAATGAAGATTTGGATTATGCCAGGTGTTTTTTTAAGTAATGGGATTCTAACACGTGTTTCTGGATTTAAGTGTCTTGTACTCTGTTTAATCAAGCTTTGAAAATTATCTAGCATTGAATGCTTATAAGTATTATGTCTCCGAGGATATTGCAAATCATCTGTTTTTTTAAATTAATATTTTAACCAAAAAAAATCGATACGTTAAAAGTTAAAAACTTATATTGAAAACATAATAGGAGCATAATATTATATCATAAGATGGAGCATACTATTTTATATTACTTTATGACTTGTTTTATATTTCGGCTACACCATGAGATTTTCCTGTCCACTAAGTTTCGATATTGGCACTTCATTGAATACATCATTAATGATCACAAATCCAAAAAAAAATGAATTGAGTTGAATAGGAAAATACTATGCCATTGATGAATGATGTATGTTTTAATTAATTTTTGAGATACTTATGTCTTTTCTAAATTTTTATTTTTCATAAATATTTTTATTTTTATAATTATATTTAAAACCCTATAAAACTGAGATTTCTGTTCTAAAAACAGAAATTATTGAGCTTAAAAGGAATAAATAGGTTTCAGCCTCTCCTGTTTCTTCTCCTGTGTTTTCTAGTAGAAAAACAAACTATACTCTGCATGGTCCTCCTCCTAAAAATACTGAAGATGTTGAAGTTGCAGAGGGACATCCTGATCCAAGTATGGGCATTCGAGATATGCATCTCTTCACTATCCAGTATCAACAACATCATGTTAATATTAAAGTTTGGGTTAAAGAAAAGATGTATAATTTAAGAGCAATGATTGATTCTGGATCAGATGTTAATATGTTTTCAAAAAAGGCTATTCCTTCCTCATTTTGGGTTACTGCTACTCGAAAGCTCACTGGTTTAGGAGAAATGACTTTGGAATATGAAGTACCAGAAGTTGTACTTTGTTTTGAAGACAGGTGTGTCACAATGAAGTTTGTTGTAGGTGACATTCCAGTTGATTGTATTCTTGGGCATGTATTTCTTGCTGCAGTTGAACCTCATGGTTCAATGAGATTCCCTAATTAGAAAGCTGGCTACTTCATCACAATAAAAGGTAAAAGATTTGATTTACCTTATATTTCTAAAACCAGAATGTCTACCATGGTGCAGGCTATGCAAGAGGAGCTGCACAAAGTAGAATCCAGTCTCCAAGAACTCAAAGATCATAAAAATATGATCAGAATTGAAGATCAGTTGGGTTCTCCACATATTCAGAGACAGATCTCTGAATTACAGAAACAATTTGAACAAACCTGCTGCTCAGAAGAACCGAATGCCTTTTGGCATCGCAAGCAGCATTATGTTGAATTGCCCTACAAGGAAGGATATATGGGCAAAGCATGCAAATCTAGACCTATCTCCATGTCAAAGGAATACAGACAACTTTGTGAAAAAGAAATAAATCAGCTTCTACAGAGAAATTTGATTCGGGAGTCAAGCAGTCCATGGAAATGTTATGGCTTCTACGTCAATAAAAGGAGTGAACAGATAAGAGGTATTCCTAGACTTGTTATAAACTATAAACCTCTTAATACTGTTCTTGCAGATGATACATATCCTATTCCGCACAAGGGAGATCTGCTGAGTAGGATATCTGGAGCCAAAGTGTTCTCAAAGTTTGATCTAAAATTTGGTTTCTTGCAAGTAGCCATTAAAGAAGAAGACAAGTGGAAGACAGCATTCAGTGTACCAGCAAGACACTACGAATGGAACGTAATGCCATTCGGGTTGAAACATGCACCTTCTAAGTTTCAGAAGGTAATGGATTCCATTTTTAAACCTTATAATGAATGGTTGCTTGCTTATATTGATGATCTCCTCATATTTTCAAAGAACCTCCAGGACCATTTTAAGCATCTAAGAATATTTATGAAGTTGGTCCAGAAAAATGGTTTGGTCCTCAGTAAGAAAAAGATGGAGTTGTGCAGGACCAAAATAAATTTTTTAGGTCATAGCATAGAAAATGGACAAATTGCTATACAAAGCCATGCTCTTGAGTTTGCAGACAAATTTCCAGACATCATTTTGGATAAAACTCAATTGCAGAGATTTTTAGGTTGCTTAAATTACGTAAGAAATTTCTATTCTTCTTGTGCTACTGACAGGTCTCTGCTCAACCAGAGACTAAGAAAGAATCCAAAACCTTGGACAAATGCACATACACAAGCTATCAGAAATATTAAATCCAAGGTGAAAAATCTTCCTATACTTTATGTTGCTGATGATGGCTCTTTTAAGATTGTTGAAACCGATGCCAGCAATATAGGTTGGGGAGGTGTCCTAAAGCAAAGGCCAAGTGAAGAAAGCCAGGAAAATGAAGATAAAATCGTGCAGTATGCATCTAGAGTATGGAGTAAAGCTGAGCAAAACTACTCCACAATTGAGAAAGAAGTCAAAGCTGCATGAAATTGTGTAAGTAAATTCTCTATTCACTTGGTTAATAAATTATTTCTGCTGAGAACTGATGCACGAGCACTTGATAAAGTTCTCTCCAAAGAAATAAAGAACCCTGAAGATGAAAAATTTTCCAGATGGCAAGCACTGTTTGCAAATTTTACTTTCAAGGTAGAACACATAAAGGGTTCTGAGAACTGTCTGCCAGATTTTCTCAGTAGAGAATTCATCTAGCATCAAGAACAAGCTGATGATAAAGTAAAAGAAGATGAACATTTAATGGTCATCATTACATAATGGGACCAAGATGGTCAAAAAGAAACTCTCAGGCATATTTCAAAGGATGAATCATGGATCGTCTATAAAGAAAAATGGCAGCCTACTTGGCAATTGCGCAATACCAAAATATTAGATGCGAATCTCCAAAACCATACAGATATCCAGCATCTAGTGCCCGAAAGGCTTGTGTATCCAAAAGGCAGTCAGTGGATCCATGATAAAGTTTATTCTCACAGCCTAAATAAAGCCTGGGAAGCAAAAGAATCCCTATCCGAAGATTTTCATGACATATCTGTCACATGCACTGGTGGAGGTGACAGATCAAGAATATATTATGAATGGTTTGCCATTCATCGTACAAGAGAACCTGCTTGGACCTGGACCCGCTTCAATCAATGGCTAGGTAATAATCCAAATCTGATTTTTCCTGACACAATATATGATTTTGCAGGTTACAAGAAATTATGGTGGGACCTAATGAATAGAGATGGAAAAAGAGAAACCCACTACACCAAGATCAAATTTGGTGCCATCAGGATAATGCAAAATTGCCATCAAGCAAGCTGGTTTCAAGATTGGTGGAATGACTACGGGCTCATTCCTACCTCCATGGACCCCACTCTTTATGAAAACTGGTACCAAAGCAGATGTGATCTTTGTGAAGAAGATGAATGTGATCATCAAGCTTTCCCTTATGTTAGAGCATTATTAAGACTTGATGGTAGACTTATCTTAAAACAACATATGATGCAGCACAATTATTGGTTAGTCCTAACCAAAATCAAGCATCAGATAATTCTGAACAAACCAATGATAGTAAGAAGGATCTATACCAAATAATGCGATGAAAATTATAAGTATAGATTTCCATTTTTACAAACAATTGATGAACCACCAGATAACAATGCAAGCGGTTCTAGTGGGCTCCGCTGAACAAAAGTATCCATGATGTAATGATACCCAGTCACGGGTTTACAATGACAGGTCTTTTCCCGAGGACTTTTCACCTGTTTGAAAAAGCATCCTCCGTGTATGTAATAAGTGATGTTTCCTCGTGGGCCTTGTACAGAAAAAAGGCATCCACTGTGTATTGTACACACACTTCACATGTTAGTGTCGGACGGATGAATCTCGGTGCGGATGTCACTTCAGTGTTACCCGGAAGCCATGATTCTCCTCCACGTGTTCCTCATCCAACGGATGAAATGAATGTTTGTCCCCCCTCATTTCCTATATATAGAGGGTTAAGGCTCATTCATTGGCATTTGGAGTTGGAGAGTCTAGAGTCTAGAGTTTTTTTTTTTTTAGAGTCTGATTCGAGCCGAAGCTCCCTGCTCTGCATCTACGCGAAGTTTCGCGATCTGCTTGCATCACGGTGCCAAGACTCAAAGTCCTTAGGAGATCTGAGCAAGCCTGCGCATTGGGACGTATGAGTCTAGTGTGAAGCTAAAGTGGCGGGATCTATAGATCGAGTCTGTCTGTAAAATTTTGTGTGTTCATTTAAGAACTCTAAGACAGAGTCTGCAACTGGCCAGATAGCCTCCAGTATCGCTCGCTCATTTACTGAGTAGCAAATCTGGTAAATGCCACTGCAGTCAATCTCTAGAAAGAGATTTGAGTCCATAAGTCTGTAATCTGATTGTAATATCATTTTTAAATCAATAAAGAGAGAAATTTTTCTGTTCCGCATTGTCAAGAACTGTAACTTTGAGCTTTATAAAATGTCCACTGAGGTAGTATCGTCTTGTTTTTTATCGCTGAAAGTTTGCCAGAGGTTCGCCAAAGCACCGAGGGACACGGAGTAAGCCGTTATAGGCGAAGGAAGCCGCAGAAGAGCTGAAAGAAGTGTGAATGTGTGAGTAGGTTCGTGTATGGGTTCGCATAGGGTCTCTTAAACAAGCAAGAAGAAACTCAGTGAGCCAGCCTGCCTGTTGAGCAGTTTGCAGTGAAAACCTGTGAGAGGTCCCTGCAGTAAAATTGCTATCAGAGCCAGAAGTCAAGGTTGACTGTGTGATCTGGTTCGAGAAAAAGTTCAGTTCTTGAATACATCCTCTCTTTATTTTCTGAAGAAAAATGGACTCTGTAAAAAAGTCAGTGTCATTAAGAGAATTAGAAGAGCAAGATAGGGCCACCCAAGACCCGCTCAGAGATATGTTTGCCTCTAGTAGTAGTCGTGTCACAAATGAGTCTGATCATTTGTATGAAGAAACTGAGCCACAGGCTAAATGGGTTCTACCCAAGATCTCAGCCTCACAAGTCTATAATGATCTTGGTGTCTGGCACTTGAAAGCTGCCACCCGAATAACAATAAAAGAATCCATTAGTTCTATAGAAGAAAATTCTAATCGTGTCCAGTTAATACCTCTGATAAATCCAAAGGAGCTCCAAGCAGAAGCTAGAAAATTGGGGACACAGTTCTTGCATCTCGGATGCATTAGAGTAGGAATCCAGGCCCTTGTCCATCAAGGTGTCGATTCATATGTGTTAGCCACGGTCAGAGATCTAACACATAATAAATATATTGATTCCTTAATCGGAGGAATAGTTGCACCTCTGTCCAATGGTCCAGTATGGTTTGATTGTTATCCCAACTTCTCTGTGTATGTGTTTGATGAAACATTGGCCGATATTTTGCAATTGCAAATCCAAACTACTGGATTTGATATGAAGAAAAAGAGAAATAATATCGCCATACAGTTTAGAGGTTGCTTTCGCCATACTACCACACTATTTCCAGCAGTCCTCCATGCCCCCAGTAGAGAGTCAACAACCAGTGTTGTTGTTATGACAGATCCTAAAAACCAGAAGGTTGAACATCAGGCCATTAAGTGGGAGGATCTATCTTTTCCTGAACATTGGGTTGTTCCAAATCCTAAGCCTCTCTCTGTACAAAAAATAACTTATGCAAATATCACGGAAAATCAATCTACTGCCACTCTTTCTTTTCCAAGAAGATCTACCATTGATAGGCGTAGAATTGAATCTGAATGTAAAAAGTCTCCTTTGTACATTACTCCTGATTGTACAGATACTTCTTGTTCATCTATTGTTTCAAATTGTAGTCATTTGTCTTTATTTGAGTTTGCTCAGCTTATGAATTTCAATCCTATCAAAGTTGACTGTCCACAATGTCACCAGTCAGTAAATCTCCAGTCTCTTGCTTCACTTGTTATCAGACATCAGAATCACAATCCTAGAATAGGAGAAGCCCCTGCGTCTACATCTGTGTCTCCCTGTCCTAATCCCAAGTGTTCTGATATCCCATTCCCACATGAAGACGAACATGTCCTCATGATGCATCTAGTTCCCAGTTTGCAAGATGAAGATCCTAGATTGACTGAAATATTCATGAACATGCAATCTCCCAAAGATAAGCATGGTGTGGGATTCTACAGTCAAAAGGATGGATTGATTCTTGAATGCAGATTCAAGGATCTTCCCTCTGACATCAAAAGACCATATGTTCCTGAAATTCAAAAGTTTTATACTTTAATGG
Source organism: Pinus albicaulis (assembly GCA_034641835.2). Taxonomy (NCBI): domain Eukaryota; kingdom Viridiplantae; phylum Streptophyta; class Pinopsida; order Pinales; family Pinaceae; genus Pinus; species Pinus albicaulis. The sequence continues at coordinate 1,131,545,115 of CM076575.1, read as the reverse complement.
ATGGTTGTGATAAACATGTGATCCCGGAGAAATGGATGAAGCTAATGCTAAATTGGGATCTCCATACTCATCCCCAAGCAGATTATTTTGTTGTTTCTTACAGCACAGAAGAGAAAAGACAGTTTGCCTCTGAATGGAAAGCATATATGACTGAAAGAAATGTTTGGATTTCTTTATATTCTTGGAAAAATGCTAGAGAATCAGAGATGATTTTGATGACTGATTCTACGTCCTCTTCTGGTCATTTTTGGACAGCTAGTGATGGAAGCAAGATTGAGACCTCTTCTAGTTTCCCTCCTTTCAAAGGAATCATCCTTGGTGAAGGACGGAACTCAGCCAAAGCTCATCCCTTAGTACAACAAGAGAATCTTGTAGGGATAGAAAGGAGAGTACAAACAGTCAGTGAACAGATAAATTGGACAAACACTGTTGTTACTGGTTTAGAGAAAAATATGGCTAAAGCTGTCATGATTAAAGAACAGATAGATAAGGTCCATGTATCTATCAATGATGTAAATAATGTGTTAAATTCTGTACAGTATCATTCTGCAGCTGCTAAAGATTATTCTATTGAATCTTTCAAGAAAATTGATGAAGTAGAAAATTGTATTATAGAAAATTCTATTTCAACTCGGCATATGATTTCAGATCTGTCTGATAAAGTAGACAGAATGGGTTTGAAGAAAGTTGATAAACCCATACCAACTTCATTTTTGACAAAAGGAAAAGCTATCCATACTCATGAACTTAGTGAAAGTCCAGTCTCTAAGTTTCCTTTTCTCCTCCCTAAAGAAGTTGTTGAGTCTGACAAACCTAAGCAGTCAGAAAAGATCTCCATCAAAGATCTCACTGAATCTGATACTGAACACCATGTCCTTCTTGTCTATGAGCCTCTGGAGCCTCAATTCAGTAGACATCCTGCCCCTGATCTTTATGGAGTTGGAAAGATTCCCCCTAGGGAAATATTTCATGCAGATAGTCATAAAGAATGGAATTTAGATAATCTGACTACTGCACAAATCAGGCAGATGCTTGATCAGATGATCACAGAATACAAGCTTATGTGTGTTTCAGGCAAGACTGAAGTAGAAGCTTGTAAAACATTAATTCAGTGTTTTACTGGTACCCTTGCTAGATGGTGGGAACTTGAATCTTCTCTAGCTTTGCTTGATAAATTGGAGAAGGAAACATTAAGAGATGAGCAGGGTGATATCAAATTCAATCCAGATGGCACCGCACAGAGCAATATGATAGGTGCGTTGATTGCTCTCATACAAGAACATTTTTGTGGGACTGATATTACACTTACAGATAAGCATGAGATGGTTTTGATGAATCTGAAGTGTATAAATATTAATCAGTTTGAAGACTTCCACAGAGATTGGATACAAAGAATATATTTGGTTAAAGAACCAAAGAATGTCCTGTGGAAACAAGTTTACCTTGCAGCCCTTCCTTCCAAGTTATTTGATATCTTAAAGTTGCAAGAAGTCTTCCCATTGCCTCTTGAAGTTTATTTATGGGGAGAAATTTATTCTATCATCACTAAGGTGTTGATAACACTTTGTACCAGCTCAAAGATGGCCAAGTCTATAGATAAATTAAATAGATTTCCTGGTACAAAGTATTTCTGTAGTAAATATGGAATAACCATTGATTATCCTTTGGTCACTCGCAGGAAGACAAAAATAAAAGCAAAGAAGGCTCAACGCAGAACCAGGGCCACCACTTACAGACTGAGCTCTGAAAAAAGACGCGAACTCCGTCCCCAGAAAAGAAGAACAGCAAAAGGAAGAAAAGGTTATTATAGAAATAACCCAAAGAATCATTACTATACTCCTATGGACATCAAGCCTAAAGATGCTAAGCTTGAAAGGATGAAAGGTGTTGTCTGTTGGTTTTGTGGTCAACCTCGCCACACATCTAATATGTGTCCTACCGCTCTTGAGTCTAAACGAGGCCTTGGTAAGAAATCCCAATCTAAACGTCCACAACAGGCTAGTACTAGTTCTGCTGTAAAAATTGAAGACCAATGCCGTCATTGTCATTCTTCCTTTCATAAAACTGAAGATTGTCATAATCGCCTTGCTATTCAGCAAGCTGCTGAAGATTCTCCCTCCTCTTCTGAATCTTTTGTTTCCCATTCTTCTGATGAAGAAGAATTCCATGCCTACTGTCAATGTTCTGATTCACAGTCTTGTCATTGTGACTGTTCTGATGATGATTCAGACCTATCCTCATACACTTCTCTTCCTGAAGAATTCTCTGGTAAATTAAAAGTCCTCATGGCCCAGTCCGATGAAGGAGAAATGAAAGCATTCGCTCAAATTCGTGCCATGGAAGATGGAGAATTGAAATCTGCCTTATTACAGGCATTTATGAAGCATGGTACTGGCTCCTCCAGTACATCCTCAGGTAAGAAGCCCAACTTTGTTGATGCTTCTTATGATAGAAATACCAGATCGTATCTCCAGCATAATTCTAGCAAAGCTCGTACACTCACTTTGGGGGAGGTGAGTAGGGAGATACACATATTTTGTACAATAATTAATAGCAAATAAAATTAATTTTAAAAATTTAAAAATTAATTTTTAATTTTCAAAATATTTTATTTAATATTATAATTAGCAAAAAAAACTAAAAAAACTTAGAGATATTTTGAAAATTTTGAAAAGTCCAATGTTTTTTTTTTCTTTCTAAAACTGATTACAATATATAAAAATCATATATAAACATTACATTTACAAATTAATATTAAAATCAAGTATTACTTGGTGCTGAATTTGAATATTTCGTTTTTATAATTTCCAATTGTATTTAAATAATAAATATTAATTTTTGGAGTGTTTACTATATTACCATTTTATATTCACTCTTTTTAATAAATGTATCAATTTTATTTTATAATATTTCCACTATTAAATATAATATATAATACAATATTAAATAAAATATAAACTCACATATATACCATTAATATAATGTAATTGTGTATATTTTTTAGTATTATATCTATAGCTTGTGATGTTAAATAATTATTTTCCATTTTCAAATTAAAATGTAATTAACGAAAATCAATAATATTTATATTAGTTTGTTTTTTTCAATTTATTATAGTTAATATGAGCATCATGTTTCGGAAATTATATATACAATATTCAACTATAACTAATTATAATCACCATAGGTATCGTGTTTTCCCATTGTTAACATGCACATTGACATTCATAGAGTCATTAAAGTTTAAAAAATTAACTTCAATAAATTTATATAATAAATTTAACACTTAATATATTTTTATTGTTAATGGTGTCCGTGGGGTCTTGGTTAAACGGTGATGAGGCGGGCTGTTACGGCACTCATCAGAGGTTCAATTCCCTTCCCCATTCAGGATGATGTATTTGGATATGTTGATGAAGATGTAGTCCTACCAAACTTACAAAAAAACAAAAAAACAAAAACAATATTGTTAATGGTATTTTAATTGTTTAAATATTTAATTTTTAATATAACTATTATAATCGTATTATAACTTAGCATTATAACGTTAATGTCACACTTTATATTGTTTTCACTATAATTTTAATAAATTTAATCTTGTTCACAATGTGGACGTCATCATAATGTGACGAATAATGAGATTCATCGTAATATGATGAAGAATGAAAGTCGCCACAATGTGATGAATAAAAAAGTTCACATGTGATAAATAACAAACAATGTCACAATATGAAAAACAACAAACATCAATGCAACATGAAGAACAATAAACATCATTGCAATGTGTTAAACAACAAACAACATCGTAATGTGATGAACAATAAACATCATAGCAATATGACAAACAAAAAATGATGTTGGAATGTTCTAAACAACATACGACATTAATGTTATGAACAACAAACATCATCCCAATGTGACAAACAATAAACAATGTCACAATGTGACGAACAATAAACTCTATCCCAATGTAATGCACAACAAACAATGTTGTATTATGATGAACATCAAACATCATGATTCATCACAATTGGACAAAAAATGATGTTGCCATGCAACTGACAAAACCATTGAAAGACATGGTTAAACATGTTTAACTTAGTCAACCATGATCTTCCTTTGGTTTTCTCAGGTTAAACATGGTCAACCATGGTCATATGTGGTGAAGCATAGTCAATCGTAGACAACGACATGGCCATATGTGGTCACTACAGTTAAGATGGTCAACCATGGTCAACTAAGGTCAAACATGGCCAAATGACAGTCAACAATGGTTTACATGGTCAACATGGTTAACTATAGTTAATGACGGTTAACCATGGTCAACATGGTTAAGATTGTCAACCATAGTCTACATGGATGTCACAATGTGACGAAAAATAATGATCTCGATGTGTGATGAATAAAAAATGATGTTGTAATGTGGAAAACAACAAAAATGTTGTAATTTTACGAACAACAAACATTATCACAATGTGACAAAATGTAAATAAAGTTCATCAAATAAACAAATAACTTTGTCATCATAACGATGAACAATTTTCACAATATAACGAACAACAAATGACATCACAATGTGCAACAAAAAATGAGATCATTCAATAAACAACTTCATAATGTGATGAATGATAAATGTTGTCGCAATGTGATGTGCAAAAAACAATGTCATAATGTGATGAACTTAAAATGACATTACAATTGAACAAAAAATGATGTCATAATGCGGCAAACAAAATCATTGACAACCATGGTCAATCATGTTTAACCATGTCAACCATGATCTTCCCTTGGTTGACCAAAGTCAAACATGATTAATCATGTTCGTATTTAGTTGAGCATAGTCAATCATAGACAATGAGGTCAAACTTGTTCAACCAAGGTCACACATGGTCAACATGTTTACTAGTGTCTTTGAAGGTTTTCATTTAGATAAGGGTGTAATCCTGCATGGGTTTATTATTTTTTGATGTTTCAGGTTATGTATCACAACCCATCATCGGGAAGATATCTACAGAAGGATATTTGGCCTTAGTTGACCATAATATGTCAGGTTAGGACAAAGATTCTTTCGTAGATCTCTTCCTAATGATGGGTTGTGATATGTAGACCAAAACATTGAAAAATAATAAACTCACACAGGATTCCACCCTTCTCCAAATGGTCAACATGGTTGGAAATGGTTAATCATGGTCAACCATGGTCAACATGTTCAACATGGCCAACCATGGCCAACATGGGCATCATGGCTAGCCATTTTTTACCACACTCATCTACAACTAAATGCTAACAAAACTGGTCTACCATGTTTATCCATAGCTAATCATATGTTAACCATAGTTAACCATGGTTGAATAATCTTAACCATCGTCAAGAATGATCAAGCTAGCTCAACCATCGTTAAACCATGGGGGATTCACTTTGTTGACCAATATCTTACCATAGTCATTCATAAGGGGAATTTTTAAATTGTGAAAAATAGATTCAATGTATTATAAGTATCGGGGGGCATATAAGGTAGGAGGAAATTATAAGTATTGGGGGTATAAAAGGGGGTATGTAGTAAAAATAAGGGATTTATATTAAAAATGGGGGTTACTTTTATTAGACATTTGTATTGGAAGGAGGTTCAACAAAAATATTTTGAGAGGTTTTTATCAATATTTAGTGAGACTAGGGTAATCTTTAATATCCCATGAATAAAAGTGCCATCACATAGGTTAACTAAGTGCAGACTATGTGAGTCAAACATGGTCACTAAGCTCAATCATAGTCAACCTTGTTTAACCAATTGTTTAAACAAACTCTACATGGTCACCAAGTTCAACCATAGTCAACCTTGTTCAACAAATTATTTAAACAAACTCTACCATGGTCAACCATGTTCATCCATGCCCAACCATGGTCAAACCATGGACATCTATGGTCAACATGGACAACCATGTTCATGGTCAACCATAAGATGGCTATATTTAACCATAGTCAACCATATTCAAACATGGTGATGAAATTTAGTCATGGTCAACCTTTCTCAACAATGTAACATAAATGCATTGTTACATTAATGGTTGACCATTGGCAATCATGGTCAAACTCATTAACCCTCTTCAACGACTAATGTAACATCAATTGTGGCTGAAAAATATTTTTGTAACAATGCTCAACATTAATGTAGCATAAATATATTGTTACATTTAATGATCCACCATTGTCAACCCTCATCTACCATAGTCAAGCTTGTAAATGAAGGGAAACTATGGTTAACCTTTCCAACCATGGTTGACCATTGTCAACTTCGCCAACCCTTTTCAACCATCGATAACTCTCAAAAACCATGGTTAACCATTGTCAACCATGGTCAAACTTGTCAACCGTTATTAACCATAGTCAGACAATTTCAACCATAGCCAACCATGGTCTACTAATTTGCTCCACAAATACTAACTGTCAACTGGCACAACCACATTAATATAATGGTTAATATATGCCGATCGATGCCATTTTACACTTTTTAAAATTAATGCCACCAATTAACTTATAAAAGGTGGAAAATGACATCAATTGACGTACATCAACCACATTGTTAATATAATTTTCATTAAATTTTTATGAAATTTATAAAAATAAATTTTAGAATATAATTTTTTTAAAATTTGAAAACACATTCATAAAATTGAAGATGAGTGAAAAGTTTTTATATTTAAAATAAAAATCACTTTTAAATTTGAAAAACACACTCATAAAAGAAAATAAAAATTCGTATATGAATGGAAAGTTTTATATTTACTTAAAATTATAATTATAAAATAAATTATATTTTTATAAAAATATTTAATTTTAATTTATTAACATTTACAAAATAATTAAATTTACTAAATTTTCTTTTTTAAATGGGAAAATTTGACGAACCAAATGATTATGAATTTTTTTAAGGCTTTGAATACTCTTATTACAAGTAACATAGGTAGATGTTAGAATAATTGAGAGGGGAGGGGTGAAGCAGTATTTCATGCAATTAGTATTTTCATTTTTCTTTTGCAATGTTAGTGAAGAACTTAGTTGGTATCAATGAAGTGACAAATATGTAACCAGACAAAACAGTTGACAAAAAATATTAATCATGTTAATCAATTAATCAACAACATGATTGTTGTAGATACTGACTTTACGTAAATCCAAACAAGAAAACTAATGTTGACTATTTCACTATATTGAGTACAAAATCTTCTTTCTTTTACCTTGCATTTGGTGTAAGATTTTACTATGTACAAAGTCTTACTCATTACAAGTTACACCGATAAATCTTTTCACTTTGTTGAAAGAACTAATAATTCTTCTAATTTCTAATGATCCAGACAAACATTTTACACCGAACTAACTGGCGAAAATCAGATATCTGGTAATACACGTCATCAATATTTTTGATTCATCCACATATAATAGCCGTTTGCTTAACAAACAAATCCTCTTCAACTTCGTAACTCCAAAACAATTAGCTAGTTCAACTGATCATCAAATATACCATAAAGTAATAATGACAGCTAAAACCAGTCAAATAACGGCACCATCAGTTAGCACAATAACAATTCTCTGAAATTAAACTTTGAATAGTGTGGTCTACCACTAGAACCACCATTAAATCAGTATATTCAGTATAATTAAACCATTATAAAAATCTTCATATACACCTAGTTCTTTCATCGATATTGCATACAATATCTAAAAAAACAAGCAACAACATCAATTCATAGTGTGCATTCACTACTAAATCATCATAGAGGAAATCCCTGCATTCTAGCATAAACCATGCATAAAAATCTCAAGCATAACAATTCTTAGTCTCTTTCATCGATATTGCATACAATATCTAAAAATACAAGCAACAACATCAATTCATAAGCAAACATTGTCATGGAAGAACCTCTGCCATTATTATTGCGCTCAACAATCTCTAAAAGAAAAAATTGTGTCATCTAAACCTCTTCCCTTAATGTGAACAAGGAACTCACTTCTGTTATATAACCTCTACCCTTCCGCACTGTGCATTTGACCAATCTGTTACTGCATGCTCTTTTCAAAATACAAAAACAATTAATACAATGTCATGAAAATCAATCAACATATGCAAATGAAGATCTTTGTAGAACACTACTCTGCCATAAAATTTCGTAGTTGCACTAGATAATCAAAAGGTGCTCAATGCTCTGCAAAAAATATAACAATTACTACCATATAATGCACATACACAAAAGGAAAACTCCTGTGAATATTTAGTACAGATTAACTACCACACACCCATGCTAATTGATTTAGACAAATCTTGTCCACAATTTATTCGATGTGCAATCATAAGTTTGGTTGATAGAGTAGGATTCAACAAACAATATGCATGCCTTCGAACCTCTAATTGTGCTACAAATGTGCCTCTACTAATCTCTAATAACATACACAAAAATAATATATGTGCCAGCTCTGAACCATGTACACTACTCTTTGATTTATGAGTATACAAACTAAATAATCAAACAACATACATTCATCCATGTCTCTGTGATATGATCTAAGGGTTTCAATGCTGTGACAGATATGATATTCCTGCAATCGCACTGAATATTAATAAGGAGCTAAACAATTGTTATATGATGCACACAATTCTAAAGAGAAATCAAGAAATAATTAGGTGCATATAGAGTATTGAATCAACAAGAACCATATTTGCGATAACAAACCTTTTGACAAAACTAAAGGTGCACTCAATTTAATCTCTGCAATAATACTGAACATTATATGGTGTGCATAAGTCTAAGTGGTCCCCCGTGAGAACACAGGTGTAAGGAAATACTAAGAAACAAAACAAAATTATACAAATAGTCTAATTGATATTGAAATATTATATATCCATAGCTATAACTTATCAAACGATGTGCCAATATCCTACATGGTTAACCCCTTTTGCATTGGTTAGATGTATATGGAGACTGAACCAAACCTTTCAGCTCGACTATGGAGAATGACCATTCACGCCTCCTCACACATGTTCCAGAATAAGTTAAAACAAAAAATCAAAAGAAATTATGTGTAATAAAGGTGCCAAAGCCAATGGATATTTGTGAAATGCACACTTGAATTATCATATATGTAGATAAACCAATGCTAGAATAAATATACAAAAGGAAATATAGGCACATAGATTTGTTCGATGCAAGGTCATTCCACCAAGACACACTCCACTTCCCAATCTCACTCTACATTTATAGCTTCAGAGAACTTGTTGACCAAGAATTACCATGGAAAAAAAAAAGCTATTAACTTTGATTGTTTTTCCAAACCACCTTTTGGACCAAATAAATTTTTAAATAAAATATTTAGCCACAAACTGTTGATGACCATGGAACAATTAATTATATTTCCACGTATTAATTTTGGACCCAATCATAACAAAACAATTTGACCTTTAGACTTGATCATTTCAATCAAATTATAAAATAATATTTGCGTGGAGTGCTTGGACCATATGATGACCAAGATATGCCATACTTTTAACCATTAATTATATTTTCATAGTGGAGGATCGAATTGAACGTTTTAGACAATACCATGAGTAACTACGATGATCAAAGCCCAAGATAATGTGAAAAAATTACTAGGAAGCTTGTCCAACCTTCTACAACTCCTCTATAAGCATCATAAACTGATTGACTTGTTGAAATCAATGCCAACCAAGCTATCAACACTTTACTCTTTTGGTGTTGATGTCAACATAACCTTCTTCTCTGCAGAAAAATTGAATTGTGTCCTCTCCCTTTGACATCAATGGAAAAGGATCACACCAAGATTGCATACACAATACACTTTGCTGAAATGGCTCCCACTGAACATGTAATGTAGTTGAAAATATATCCAAGGTGCTACAGATACCAATTTTAATAATCAATGCAATACAAGTATATAACTATGACATCATTATGCTTCACAATGCAAACATGGATTGGATCATTGAAATGCATCTCTACATTAATTTATAGTCAGCCAATGAACCAATGACTACATGATGACCCATGCACAACACATAGAACATTTTGTAAGCAATCCCATCATCATGACTCTTTCTTCATTACAATCTGACATCAATCAATTTCTTTGATCCAGGTGGATATCGGTGGCCACCCACCTATTCCATTTGGACCCACAGTATCAATTCTTTCAGTTTTCCAGCTTCAGCACAGCTTACTATTTTTAGCAGGTGTTCGGGTCCTGCACTCCCGAAGCCGTTTTGGGGACTTAATGATCCAGGTGGATATTGGTGGCCACCCACCGAGTCCATTTGAACCCCCACCATCAGTTATTTCAGTTTGTAAGTTTCAACACAACTTACTATTTATAGCAGTTTTTCGGGTCCTAAACTTCCAGAGTCGTTTTGAGGCCCTAAACAACGTTTTTTTGGGAAAATGGGGATTAACATGGGTCATGGATTGATGTTGCTCACTAAAAAGTTGTAGTCCTTAGATAGATCTTTCTAACGAGCTATTGAGCGCGTCAAACAGAGATCGGATGCCAAAGTTACGTCCCCAGGAAGTTGAAATGCTAACTTACCCAAACGAGGCCCATAGTTTTGGCGCTTCATCTCCTAGGGTTAGGTTTTTGGACGTTTCAGGTTTTACATTGTTTCTCAATAATAAATAGGCATTCGAGCCTCATTGTAACATAGTTCAAGGGTTGGTAGTCGACACATCTCTTCTTAGAGATAAGCGCTACTAGTGCCCTAGCTCGTCTGTTCCCATCATTTCAGTTCAGTAACATAGTGGAGAGGCTTGTAGCCATCACATCTCTTCTCAGGGATACGCTACCAGTGCCCTCGCTCGCTCATTTCCATTATTTCTCATTGTAACACAGTTCAGAGGCCTGTAGCCACCACATCTCTTCTCAGAGATACGCCTCCCAATGCCCTAGCTGTTTATTTCAGTCATTTGTTTTATAATAAAATGAAGCATTATTTATGCTGAATCTATGTATCTATGGTTATATGTGTATTCTATTGCGTTCCTGCATAAAATCTGGATCAGTGGTATCAGAGCGGTCTGCGCTTTCTCTGTTTTTCTTTTCATGTCCCCAACGCAGCCAGGGTATAAGGGGTTCAGCCTCGCAACCCTGACGACCCCCCATGGTGGAAGGAAAGAAAGACGAGGGAGTAGGAGATCCTCTATCAAAATATTCTTCGAGGGGGCCCTCGAGAAGCAGAGGAATGTGATGATGGATAAATTTTCCCAGATCTTTCAACGGCTGCTCATCGGCAGCACATCTACATCCAGCACGTCCGCCAACAAGTCTGCGACATCCTAGACAAATCCAACACCAAGTTCAGTAGAATTTTCCCCTCCCCTCCCACCCGTGGATGAACTTAACACAATGGAGACCATTGCTTCCTAAGGAGGGAGGAATGATCCAAGTGGATATCGGTGGCCACCCACCTATTCCATTTGGACCCGCAGCATCAATTCTTTCAGTTTTCCAGCTTCAGCACAACTTACTATTTTTAGCAGGTTTTCAGGTCCTGCACTCCCGGAGCCATTTTAGGGACTTAATGATCCAGGTGGATATTGGTGGCCACCCACTAAGTCCATTTTAACCCCCACCATCAGTTATTTCAGTTTGTAAGTTTCAGCACAACTTACTATTTATAGCAGTTTTTCGGGTCCTGAACTTCTGGAGCCGTTTTGAGGCCCTAAACGACGCTTTTTGGGAAAACGGGGAGCAACATGGGTCATAGATCAATGTTTCTCATTCAAAAGTTGTAGTCCTTGGATAGATCTTTCTAACGAGCTATTGAGCTCGTCAAACGAATATCGGATGCCAAAGTTACGTACCCGAGAAGTTGAAACACAAACTTACCCAAACGGGGCCCACAGTTTTGGCGCTTCATCTCCTAGGGTTAGGTTTTTGGACGTTTCACGTTTTACATTGTTTCTCAACGATAAATAGGCCTTTGAGCCTCATTGTAACACAGTATAAGGGCTAGTATTCGACACATCTCTTCTCAGAGATAAGCGCTACTAGTGCCCTAGCTCGTTTGTTCCCATCATTTTAGTTCAGTAACAGAGTGAGGAGGCCTGTAGCCATCACATCTCTTCTCAGGGATATGTTACCAGTGCCCTCGCTCACTCATTTTCATTATTTCTCATTGTAACACAGTTCAGAGGCCTGTAGCCGCAACATCTCTTCTCAGAGATACACCTACCAGCGCCCTAGCTGTTTATTTCAGTCATTTGTTTTATAATAAAATGAAGCATTATTTCCTCTGCATCTCTGTATATATGGTTATATGTGTATTCTATTGCGTTCCTACATAAAATCTGGATCATTCTTCTAGACACCAATACCACCCAACTACGAGACCCAAGAATGAGAGTGACATGTTATAAAGCAATAATGGTGCACACATATGTTAGGGACATGAACCATTGAACCAAAGACTAGGATGTATCATATAGATAAGAAGTAGTATTATATTACCACCTCCCCTGATGTGATGCCACCTTTTCCTCTTCTTGGTAACACGCCTAGTTGAAAGAGACAGTGCATTACAGTCTAACGTAACACAATCTGCAGATTAAGTGACCCGTGTTATAGCTCATGTTGCTAAGAACAAAGGGAACATTATAGTCAAATGGAGGCTAGAGAAAATGGTTAAACTTCGACCAAAGGCACAACGTTCTCCTCTGAGCTAATGAAGAGGTATTTTCAGTGATAACATGGAGACTTAGGAAAGAGAATAAGCAAAGATCATCCCCAAGCATCATCGAAGGTATTCAAAGGAATCGTGGGGAAGAGGATTGGTAAATAGATCTGCAATTTTTTATCTGAAATGTATATACTCCAACCTTACTTTCTAATCCAAGACCTTCTCTCTCAAAAAATGATACTTTATTGGAATGTGCTTAGTCTTTGATGCATAACCACATATTTAGATATACTAATGGTGCTGGTGTTGTCACAAAATATTGACATGAGTTGTGAGAAATTGACTTGAATCTCTTGTAGAGTTTGAATCATCCAAATCAGTTGTGTACAACAAGTTTTTGCTGCAATGTAATATGCTTCAATAGTTTATAAGGAAATAAAGCTTTGTTTTTTGTTGAACAAAGAAACTAAACAGTGTCCTAAAAATAAGGCTTTGGTACTTTTTCTATCATCAATGCTTCTAACCCAATCTACATTAGTATATATTTCAAGTGTAAGATATGTAGTCTTTGGATACCATTGTCCAAGGTCTTGAGTTCTCTGTCGATGCTTAAATATTCTTTTGACTACTTTGAGATGAGTTAGCTTAGGATTTTCCTAAAAGCGTCCAACTATGTCATCTGCATGCATAATATTTGATTTGGTATATGTATAATAGAGTAAACTTACAATCATAGATCAATATTCATATTAATTAACTGTTGGGGAGTCATCATCTTTGTAGATATTACAGCGTGTTATCATGGATGTACACACAGGTTTACAATCTTCTAGTCCAAATTTCATCAAGATATCCTTGATATATTTAATGTCAGAGAGAAATATACCATCCGTATGCTAATGTATCTATAATCCAAGAAAGAATGTTAGCTCACCAAGTACGGACATTTTAAGTTCTTGTTGCATGTCTATTGCAAATCCTTGACTCATTGAGTCATCATTGCTACCAAATATGATATCATCATAAATGAATACCACCAAGAGTTTATCCTTGTCTGATTTGATATATAATTTTTTATCTATTGATCCTTTCTTGAAGCCCTATTGCTGAAGATATTTGTCAAGATTATAGTACCAATATTGGGGAGCTTGTTTTAACCCATACACATCATTTTTGAGTTTCCATATGAGATTCTTGTCATTACCAAGTATAAATCTATCAAGTTGTTCAATGTAAACCTCTTCATCTAGATATGTTATGAAATCAACTCCAAAAATAGAAGAAAAGAGAGATCAACGCCTTAGAAATCAGCCACTTCGAGGGGGAAACCTCCTTTACATTACATAAATGAACAATTCTTGGATGATACAAATGACAAAATCTCCTGTATATATATAGGAGTCCACGAGGTCACAATATAATCCTTGCTGACCTAACAATAATAATGTAAGGGCACAATAATAACAATATGGGTGTTATAGGGGTGCAATAATAACAATAAAGGGGCTACACTAACAACAATAAGGGACTACACTAGTAATATAGGGACCTAACATGCCCCTCTCCTTCAAACAAGTGTTTCCCTCAATGCTTGATTATTTCTATATTCTTTTGTATAAAATTATCATCCTCCCTTGTGGAATATTCAAAGGGGAAGTTCTTCCACTTGCTGAGATACTCTAAAATTGATCGATTTGGTATTTTTCGAGTTCTTGTTTCTATGACTGTCACTGCTTCATAACTTCTTTCGCTGTGATGTTGATCTTCTTGTTGTTTCATTCAATTTTGCACCAAAGTTAGGTTATCCTTTGAGAGTTGGAGAACTTGTTGTTGATGCTCGATGTGATCTTCCACTGCATTATCATCCATATTAGCTTTCATTTGATCCTTCAATCCATCCAACTTAGGCTCTATTTTTTCTTTTAAACCATCTATGTCATCTTTGATTTCTCTTTGTAAGATCGAAATTTGTTGCATTTGGTATCGTAATTTTGATATCTCATACTGCAATTCTTCCTCTTCATGCGTCATAGTAGAGCTTTCTGAGGGCTTAATGGGTGTGGAATTATTTTTGGGAGGAATCATAGAACCCAATACTGATAAACTTCAATATTCCCCCGGAATCACTTCAAACTGCTCTTTCAAACAAACGTTATTCAATTTTAAAAAACAAATACACACATTTTTCTTGCTTTTTAGGAGGTTGATATTAAACCTGAATTATATATGTGATTTCAAATATTCAATATCTAAAATTCAATCCTATAGTATTCCTCTGAATCTTCTTTCCAATTCCACAGGTTAGACCTTATTTGGATTCTTCAATTCAAAGTTATGCCCAATCTCCCACAATGACCTAATTATGGACTGGTTCAGTAGAGCTAACTTGTACGGTGTGCCACGTGTCATTTCTTCCTCCTTTGGCTTTGAAATTGATACATAAGAAACTACAATTTGTTTAATTTCGACCACTTATTATAGAATTCCAATCTGATGCTCAGAGACAGAGTTATGACTATTTTCCCAAGGTCACCTATTTTAGATGATATTCAGGAGCCTGCAAAAACCCTAACTTCCACAGATCATATCTCTAAAAATATTACGAACCAGGATCTGAAATTTTTACAAGACGTTCCTCAGGATTTTAGTTTATCATGGTAAGACTTTCAGCTTCTGAACCTTCGTAGAAAAAACGTTATAGTGACAATTCCGCGATGACCTGTTTGGAGCAGCAAAACCCTAAAATCCAAAGCTCTAATTCCAAATGTTATGAAACCAACTCCAAAAATATAAGAAAAGAGAGATAAACGCCTTAAAAATCAGCTACCTCAAGGGGGAAACCTCCTTTACATTACATAAATGAACAATTCTTGGATGATACAAATGAGAAAACCTCCTTTCTATATATAGGATTCCATGGGGTCACAATATAATCCTAGACGACCTAACAATAATAATGTAAGGGCACAATAATAAAAATATGAGGGTTACAGGGGTACAACGATAACAATAAGGGGGATACACTAACAAAAATAAGGGACTACACTATTAATATAGGGACCTAACAAGATATCAATTCAAGAAGGCATATTTAACATCCATCTGAACTACTTTATATTTGCGGAAGATGGAAAATGCTAGGAACATTCTGATGCCTTCGAGGCGAGCCACAGTTGCATTTTTTTCTTTAAAATATATTCCTTGTTGTTGAGCATACCATTTGTAGATAAGAGGTGCCTTATTCATTACTAATTCACCATTTTCATTTAGTTTGTTCTTAAAAACCCATTTGGTACTTATTAAATTTTATTTTTTGGCCTTGAAACTAGATCCCAACTATGATTCTTTTCAATTCGATTAAGTTCTTCGTGTATGTCTTTAATAAAACATTCATCTTGGCTTTCTTGATGCAAATTTTGAGGTTTTATTGTAGATAGCAAAGCTAAATAACTAGAGGAGTCAATGAATTTCCTTCTAGTTTGTGGTAAAGCCTCTTTATCACCTAGTATTTGAATCCCGGGATGAACTTTTTGCACATAACTCGATGAATTCTTTTCTGGTTCACTTCCTTCTTTGTATTGTTCTTTTAATGCCTCTTCTTCCTCTTTCCCTACAATTTCTTTGATTTTCAGTGTCAGAATGTTCATCATCAAATTGTATTTTCTTTTTGGGGGATACAGATTCTTCATATGTTGTAACATCTATACATTCAACAATTTTATGAAGCCTTTTATTGTAACATTTGTAGGCTTTGTTCTAGAGGAGTATCCAAGAAGAGTGCATTCATTTACCCCTGGTTCAAATTTTCTAAGTTTATCATCATTTATTTTGATACAAAATTTTCTTCCAAATATCTTAAAGTACTTAATAGTTGTTGGTTTTTCATACCATAGTTCAAGTGGTGTTTTGTCACTGTTAACCCTTACATGAAATTTGTTGAGTATGTTGATTCTTGTTTATACCACTTCTCCCCAAAACATATGAGACACTTTGGATTCATTAAGCATTGCACGAGCCATTTTCTGAATAGTTTTGTTCATTCTTTCTGGAACTCCTTTTTGCTGAGGAGTTTTGGCTATATATAATTGTATCTTGATACCATTTGATCACAGAAATCAAAAAATTCATTTGATATGAATTCACCACATGTATAATATCTGAGACATTTTATTTTTAGGTCCATTTGATTTTCAACCAAAGCCTTGAATATTTTAAATTTCTCAGAAGACTCATCTTTAAATTTTAGGAGATGAACCCAATACTTTCTAATGTAGTCATCAATTAATAGAATAAAATACTACTCACCTAGGGTATATTTCTTCGTCATTGGTCCACGTAAATCTTTATGGATCAGTTCAAGAGGTATTTCTGCAGAGAACTTGTTTGCCTTGAATTGGACCCTTGACTGTTTACTAAATTGATGGGATTTACAAGTGTTATCTTCTAGAGGTATGATATTTGGCATGTCACGGAAAACTCCTTTATTGCTAAGTTTAACCAATTGAATGAAACTAATATGTCCCAACCTCTTGTTCCATATCCAACTCTCTTCATTATTTCTCAAATATAAATGTTCACGATAACCTTCCAAGATGTATAAATTATCGGTAGTCCTGGTTGCTTTGATTACAGTTTTCCATGTCTCCAATTTTTTGACCACACATCCTTTGGACCTGAAATAACTTCATGTCCATGGTCACACATTTGACTGACACTTAATAGGTTATGTTTTAATCCATATACAAACAAGACATTGTCGAATTTGGTTTTATCTCTTAATACCATAGTTGCTTTTCCTTTAATAGTTGCAGGAGACTTATTACCAAAAGAAACATTTTTTCCTTTCTTAACTTCATTAAAAGAAACAAATTTATTTATCTCACCTGTCATGTGTCTTGATAAACAACATTAAACATGCCACAGGTTATATTTATCCCTAGCATATAGAGATATACCAAAATTTTTTGAAGAAGGAGTCTTCCTCTTCCAAAGTTTGGGAGGTTTTGTATTTCCTTCATGTTGATAAAAAAGGTATCAATCTAATTCTACATTCACTTTTCTCATGCCCAAATTTATTGCATATAGAACATTATATTTCATCCATAAGAGGAGAGAAAACATTACTAAATGATTTTCTTGGCTTATTATACTTTTCTCTTACTTCTTTAGTCTTGATTGTAGAAATATGACATTAAAAGTAATGACCATAAAAATATGAGTACCTGGAGGTGAAGAATTTTCGTAAATGAAATGGATCTTGATTGTAGAAAGAATACCTCTTTAGTATTGGTTTCCTCTTTTATTTTAAGTTGACAAAGCTTTATTCAACCTAATTTTGTTGAGCCTTGTTTCCTTAATTGTTAACTCCCTTTACCACATTTTCTTAACTCTTTGAACTTGTACTTGTTGACATCATAGGTTCTAAGTCTTTGTTATTTCGATTTTGAGTTGCATTGTATCCAAGACCAGTCTTGATTAATGAAGAACGTTGAACATGGATGGTCTCTGCCAATGTTTCAAATCTCTTTGCAAATTTGAGATTTAGATTTAGCTAAGATTTTTTTTTCTCAAGTTCTTTTCTTTTTCCTACAATTTCATATTCCAATTTCCCGTAGTTCTTTTCTTTTTCCTACAATTTCATATTCCAATTTCCCGTAGTGCCTTTTGTTTTCTTGAAATTTTTTCCTTAGTAATTCCTCTAATCTTTTAGCCTCCTCGAAAAAAACCTTTAACTGGGTCATTTATTCAGCAAAGTTATTCTCTTTATACATTCTGATTTCCTTTTATATTTCTAAGCCTGACAATCTATTTCAATGCATCCACAAAATCATTTAAATTTGGTTATCTGATTCACTTGATAATTAATCATCAAATACCATGAGAATTTTGTATTCATGATTATATTCATAGTCATTATATTCCTCATCATATGAATATTCACTATCTTCATGGAAATACAAACTCTTTTTTTAAGTGAAATTCCTTTCGAGATTCTTCTTATAATTGTTCTTTCTCTTTTCAATATTTTATTTGTATGGACATTTAGTAGCATAGTTTCCAATCCTTACACCAGAAAAACATTTAAATGGTAGCTTACCTTTTAGTTTTTCAATTACCATTTTCAGCTTCCTAACTAATTTTTCCTCTTCTTCATCTAAAATGTAGCTAGTATCTTCAGGCTCTTTCTTTTGTTTGCCTTTTCTTGTATCTTTGAAGACAAATTATTTGATTTCTGATTGAGCCCTTTTGTCCTCATTTTTTAGACTGTCAAAATCCCGTGGAGTCTTTCGAGGGATAACTAACTCAAGTCTTGCATCTGTTCAATTGATAAAAATTTGGCATTGAACTTAGTAGTTAATGACGTTAATATCTTCTCAATGATCATAAAGTCCTCAAACTTATCACTAAGACCCTCAATAGTATTTACTACTTCATCTAATGTGAGTTAAAAATTGGAAACACTTTCATCTTCATGTATTTTAAGAGTTTCATATTGAATTCTATATGATTGTAACTCAACATTTTTTACCTTTCTATCCCTATCATAGTTGTTGCCTAATTTACCCCACATTTCTTTAGCAGTGTTATACTGCATTATATTCACAAATTTTTATTCTGCAAGACCTTCCAGAATCACATTGACTGGTTTGGCATTTTTTTCATATTGTTTCTTGCTTGCATCATCTATTGGGATGTATCCAATGTATTGGTACTCACTTTAATTTTCTCCCCAAACATTAGCTCCAAGATATTCCAAGTAAGACTTCATTCTAATCTTCCAAAAATGTGAAGTTTGTTCCATTGAATATATGTGAATTTGTTGAGAAAAAATTGTCATGGCTGCTCATTTTACTGGATCTTCCTTCTAGTGATAAAGTTACTTCTTGAAGGACATGGCTTTGATACCAATTTTATGAAATAATGAGAGTGGGGGTGAATCATTATTTAATTCAATTAGTATTTTCACTTTTCATTTGCGATATTAATGAACAACTGAGTTAAGTGTAAATTGTGAGAAGTTAATGAAAGCATATCAATCATAAAGCACATCATCACATAGATACACTTTATTTTTAGGTGGAAAACTGTTGAGAATGCAACAAGATGATGGAGCTTAGTGAAAAGAAGTCGCCTTCACTAAGTGGGCCCGCAGGCTATTTTTGGCGCAAAGTCTATTTTTAGACTATGTCTATTTTTAGACATATGGATCATGGTCTATGAGTTGCAGGATGCTATTTATGGATGTTTGGTCAAGTTGGTAAAAATAGATGGACCTCTATTTTTAGACATACTGGGTGGAGTCTATTTTTAGACTTCCAGTCTAAAAATAGATCAGTCGAATATTATTAGCTCTTAATAATATTTGGACTATAAACATTATCTTATCCTCTTGCAGCACTTCAGTTCGAGCTACGGATGTGGCACATGCAGCTGACAGAAGGAATTACGCTATTCCTAGGGTTTAGTTGAGATATTGCATGGTTGACTTCAGTTAGAACTCATGTGGCAGAGTTTGGTGGAGTTGATGAGACAGTTGATGGAGTTGTGTTCGGTTTAACTTAGTTGAACTTGTTGTATTTAGTCTAACTGATAAATACACTAGTGATGAGTGGTGTGAATTAATTATTAATTAATTCACTAATTATTAACTCATAAATCAACTAAAGAATACATCAGTTAACTGCAATGCATGGACAGTTCAGTGGAGACCAGAGTTAGAGGTGGGTGAAAGGGTGAGTCTACTATCAGTTGTGACTATAGCTGTGCATGAGATTTGCACACACATTGATTGAGATTGCCAATGAGGATTGCACAGTACAAGCCAAGGGGATTAGAACTTGGATCTCACAATTAACCATCTTGGATTGCGCAGTAGAGGCAGGCTAACAGGTGGAGGAGATTTGAACTTGTGACTTGTTCATATCTGAGCTAGTTAGTGTGTAACAATTGGAGATAGTGCTGAGAGCTTGTGAGGAGTTTGTACTATGATTGTTACATGTTCTCTATAATTATAATATACAGATAGTTGGGGGTTTTCAGCTGTAAGCTTTCCCCATTACATACTGTGTTGATATGTGTGATTGATTAATGTTTCAATGTGCGCATGCGATTGTTTTTAATTCCACAAATTGATGATCAATGGTAGAAGAGGTTATGTATTATGCATGAAGCTCAAATAGTGTGTAATCAGGATAATCTCGGTGAATAACTCATCTATTATTCAAATTTCTACATGGTATCAAAGCAAAGTTGATCATCGGATCTATTACAGTGATTACATTTTATTTCTTTAGGCAGAGTCTGTAAGAGGGCCAGATAGCCTCTGGATTCATCATTTCTTTGAAAGGTGAAAAATCCAGTAAATTCCCCTACAGTCTATCTCTGTACTAGAAATACTTTGTTCTCACAAATTCAGATCAGAAGCAGTTGAGTTTTGAGCTGGTGGAATTCGAATTTGCAGCAGTGTTTTCTTGGTGTCGAAGTTGAGATGTCTTTCAACGGATTGCGATTGGAGTATGCCCTTGAGGGAAGCTCGAATTATATTGCATGGAAGGACAGGATGGAGGCGGTGCTCGATGACAATGGGCTGAAGGAGTTCATAGATGCTGAAGTTCCAAAGCCTAGCGATGCAGCCTTGGTTGAGGCTTGGCAAAAGAAGACAGCAAAGTGTCGAAGGATTCTGTTGGAGGGCGTGAAGGATCACATAGTGTCCAGCTTGCATGGTAAGGCTTCTCCATTTTTTATGTGGAAAGCCTTGACAGATTTATTCCAAAGCAAGAGCGGCCAGAGGAAGTTGGCACTCAAGGATAAACTCAGGAACATTAAGATGGAGAAAGGAGACAGTATGCCCAAGTACCTCACGAAGTTCACCCAATGCAGGGATGAGCTGGGAAGTGTGGGGGTGAGTGTAGATGATGAGGACTTGGTGAGCTTGGCTCTCCTTAGGCTTCCGAAGAGTTGGAATTCCTATCAGGACTCTGTCAATGGTCGGGAGAAATTGCCAGGATGGGAGAGACTTTGGTCTGATCTTGTGCAAGAGGAGATAAGGCGGAGTACCAGGGAAGGATCTTCATCAAAGGCATCCGATGAAGAAAATTGCGCTTTTGCTGCCAAAGCAAAGAAGGGGAGCAAAGACAAGAAATCTCAAATCCAGTGTTAGTGCTATGTGAGCATGGATGTCCAAGGTAGTTTTCTACCGTCATCAAAGACGGACATTATGCCACAAATTGTCCATGTGAAGAAGAAAGGAAAGAAGGCTGGGACTGCATGTATGCCTGGCCTCACAATGGAGTCTGATTTTCTGAGCCTATGCTTGGTATCATGTGATGAGTTCGGCTTTTAGTTCTTAGATAGCAGGCGTCTTTTCACATGACAGGAGATCGAGATTTGTTTATTGATATGGATGAGAAAGATCTTGGAGTGCACATCGAAATGGGCAATGATGGTAGATACAGTGCGACCGGTATCGGTACCATTTCCTTTGAGAGGGAGTATGGTAAACCCTTCGTATTGAAGGAAGTGATGCATGTTCCAGGATTGAAGAAGAATCTTATCTTTGTGGCGATGTTAGAAGACAAGGGATATGATGTTGTCTTTAGCGAGGGACGGGCTTTCCTGCGTAGTAAGACAACTGGAGAAACCCAGAAGATAGGGGTTTGAGTCAAGAACCTTTATCAATTGTAGGTAGATGGCTGCGCAGCAATGGCATGCAAGGCAGAAGGAGTGGTGAGACGGGATGATGGCGAGCTGTGGCACCGGAGATTGGGCCACCTTCACCATGGAGCTTTGAAGATACTGCAGCAGATTTCTACTGGGCTTCTTAAGGGTACTCTTGCTAGCCGTATCAAAGTGTGATGTACCCCATCCAATTTGTGAAATCCACTCACGAGAAGGATAGTCGCGCCACGACGATCTTGAGGGTGAATTCACACATGTACGTGTGTGGACCTTTCTCAGTAACTTTGAAAACAAAGCACAAGTACTATGTGATATTTGTTGATGATTATTCTCGGAAGTGCTGGATCTTCTTCATGCAAAAGAAGAGTGAGACATACTCAAAGTTCTGTGAGTTCAAGGCGCTGGTTGAGAAGGAATCGGGGAAGCAGGTGAAGGCTCTTAGGAGCGACAATGGTGGTGAATTCATCTCTGGTGAATTCAAGGATTTTTGCAGCGCAGAAGGAATTCGAAGAGAGCTCATAGCACCTAATAACCCACAACAGAACGGGGTTGCTGAGCGGAAGAACAGAACGATCGTGGGCACTGCACAGGCGATGTTGCATGATCAGGGCCTACCCATTCACTTGTGGGCGGAGGCATGCAATATTGCAGTATATGTGCAGAACCGTTGTCCTCACAAGATACTTGGCATGAGTACACCCGAGGAGGCGTTTTCTGGTAAGAGGCCTGATATTTCCCATTTGAGGATTTTTGGTTCACTTGTTTACATTCATGTGACGAAGGATGCCAGGAAGAAGCTGGAGCCGACCACAGAGGTTGGGATATTTGTGGGGTACACTTATATGCCCCACAACTATCGTGTGTATTTTCCAAACAGTCGCAAGACTGTTGTGCGACGGGATATCAAATTTCAGGAGGAGAAATCCATGAAGTGTTCGCTTGAGAGGGATCCACACTTGCATGCAGAGGAGGAGCTATTAGTTCCTAAGGATGAGTCTCAAGATGTGGATCAGCCACAAGATGAGGTTCATGGAGTGGAAGAGACCACTCATGCATCACCAACCATTAGAGGGCGGAAGTGCACTACAGAAGCTGAGCGACTGGCTCAAGATGCAGAGAAGGTTGTAGGAGCACCTACATCACAGCGCAGACAGAGACAGTCACCGGACCGGTACACTGGATACATGGCTCTTGTGAGAAAATGTGTCATGACAGATCCATCCTCTTTCGAGGAAGCTGTGGAGGACCCCACATGGGTAGATGCCATGGTGGAAGAGTATGATTCGATTATCAGAAACAGTGCATGGGTAGATGCCATGGTGGAAGAGTATGATTCGATTGTCGGGGGCCACATGAGCAGAGATTGTCCCCGGACCGCAGGGGAAATCATGGTGGGTTCAAGATGGATTCACAAAGTGAAGCAGAGAATGGGACGTGGAGTGTGGAGAAGTACAAGGCAAGATTTGTTGCCCGAGGCTTCTGCCAAATAGAGGGGATCGGGACAGGAGGATATCTTGCACTGCTGTAAGGTATTATTCCATACTTGAAGGATTCTAGTTTCTCAAACAGAGTGGTGGTACATTCATCAGATGGATGTGAAGACTGTGTTCCTCAACGGAGTCATTGAGGAGGACGTGTACATAGAGCAGCCTTAAGGTTTTGAGATCTTCAGCAGTGAGTCGCATGTGTGCAGACTTAAGAGAGCACTGTATGGGTTGAAACAAGCACCTCGTGCTTGGTACACACGGATAGACAGTTATTTCACCGGACTTGGATTCTCCAAGAGTGAGGCGGATCCTAACCTATACCAGATTGTGGTGGAGGGTAAGTTGCTGATCATTATACTTTATGTAGATGATTTGATTCTGACAGGTGATGAGCTATTGATACTTTCATGCAAGGAGGATCTTGCTAGAGAGTTTGAGATGAAGTTGACTCAGCTCTCCTCTATTATTTCCCTCGGGATCGGGAAATCTAGCAAAGCAGCAAAGGTGGACTCGGTTGTTTCGTGTAAGTACGCCCGGGAGATATTGGAGAAGTTCAACATGCATGGCTGCAAGCCTGTTGATACTCCTCTTCCTGGAGGTTGGAGGAAGGAGGATGCTACTTCAGGGGAGGTAGTGGATGCCACTGTTTATCGACAGTTGGTGGGGTCGCTTATGTATCTGGTCAATACACGACCCGATAGAAAGCATGCACAACTACCTTTCACAAGCTATGGTTAAGCCTACCAAGCTCTTCTGGGAAGGGTGGGCATGTATTGCTTTATCTCGCAGGCACATCGTGATATGGATTGTGGTACGTACAGGAGGATTAGGTGGTTGTGGTGGGTTTTATGGAAAAACTGGCACAGTGAGCCCAATTGTTTTTAAAGAGCACATCCGGAGGGGATCTTCAAGATTCTGCCCATGCTGCCAGCTTTCTTGGTACAAAGAGAAGCAGAGATCCGTGGGTAATTCGGGGCCCCACAGAGGCCGGAGTATATGGCTACATGCGAGGCCATATGGATGAGGAAGATCCTGGTCGGGTTGTTCGGGTCACACTTGGAGCCTACTGTGATTTATTGTGATAACCAGAGTTGCATTAAACTCTTTGCTAATCCAGTATTTCATGATAGATCCAAACACATTGACATCAAGTACCATCATATCAGAGATTGTGTGCAGCGGAGAATCATGTTACTTTCATACATTCCCACGGAGGATCAAGATGTTGATATCTTGACGAAGGCGCTCACCAGGAGAAAATTCGAATACCACAGAGGCAGGATAGGGGTTGCAGATAATCCATATCTTGTTGAGAGGGAGTGTTGAAAATGCAACAAGATGATGGAGCTTAGTGAAAAGAAGTCGCTTTCACTAAGTGGGCCCGCAGGCTATTTTTGGCGCAAAGTCTATTTTTAGACTATGTCTATTTTTAGACATATGGATCATGGTCTATGAGTTGCAAGATGCTATTTATGGATGATTGGTCGAGTTGGTAAAAATAGATGGACCTCTATTTTTAGACATTGGGCGGTTTCTATTTTTAGACTGCCAGGCTAAAAATAGAACAGTCAAATATTATTAACCCTTAATAATATTTAGACTATAAACATTATCTTATCCTCTCGGAGCACTTCAGTTTGATGCTTGGATGTGGCACATGCAGCTGACAGAAGGAAATACGCTTTTCCTAAGGGTTAGTTGAGCTATTGCATGGTTGACTTCAGTTAGAACTCATGTGGCAGAGTTTGGTGGAGTTGATGGAGTTGTGTTCGGTTTAACTTAGTTGAACTAGTTGTATTTAGTCTAACTGATAAATACACTAGTGATGAGTGGTGTGAATTAATTATTAATTAATTCACTAATTATTAACTCATAAATCAACTAATGAACACATCAGTTAACTTCAGTGCATGGACAGTTCAGTGGAGACCAGTGTTAGAGGTGGGTGAAAGGGTGAGTCTACTATCAGTTGTGACTATAGTTGTGCATGAGAGTTGCACACACATTGATTGAGATTGCCAATGAGGATTGCGCAGTACAAGCCAAGGGGATTTGAACTTGGATCTCACAATTAACCATCTTGGATTGCGCAGTAGAGGCAAGCTAACATGTGGAGGAGATTTGAACTTGTGACTTGTTCATATCTGAGCTAGTTAGTGTGTAACAATTGGAGATAGTGCTGAGAGCTTGTGAGGAGTTTGTACTATGTATTGTTACATGTTCTCTATCATTATAATATACAGATAGTTGGGGGTTTTCAGCTGTAAGCTTTCCCCATTACATACTGTGTTGATATGTGTGATTGATTAATGTTTCAATGTGCGCATGCGATTGTTTTTAATTCTGTAAATTGATGATCAATGGTAGAAGAGGTTATGTATTATGCATGAAGCTCAAATAGTGTGTAATCAGGATAATCTCAGTGAATAAATCATCTATTATTCAAATTTCTACAAAAACCCAAATGGTAAAAACCACCGTTGTCATTGTCTACTTCGTCTTCTATTATTATTGAAAATTATTTCTTTACATCTTGCATTGGTACAACCTTTTACCAGTGCATAGGCTCCTACATCCTGGAGGATGCTACCTCCAATAAATTCTCTAGCTTCTACTAGAATGAAGCCACTAATCATTGTTCGAAATGTATTTTCATTGATGGAAAAGTTCAATAAGATGAAGTAAAAAAGAGAGATGGTTGCAAGAAGAATTAAGATCGACTCAAGTATGGAAAAAGCAAAGGTGGTCAAGGTGCAAATAATTTGAAGCCATTTTTCATTCAATATATTAATTCAAGTGTAATTGGGACCCACTCAGATGAATAGAGCTTTGAAAGATATTTCCAATGGTATATTGAAGTCTAAAAAAGGCTTCCTCGATAAAAAGTCATTGCAGGTCAAAGTTCAACACTTGTAATAGGAGAAAAATCAAAGAAGGGAAATGTTCCAAGTTGCAAGGTTCCAAGTCAAGCCTTTAGCCTAGTCGAAAGTCGTATCAAGCACAGTGGAAGTCGAAAAGGAATCATTCCAACTACTGACCCCCAACCTTGTGGGACCCAGTCAGGCTTCCAGGCAACTCAGAGACTAGGAACTGGTGTAAGTGCGTAGACATGAAAAATCCTCGACCCCCAACTGTGTATTTAAATATTCTGACTATTTAAATTTAGAAAGTAAAGTCATTGAAAAAATCCAGGTTTATGGGACGCTTTTCATATGTACAAATTTACAACATGGATGGCACATGGCAGTTTGTGATTGGGCAACAAAAATGACATGTACACACAAGTGGATGATGATGTCATCATGACATTAATAGTGACGTGGCACCAATAAAAGAGTGACACAGACACATGGAAATTTGTGATTGGGAAACAAACATGATGTGTACACATAGGTGTATGATGACATTAATAGTGTCATAGCACTAATGACAGAGTCACACATGGCACCACTCAAAATCCACCACATGGCACATATGATGTCAATATGGTGATGTAGGCAGACCCTTGAAGTTCATGCCAGGGGATGTGTTTAGCGATATTTTTCTTTTTATTTTATTTTCACCAAAAATAAATAAAATATACCCAAAGGTCGGGAACCTAGGTTAGTCATGCCTCAGGGAAATTCAGAGGTGTAAATAGCAAGGAATACACCCTGACCTATGATCTCTGACCTGCATAGAATATTATGCTACGATCATGTTTTGGAAATGTTTTGCAGTGTTATAAAATTCATCAAAAAAATCAAAGCATTGCGAGTAAGTCAGACCTCTAAGTAGTTGTCGGACAATGGAATCTGCAAGAACTTCGACTTCATTTTTCCCTGACTTTATAGTGGCTTGGTCATAACACTAAGGTCATATGGTGAAAGAGTTGTTGTTTACACACTCCAGTGTTTGGATAAGTTTTAGCGATGGCATGGATATATTTGGTGTCAGACATAGCAATTTTACTAAATTTGGAGTCAACAAAATTTAGATAGTCGTAGTTAAAACCTGTAAAAATTCCATAATTACATTTTTTAGTAGTTTAACTTAGTTTTTCTTACAAGGAAAAGAAAAAAAATTATGCATGATATTCAGCTAAATTTAACTAAAACATCAATAACTACAAATATCGTCTTAGATTTCTATGTAAACAAAAGTGAAATTTCAAATTAATAATGAATTGATTAGTGTATGTTGATATAGGTGGATTGATCAATGATCGGGGGATTGCTGAAGTTTATTTTTATGATGTTTATGGTGAGTGTTTGAAGTTAAAAAATATATTTTTTGGTGAAAGGAAGTAGCCTTCAATATTTGATTTTGAAAATGGTATGAAAGATTAATCATTGAGGTAAAGCAAGTTGTAGCTTGCAAGGCAATGTTTGTAGCTCCTTCTAGTAGTGGTTGGTAAAAGTTAGGGGTTGGAGCTCCTTTTAGTGGTAGATAATAAACTTAGGGGTTGTAGCTCCTTTCGTTTTTATCTGTTAAATCAGGGAGTAGTATCTTCCTTCTGGTTGTAGCCACAAAACTTTGTAACAACAAATAGTAGCTTTCCTTATGAAGTAAATGGAATAAGTTTTTGAAGACTTTGTGTGTTCTAGCTGTGTTACTTATGTTATTTCTTACCATGATCATATGAATTAATTGATGGAAATTTTATAGGTGTCTCTGTATAATTTCAAGTGAAAGAAAATTATTAATATTCCTACAATATAGACTCAACCCCCTCTCAATATTGTCCTGATTTATAAAAATTGGTATCAAAGCCATCCAAATTATTTCAAACAATTTTAAAAACTAAAATAAAGATCGAGGACCATGACAAACCAGGAAAGAGGATTCACCAATAGGGTACCTATGTTCAATGGAACAAACTATGTATTTTGGAAAGTATGGATGAAGACCTATATTCGATCACTTGGAGATGATGTATGCATTAGAGAAATTTTGAGGTCTAAAATGGGCCTTAAAACAAAAATGTACAACCAAAATAAAATTTATAAGAACAAATAGGATTCAAGATTATGATGTCAACCATGAGGGATGATTCACCATTTTTTGGAGAAGAAAGGTAAAAAGATTAAAAAATAAAAAAATAAAAAAACTACTTTTTAAACTCATATTTTCAAGTTATCTCTCTATGGTTCTACTTAAATTTCAAGCGAGAACACTCATTGGATGCTCAATTTAATTCCCCATCCAAGGATTACTCATGTTTCATTCTTTCTATGGACCCTACTACATAAAAACGAATAAATACATGAAAAATGTGATTGCAGTCGCGTTTTTTATATATTTATCAGTTTTCATGCAGCACGGTCCATAAAAAGTATGCAACATAAGTACTCCTTAGATGAGGAATTAAATTCCACATCCAACAAGTGCTCCCGCTCGAAATTTGAGTAAAATTGTAAGGAGATAAGTTGAAAATACAAGTTGAAAAAATAGTTTTTTTTATTTTTTCCCTATAAAATTTGATAATGTCTTCTGATCTTATTTTATTATTTTATAATATTCCTTAGGAGGCTCGTTTTATACCTCAACATTTCTCTAATGGGATGCAATAGAAGAAGAATAACAAAAGAATCCATCAGTGATTAATAAATATTAAACGATGGAGTTAACATGAAATCCTAATGCTATGAATGGGTTGCTTGTTGGTCTACCTGAATCAAAATTGATGCAGGTTCATCTAACCAAGGGCCAAATGTTTACTAAGGGAGTTGGTTTTCAAAGTTATAATTTAATTATTTAATGTATTTTTCCTATACTTTTAGGAGAGAATGAGACTTATTGTAAATGGGAGAAGCTTTGAGAGTATTTTGAAAGAGTTGAGAGATTTGAGGATTAGTTAGCTCTTATCTAGGGATAAGGGATTAGGTGAGAGATTTTATGTATCATGAGAGATATTTTTGGAGTTAGTTTAGGATCTAGAACCTACTTGGGTTCAAATCCACTTGTATAAATCTAGGTGAGCCCATGGGGCATGTAAGTGTGTAAGTAGAAGTGAGAGTGAGGAATGAGAGGCCAACGAGTAGGCCAAGAATCCTCCTTTAAATATATTTTTTATTAATGAATTATTTCTCAATTTTTATGTGCATATGTATGGTGTGGATTTTAGGTTTATGTTGTGTGTGTGTTAAGAATTAAGTGTAGACCCTATGGTCTGTGCGCCAAGAACTAGTCAAGGTCATGGACTTCTCTACAACAAAATCCATTTGGGACAAGATGAGTAGCTACTATGAAGGTGACAACAAGATAAATCAAGCTAAAATTCAAGGTTTTAGAATGGAATTTGAGTCTTTGAAGATGCATAATGATGAAGATATTGCAAATTACTTCCAAAGGGTTGATGAGGTCATAAACACTATAAGAGGTTATGATGAAACATTAGA
Source organism: Pinus albicaulis (assembly GCA_034641835.2). NCBI lineage: Eukaryota > Viridiplantae > Streptophyta > Pinopsida > Pinales > Pinaceae > Pinus > Pinus albicaulis. The sequence continues at coordinate 1,131,514,894 of CM076575.1, read as the reverse complement.
AGAACCTATAGTAGTTCAAAAAGTGTTGAGATCTCTCCTTGAGAAATTAATCCAAAGGTATCATCCATTGAGGATATGACATAGTTGAATACTCTCACTTTGTACCAATTACTTGTTACTCTCACTGCTTATGAGATGAGAATTTCTAATGGAAAGCCTGCAACAAAGGAGTCGACCTTCAATGTAGATAAGAAAACTAAGGAATAGAATGATGATTCATATTGTGAATTAGGAAGCCAAGTTTGTGAGGAATCTCAAGAGAGGCTCATGTAAGTACAAAGGTAAGCTACCTTTGAAGTGCTTTAATTTTGGCAAAATTGGTGATTATGCTTCCAGGAGTCTTAAGAAGAAGAAGAAGAAGAAGGAATATGATCCTAGAGAGAAATTAAGTAGAATCCAAAAATAAAGAAATAAGGCCAAGAAATGAGTCTCTATACCTAATAATCCATCTCCTCTAAAATTGAAGGAAGTCAATCTTCAGATGAGGATAGAGATAATGAAAGTGCAAAGGAATTCATGCTCATGACCGTCGACAACCTGGAAATAGAAGCTATTAATTTTGATGGTGAAGAGGCTGAGGTTGACTTACAAGGAGAGTTGTTCAATGCTCTTGAATAGATTTAAAGGTTGAGGAAGTAAAATAAAACTGAAAATGAATTGCTTGTCAAGGACAAAGTTGAAGTTGCTGAACCTCTACTTCTACAAATTGAAGAAGGAAAGAAAATTCAAGACTTCAAATCAAAAACTTAGTGAGAAGAATCAAGCATGTGAGAGGCTTGAAAGAGAAGTTGTTTTTGATAAGGAAAACTATGGAAAAGGAAAAAAAATCATATAAGATTTAATCATAAGTTTGGAAAGGGGATTGCAAATCTAAATGAGCTTCTAGAAGCACATAGAGTCTCTACTGATCGAACTAGTCTTGGATTTGAGATCGAGTCAAGTTCAACAACATAATTGAAGGGAAAGAATCCAATTACCTTTGTATAGACAACCAAAAATGGTGATATTGCAACAACTAAAATAGATGGGCTATCGCAGCAACAAAAATACAAAGGTAGCATGCAACCCAATAGCTAGTTAGAGACAAATCAATAACAATGCAATAAGAGGTGGAATTTCAATCAACAAAATAAAATGACACAGGAGAAGAAAATATAAAGACACAGAGGGAATATCAACAAATGTTCAGAAGTCGATTTTATCGTAGGTGTGATGGAATATTTCTAGGATATTGTTTTACATGCACTAATTATGGACATAAGGAAAGAAATTGTAGGGTGAATTTATCATACATGCAGCCCAAACCAAGGAGAATAAATTTTTAGCCAAACAATCAACCAATCAGACAGAGGATGAGTAGACCCAGGTACATTAATTCATTTTCTCCTTTGAATAATCTGATTCAATGTTTTAACTATTAAAATTTTGGGCATAGAGTAGCAAATTGCAGACTTAATAATAAAGAGCTCGAACCAGTTACTGAGAAAACAAGCAAGGAACCCAAAATTTGGAAAGAAAAGGTGAATTCAGCAAAATGTAACATTGTTTTATATGGTCAAAATGAATGCCATCATTGGTATGTTGATAACGGTTGTTCCAATCACATGTCAGGAGATAGAAGTAAGTTTTTGACATGGAAATCAATTGAGAAAGGCAATGCGACTTCTGGAAATAATGCACCTAGTAAGATTGTTGGAAAAGGAGTTATTAGTCTAGAAAATGGAAGAGATAAAACCAAGAATGTTTTATTTGTTCATGGGATGAAGTATAATTTTCTCTGTGTGCCTTAAATGTGTGACCAAGGCTATGATGTGTTGTTCATAGCTAATAATTGTCATATCAAGTCTACAGGTGCTGGAGCAGTTTTAGCTAAAGTTGTGAGAACATATAACAATGTATATGTCATGAAAGATAAGACATATAGGTGATGCTTGTTAAATATTGTTGAGAGTTGGATGTGGCATAAGAGACTTGGACATCTAAATTTTGATCAGACTATCATATTGGGCAAGAAGAATGTTGTTAAATATTTTCCAAAGCTATCAAAGCCCGAGAATATTATTTGATAGTCTTGTTAGTTGGGAAAGCAAGTTATAGTACCTTTAAAAACCAAGGAGAGCTTATCAACCTAGCCATTGCAAGAAGCTCATATGGACTTATGGGGACCATCAAGAATGCAGACACCCACAAGTAAATTGTATTTCACGCTTATCATTGATGATAACAATGTAAACTATCAAACGACAACTGTAAACTCAAAACGAGAACTCTAGTGAAAAAGCCCAAAAAAACATGAAAAACATCCTGAAAATGAAAAATGTTAATGTTGGAATAACATTTTTTTTTGGTAATTCATCAACATTTTTTAAAAAATGGCAATAAAATCCAATAAAAACAATTTTTTTTGGTGCAAAAAACACCTTAAAAACAAAAAGTGTTGATGTTGGAATAACGTCTTTTTTTCGAGGTAAATTTTCAACATTTTTTAGCAATGACGTTAAGGATAAAATATTATGACTCCAAAAAACCTTAAAATTCCAACGATTTTCACACATGACATTAAATATAAAATATCATGTCTCTGAAAAGCCTTAAAATTCCAACAACTTTCAACCATGGTGTTAAAGATAAAATAATTATAATTGTTTTTAACCATCACATTAAAGATAAAATATCATGACTCAGAAAAACCTTAAAATTTTGACAAATTTTCAACCATGGAATTGAAACCAAAAACTATAACTACAAAAAGCCTTAAGATTTCAACATATTTCAACCATGGCACTTTGGAAAAAATTTATGACTAAAAAAACTTTAAAAATGAACCCCTGAATGAAAGAGTCATTATACTAAGAGCAATTTTTTTAAAATAGTAAAAGTATAAGGACTTTAAAATGTTAGCCTAAGACAACTTGACACATTGCAACAAAAATTCAAAAATCAACCATCAAATTGACATACAATATACATGAACTCAACTCATTGTAATCAAAATTTAAAGACCAACCATGAGACAACTTGACACATTGCAACAAAAACTAAAAAGTCAACCATAAAATTGGCATGCAATATACGTGAACTCAACCCATTATAATGAAAACTTAAAGATCAACAATGAAATTGACACATTGTGGGGATGGACTCGATCCATTATAACGAAAACTTTAAAATCAACTATCAAATTAACACATAATAGGATCGGGTTGCTAGTCGAGGATTAACATAGCCCTCGTAAGAAAAAATAAAATAAAACGAAATAATAAATAGATATATAAATAAATAAAAATGAAAATACAAAAGAAATAAAAAATATATTGAAAAAAATAAAAACTAAAACTAAAACAAAAAAAACGCAAAAAGTTTAAAATAATAAGAAGTAAATAAAAATATGTATTAAAACATAAAAAAATAAAAAACAATGACAAGAAAACAAAACAAAACAAAAAATAAAACAATGAGAAAAAAAAAACATGGAAATTTTTACAAAATAATAAGTAAATAAAAATATGTATTAAAACATAAAAAAAAAAAATTTAAAAACAGGGTGTATATATATATATATATATATATATATATATATATATATATATATATATATATATAAGACATAAAAAGTGTTAAAAAACACAAAATTAAATTATAAAAGATAAAAAATTTATCTAAAAATAAAAATACAAGAAAATTTAAAAGACTTAAAAAAAAGTTATTAGATAATTAAAAAAAAACAAACAAACAAACAAACAAAATTTAAAAAGTATTAAAATACAATTAAAACATACAAAACAATAAAAAGTATTAAAACAAAAAAAAAACATACAAATTAAAAACAATTTAAAATTTATAAAAAAAAACATTAAAATTCATTTATAAAAAATAATTCGTACTCCGCCGCCCAGCCCAACTACCCAATAGGCCTTGGGCCATGGCAATCCGATTGGGAGCTTCACGGAGCTCCCCGCCCACCAAGGCTTGTGCCCCCACAGCCCTTGGTGAGGGCAAGTCGATTCTCGGAATCAACTTGTTCCTGCCTAGGGCCTCAGCGGCACAAGCTTGGACAGGAAACACTCTTAGGGCCGCGGGGGCATTTCGATTCCGAGAATAAACAAACATATTAGGATGAAAAACAATAAGAGGAATAAGACAACTTGAAAAATGGTTAAATAATCAACATTTAAAAAGCAAATTGTGCATACTTAAGATATAAGAAAATTTAAAGTGTGAAAAATATGCCTTAAAAAAATGTTGATGTTTTTCAAAATCCACATGAAAATCACCAACATTTTAAAAATATATATCCACACTTAATACATTGGAAAATTTAAAATGTCAAAAATCAACCCTTTAAAAAATGGGTTGACGTTGCATCAACATTTTTAAAAATCAACATGAAAATCACTAACATTTAAAAAAAATTGTTCATACTTGATACATAAGAAAATTTAGTGTGTAAAAAATATGCTCCAAAAAAATGTGTGTTATGAATCAGCACATTTCAAAATTGGATGATCTTTTACTACCTCACAAAAACAGGTACTCGGTATAGTTTCCGTTTGATAGTTTACATTATTTGATTGCATGTTGTGAAGCCAGCTCCAAAACTAGAAGAAAAGAGATATCAACGCCTTAGAAATAAGCCACTTCTAGGGGGCAATCTCCAATACATTACATGAATGAACAATTCTTGGATGATACAAATTACAAAACCTCCTTTCTATATATAGGAGTCCATGGGGCCACAATGTAATCCTAGCCGACCTAACAATAATAATTTAAGGGCACAATAATAACAATATGGGGGTTACAGGGGTACAATAATAACGATAAGGGGGTTACACTAACAACAATAAGGGACTATACTAGTAATATAGGGACCTAACATGCCCCTCTCCTTCAAAAAAGTGTTGTCCTCAACGCTTGAGTAGCTCTGGGTGCTTCTGTATAAAATTCTCATCCTCCCATGTAGAATCTTCATTGGGTAAGTTCTTCCACTTGATGAGATACTCTGAAATTGATCAATTCCGTAGCTGTCGAGTTCTTGTTTCCATGACCGCTTCAGGTTCCAATATGATTTTTCCTTCCTCATCAAGTTCTGGAAATATTGTTTGAACTGGAAGATTTTCACCTATAACCTTCTTTAAGCATGAAACATGGAAAACTGGATGCACTTGTGAAGAAGCAGGAAGCTCCAATTTTTATGCCATAGTACCAATATTTTGCAACACCTTGTAAGGACCATAGTACTTTGGCGATAATTTATTATCCTTCTTAGCTTGCTTGAGGGACATTTGTTTGAATGATTGTAGCCGTAAAAATACCCAGTCTCCCACATCAAAACTTCTCTCACTGTGATGTTGATATGCTTGTTGTTTCATTCGATTTTGTGCCAAATTCAGGTTATCCTTTAAGAGTCAGAGAACTTCTTGTTGATGCTCAATGTGATCTTCCACTGCTTGAACCTTCGAATTTTCTCTTAAATATGACGTGATAGATGGTGGATGATATCCATAAAGTGCCATAAACGGGGTCATTTTTGCTGCAGTATGGAAGGAAGTGTTATTCCACCATTCAGCAAGAGGTAACCACTTGACCCATTGTGTTTGTTTATCAGATACAAAAAAAAGAAGATATCCTTCCAAATATTTATTTACTATCTCAGTTTGACCATCAGATTGAGGATGATAAGATGAGCTATGAGCTAATTGAGTACCCAAACAAGAAAATAACCCCTTCCAAAAATTTCCAGTAAAAATGGGATCTCTATCACTCACAATAACCCTTGGGTTTCCATGTAGCTTTTGAATTGTGTCCATAAATGTAGTAGCAAATGTACTTGCTTCAAATGGATGAGATAATGCACAAAAGTGTGCATACTTGGTAAGTCTATCAACTACCACCATGATGACACTCTTTCCTTCGGAATTAGGTAAACCTGTGATAAAATCCGTTGAGATCTCCTCCCAATGTTGACTTGGAATGGATAAAGGTTGTAGAAGTCCCAGGGTCTTAATCATTTCAACTTTATTCTGCTGGAAAACTAAACATTCCACCAAAAACTTTTGAATATCAGATTTAAGGCCATCCCAAAAAAATTCTTTCTTCACCCTGTGGTAAGCTTTTAAAAATCCTGAGTGTCCTCCTAAAGGAGAAGTATGCAATTCCAAAAGAATCTTTTGTTTTAGTTGGGAATTCTTACAAAGATATAAGCGATATTTGTACCATAAAGAATCATTTTTCCAACTAAATGTATCAGATGTACTAGGATCTTGCTGCAACTTTTGAATGAGTGTCCATACATCTTTGTCCTTCTTCCATTCATCTCTTGCTTCGGTTATCCAATTTGGTTGGATAATAGAAATGGCACAAAGCAATGCTTCCACCTCTTCATTCTTTATTGAGAGTGCATCTGCAACAACATTTAGCTTCCCTTTTTTGTAGATTATTTCAAAGTCATAACCCAACATCTTTGTGACCCATTTTTGTTGCTCTTCTAAAGATAATCTTTGTTCCAAAAAGTGTTTAAGACTATCATGATCAGTTTTTACCTTGAAGTGTCTTCCCATTAGGTAAGTTCACCATTTCTTTAGTGTATGCATTATTGCTAACATTTCCTTCTCATAAATAGGTTTCTGTAAATACTTTCCTTTAATTGGATGACTTTCAAAAGCAATGGGTCTTCCTTCCTGCATTAAAACTGCACCAATTCCATTTCCTGAGGCATCACATTCCACAATAAATGTTTTTTTGAAGTTTGGCATAGGTAAGACTAGTGCTAGGCACATTGCCTCTTTAAGATGTTCAAAGGCCTTAGTTTCTTCGGGAGTCCATGAAAATGCATCTTTCTTCAATAATGTTGTTAGAGGTGCTACTATTCTCCCATAATTCTTAACAAACTTGCGATAATACCCTGTTAACCCGAGAAATCCTCGCAACTGCTTTATGGTTGTGGGGACTTTCCATTCCTTAATAGATTTAATTTTGTTAGGGTCTACTTTAACACCCTCGTGAGATACAATATGACCCAGATATTCCACCTCTTGTACTCCAAAGAAACATTTGGATGTTTTGCATATAATTGTTTCTCCTGCAATAGTTTGAGCACCCTGTCAACATGTTCAACATGATCCTTCCAAGACCTGTTGTAGATTAGTATATCATCAAAAAATACTAGCACAAATTTTCTAAGGAAGGGTTTGAAAATGGAATTCATCAACCCTTGAAATGTAGAAGGTGCATTGGTAAGGCCAAAAGGCATGACCAAAAGTTCATAATGATCCTCATGAGTTCGAAATGTTGTTTTTGGAATATCTTCAGTCTTCATTCTAATTTGATGATATTCTGAACGAAGATCCAACTTGGTAAAATAAATTTCTCCATGTAATTCATCCAATAATTAATCAATCACGGGAATGGGAAATTTATCTTTAATGGGGAGCTTATTGAGCTCCCTATAATCCGGACACATGCGCCATGATCCATCCTTCTTGTGTACCAATACTACAGGAGCAGAGAAAGAACTTTGACTAGGTTGAATTATACTCGCCTCTAACATTTCTGCAATCATACGTTCAATTTCACTCTTTTGTACATAAGGATATCTATAAGGCCTGATGTTTGGAGGAACACTTCCTGGAATCAAATGAATAGCATGATCATGATCACGAATAGGTGGGAGTCCTTTGGGAGTTTCAAACACCTTGGAATGATTGTCCAAGACTTGTTGGAAATCTGCAGAAATAGATGATTTTGATGTTGGAACTTCTAGTGAGCATAATTGTGCAATTACGCCTCGTTGTTCTTTCTTTAGAAGCTTTGTCATGCCATTAGAGCTTATTATCCTTCCTGGCTTCCCTTCAATACCCCGTAATTCGCCTTCCTTTCCTTCTGAAAAGAATTTCAAGAAAAGTTCTTGAAAATTAAAAGCTACCGTCCCCAAAGATTGTAACCATTGTACTCCTAGTACAACATCAGCACCTCCCATAGGAATGGAAAGCATTGGACTAGTCAAAACATATTCCCCCATGGTTAGCTTGATATTATGGCATTTTCCAGAGCAATTTATAGTTCCTCCATTTGCAACCATCACTTGACATTCTGGTGCTGGGTATAGGAAACAATTTAATTCCTTGGCTACCTTACGATGAATAAAATTATGGGTGCTACCTGAATCAATCAACACTATTACCTTTTTCTTCTTGATATGTCCTTCTATCTTGAGAGTTTGAGGAGTGGTAATTCCTGCCAATGCATTATACGATATGGTCGGACTCATTTCTTCCTCTTCTAGGGTTGGTTCCTGGTGTATATCCTCTTCTTGTTCATTTTCTTCTTCCTCTTCACAATCTATGTAAAATAATTTCTTCTCAGCACACTTATGGCCTTTAGTGTATTTGCTATCACAACTGTAGCAAAGCCCTTTTGCTCTTTTTTCTTCGAATTGTTGTGGTGTCAACCTTGTAGGTTGTGGAAATCTAGGCGTAGCAACACTTCCTTCTTTATAGAATTGAGTGGTAGGCTTCCTTGTCGCCATTATTTTACATTCAAATTTTCTTGCCAACCTGAATGCCTTCTCCAATGAATCCGGTTCCAAAATGTGAACTTCATGTTGGATGTTATCCTTTAAAGTGCCTATGAAGAGATCAATCCTGTGTTCCTCTGGAATATCAGTTACCCTTATATTCAATTTTTGGAAGTCCTCAATGTGCTGCCCCACTAAAACCTTTTGTTTGAGATTTATCAATTGGCTAAAAAAGGTGTTGCTCTTTGTATCCTCATAATGTGCTATCATTTCCTCCGTAAAAATTGACCAAGTGACAATTTTTTTACGGGAGCAAAGCCATCGATACCATACAAATATATTTTGTTCTAAATGTAAAGTTGCAATGCGTACCTTTTGTGTGTTTTGCACATTATGGAGATCAAAATATTGCTCCATCTATAGTATCCATGTTACAGGATCCTTTCCATCAAACTTCCTCATATCCATTTTTGGAATATGGTGGTTCTTCCTACCAACATTAGAGTTTATGAAATCATGATTAACATTTATTTTGTTCTCATCATGAGTTTCCTCTACTATCTTTTCACCATTAGGAAACATTTCTTGTATCAACTTTTTCAAACCTTCTATGTCTACTTTTAGATCATTCTTCATGTTTTCCATTTTAGCTTCCATGTCATCCATCTTAGATTCCATGTCATCCTTAGATTCGATGTTAGCTTCCATGCCATCTATCTTAGATTCCCCGCCTTTCTTCCAAACCATCCATATTATTCTTTAAACCATCCATCTTCGCTTCCATGCCTTTCTTAAAAAACTTCCATTTCATTTTTTGTTTTGCTCTTTAAGTGGTGATTACTTGCTCTTGTAATTTTGATAGATCATGTTGCAATTCTTCATCTTCATGAGTCATAGTATAGCCTTCTGAAGGCTTAATGGGTGTTGAATTATTTTTACGGGGCATTTTTTATAACCCAATATTGATATCTGTTCTACAATATGCCCTTGGAATCAATTCAAATTGATTCTTCAAACAAGACTTACGCAATTCGGAAAAAAAATACACACTTTTTTCTTTCTTTTGAGGAGCTCGATATTGAAATTGGATTATCTCTACGATTGTGGCTCTTCAATATCTGAAAATTGGCATTGAGGTAGCCTTCTGAATTATATTTCAAATTCCACAAGTCTGACTTGAGTTGGATTCTCCAAGGAAAAGTTATGTCCAATCTCCCACAATGACCTAATTATGGACTGGTTCAGTAGAGCGAACTTGTACGACTTTCCACGTGTCATTGTTTCATCTTTTAGCTCTGAAATTTATAGAAAAGAAACTACAGTCTGTATTCTTGCGACCACTTTTTATGGCACTCCAATTCGATGCTCAGAGAGAGAGTTATGAATATTTTCCCACGATCACCTCTTTGAGATGAAATTCAGAAGCCTAAAAAATCACTACCTTCCACAGATCATATCTCCGAAAATATTGTGAACCAAGCTCTGAAATTTTTTGATGAATTTCCTCAGGATTTCAGCTTCGCGCCCTAAAAATTTCAGATTATGAACCTTCGTAGAAAAAAAGGTATAGCGCAAATGCCACGATGACCTGTTTAGATTAAATTGAGGAGCCTAAAAAAAGACCTAACTTCCATAGATCATATCTCCAAAAATATTGCGAACCAAGCTTTGAAATTTTGCGAAGATGTTCCTCAGGATTTCGGCTTCACACTCTAAAACTTTCAGCTTCTAAAACTTCGTAGAAAAAAATTTATAGCGAAAATTCCACGAAGACCTAATTGGAGCAGCGAAACCCTAGAATCCAAAGCTCTGATACCAATTGTTGTGAAGCCAGCTCCAAAAATAGAAGAAAAGAGATATCAACACCTTAGAAATAAACCACTTCGAGGGAGCAACCTCCAATACATTACATGAATGAACAATTCTTGGATGATACAAATTACAAAACCTTCTTTCTATATATAAGAGTCCATGGGGCCACAATGTAATCATAGTGGGGCCACAATGTAATCCTAGCCGACCTAACAATAATAATTTAAGGGCACAATAACAACAATATGGGGGTTACAGGGGTACAATAATAACAATAAGGGGGTTACACTAACAACAATAAGGGACTATACTAGTAATATAGGGGCCTAACATTGCAGTGAAATGATGTGGGTTTCATTTTTAAGAGAAAAATCAGAAGTTTTTTAGAAGTTTAAAGACTTTAAAACCATGGTCGAGGATGATACTAACCATAAAATAACAAGTATAAGGTATGATAATGGAGGTTAGTTTACTTCAAAATAATTTAATGATATTTTCAAGAAACATTGATCCGAATTGGATAATTACAATGTTTTTCATACATCTCGATGCATTTAGAGTGGAAAAAGTGGAGGAATAAACTCGCGTGACTATTTTTACCAATAGGATCTAGTTTGGTGAAACAAGGTTTGGAACCTTTGAGGAGCATTTTTAGGCATAAAACGACGTTTTTGGGGGGTAAAACTATACCAATTTAGCTTCGCACCTTATCATATTGTTATTCACAAAAATATATTTCCAATGACACAAGAAGTGCGTCAATTAGAGTCTGTATGAAAAAATTATGCCCCTGAGAAGTTGACCTTCCTGTTTTCACACCTATAATTCGGGAGGATGCTGCATCATCCCCCATTAGTCATGTAAAAGGGGTTAGCCACTTGATGGCGATGTAAAATACTATAGAAGAGCCTATATTGTAACTCTAGTTAAGATTTCATGTAGTCAAACTTAACCACTAGTAGGCTAACGGGTTGTGTTATAACCGAGCCACTAGGAGGAAGAGACATTCATTCTTTTGATAGAATTTTGTTCCATAGCTAAGAAAACATATCCAAGAGGGATAGGAGTTAGAGAAAACAGAGAGGATTTGGGCACTGTAGTAGCCCAGGGGCCACATTCCTTACATCTTTGTACATGCATCCATATTTCCAGAGAAAGAAAGAGAGCGAAGTAGCCTCATCATCTAGCTGGGTTTTCTCCCGAAAGGGTTTCCCAGAGCATATTTTGTGTATTATGTTTGTGTGTGAGCTTATTTTTTCATTCTCTATTTTTCTGCATAATTTTCATTCAGATGCGTGTATTAATTATAGTTAAATCTACAAATATTAAAGTGTAATAAAATTGTAATAGTGTAGAATCTCATATTTTTAATATAATATTATCAGATATGTTGTGACGAACTGTCTAGTGGAATATCCACAAAATTTTACAGATCATAATGGTATCAGAGCGCATTTATTTAGGTATTTTGTGGATTTTACAGGGTATCAAGGTCAACAAGATCGAAAATCACATTACCCTTATCATGGCCGGCGAATCTATAAATGGCCCTCGTGATCCTGCAGAGGTGAAGTTTTCACGGTTGGAAAAATGAGTCACTGACATAAATCGAAATGTAAACCTCATCATGGCAACCCTGAGAAACAAGCTAGGGATATTTGGAGAATATGGGGATTTGAATGCAGAGTATAAATCAGAAGGGGGATCAAGGGACCAGGAAGACACGGAGAACCAACAGAAGAAAGAACCTGAAAAATATCAACCCGTTTCGAGTGTCATGAATCAATCCCTGTTTAAAATGGAAGAAAAATTTGATATCAAGCCATACCACAGTGAGATCAACACTCTGAAGTTGAACCATTAGTTGCAACAACTGGAAATTTATTTAAGCGTCCATCAGATTGAGGAAGGGAAAAATATCTCATTCACGCAGCTAAAATTAGAGGAGAATGCACTGACTTGGTGGGAGAGCCACACGGAAACCCTGAGGTTGGAGGGATAACCTCTGATGACTAAGTGGGAGGATTTAAAAACCTTCATTAAGTCACAGTTTTTTACCATTGGGTACGTGGAGGACCATTGGATCCGGTGGAATTACTTCAATAAAAATATAGGCCAAAGCGTGTAGGAGTACACCATGGAATTCAAAAAGATGGATATAATGCTTGGTATCTCTCCAAAGAACCCAAATTTACTCCTCAAGTATTTGGGGGTTCTGCACCACCATCTAAATGAGAAAGTGATTTTATTCAAGCCCAAATCGATGGATGAAGCTTGTGTACAGGCACAGTACCTGGATAACATAGGCCCGAAGAGAGTGCAATCAATTGGATCGAAGCAAAAGGAGTAACAAGACTCTTCTAAGGAGGGAAAGAAAAAGAAATAAGGGGAAAACGATAAAAAGACAACATCGACAACACACCAGTGCAAAGATCTTAGCAACCACTGCAACATTGATGACCATGCAGAGGAGAAGTGTTGGAAGTTGCATCTAGAGCTAAACTAGAAGAAAAAGAATAAATATGATAAGAAGATGAATCTCATGGCCACTAATTCGAGAAACCAAGTTGAAATAAACTCAGATGTGGATGAGAAGATCACATGTAAATGAATGCAAAAGGAGGTGAATCTGAGTATCCTTCAACAATAGGAAGAGAATGAAATGAAAAAAATCTTCCATATAAAGATACATATCAAAAAGACAAATATTGATGCTCTATTTGACTCAGGATCATAGAAGAATCTCATTGCAGTAGAGCTGGTTAAGAAATTGAGGTTGGAAGTTCGCGATCATCCAAACCCATATCCACTGGAATGGGTCAAAGAGGATACAGAGATGAAGGTAACTAAACAGCGCAAAATTAGATTTTATATCAGCGTTGACTTTATTGATTAAGTAGATCTAGATGTGGTTCCCCTTTATGTATGTGGAATCGTGTTCGGGAGTCCATACATGTACATGTGTGATGAAATATCAGGAGGACAGACAACCAGTACTGAATCGTCAAGTATGGTAAATAATTCATCATTAACGCGCATAAAGGAAAGTAAAAATTTTCATTAGTAAATGCCAACCAAGCTAAGAAATTTATTAGTTCCATCTAGAAGTATGATTTATTGTTTTTAAGAGAAATTCAGCCTGTATAGGAGTCGATAAGAGGCGACGCATCCCCAGAGGGGTGTACTAAGGAACAAAAACATCAATAGGAGGAGTTGTTAAAGGCATACGGGGATGTGTTCTGAGGGTCTAAAGGGTTACCACCTAAGATAGAAGTGGAACATGAGATTGAGCTATTGCCAGAATCCCTATTTCCAAATATTAGGCTATTTAGGAAGTCTGACATAGAAGCAAGTGAGGAGATGAAACATTTGCATCAATTGTTGGAACAGGGTGTGATTCAACTGAGTACATCACCATGTGGGTCACCCATCATCATTGTGCCAAAGAAGGATGGGTTTTGGCAAATGTGTATAGATTACAGGGCCTTTAACAAAATCACGCTCAAGAACAGATACCCCCTTCCCAAGATAAATGGCATGTTGGATCAGTGGAAGAAAGAAAAATAATTCACCAAGATGGACTTGAAGTCTATATATCACCATGTTTGAGTCAAATAAAAATATACCTAGAAGACTGCCTTCAAATCCGGGTAAGGTTTGTATGAATGGTTATTCATGTCATTTGGCCTATGTAATGCACTAGCTATGTTTATGAGATTAATGAATGATATATTGCGCCCTTTTATAGATTCATTTGTTATTGTCTGTTTGGATGATATAATAGTATATAGTACTAACTGGGAGGAGCATATTTCAAATTTGACGTAGGTGCTGGAAACATTGAAGAATGACCAACTGTTAGCAAATCTAAAGAAGTGTGAGTTTTCACAGCAGTGTTTGTTGTATCTAGGGTATGTGATCAGTCGAGGAGAGTTGAAGATAGATCCTTCTAAGATGGAGGCCATCATGAAATGGTTGATGCCTACTGATTATTATGAGGTCAAGAGTTTCAATGGGGCAGCATAGTACCAGAGGAAATTCATAGCCTCATTTTCAGCAGTAGCAACACCGCTCCACGCCATAACAGTAAGTTGAAAGAGTTTCGAGTGGGGAAAAGGTCAGAAGAGGGCTTTCGAGGAGTCAAAGAAGAAGATCAATCAAGCACTAGTTCTGGAATTACCAAACTAGCAGTGGCCCTTTGAAGTGGAGATAGATGTGAGTGGGTATGCGATGGGATCTATCTTGATGCAGGGAGGAAGGCATGCATGCCACCATTCTGAAGTATTTCATGGGGTAGTCCTTAACTACCCTAGCTAAGATAATGAGCTCTATGCTATGTTCCAAGTGGTTAAAAAGTGGAAGCATTATCTGATGGGAAAGAAGACAACAATCCACACAAATCACCAGTTGTTACAGTACTTGCAAGCCTAGAGTAAGCTACAACATACCAGGCATTACAAGTGGATGGGATTTTTATAGAAGTTTCATTTGGTGATCAAGTATAAGAAGGGAAACAAAAAAAATTTGGCCGACATGCTTTCAAGGCCACCCACATCAAATATTACAACTTTGGGAACTCTTATGCACATAGATCTATTCACCCATGATGCATACATAGAGGCATATTCAAAGGATGAGGACTTCAAAGAGGTGTATCAACAGTTGCAGAGTTAGAGTCATGTGGACGATGGTGATAACACAGTTGACTACCATATTGAGGATGGGTTACTCTACAATATGGATAAGCTATGTGTTCCTAGAGGTGAGAGATTGCAATTGATTAGAAAGGCTCACACCTCCAAGGTTGCAGGGCACTTTCAGTAGGGGAGACCATGGCTAACTTGCATAGGTATGTGTATTGACCCAAGATGAAAGGGAAAGTAGATAGGTTCATAAGAGGATGCATTCTATGTTTTATCAGCAAGCCCAGTAATAGGAAACAGGGTCTATATCATCCCTTACTTGTACCTACTCATCCTTGGGAAATCATTTCCATGTACTTTGTGGGATGTTTACCGACAACCAGGAAGGGAAATGATTTCATGTTTGTGATAGCTTAAAGGTTCGGATATATGTGTGTTCTGATGCCCTATAAAAATACCATTAGCAGGCAAGAAGCAATAAACTTATTCTTTGGACTAGCCTAGGTGCACTTAGGGATACCAAGGAGCATAATTTTAGATAGGGATACAAGATTTATCAGTGCATTCTGGACTACAATGTGGGAGAAGGTGGACACGAAGTTGAAGATATCTACAACATTCCATCCATAGATAGATGGTAAGACAGAAGTAGCCAACGAGACTTTGGTGCATATTCTAAGGGGATACAACCAAAAGTATCTGAAGACTTCGGATGAAAATATGGTACATATACAATATTCTTATAAAAAATTTGTCCACACTTCTATAGGAAAGTCCCCATTTGAAACTTGTTTTGGATATTTTTCACCTTCACCATTGGACATTATCTATGGGTAGCAAGGAGGGTTGAGGGAAGATCTTACGGGAGACACTTTGAGGGCCGAAAAATTTATAGAGAAGATCGAGCATATACATATATATGTACAGGAAACACTATAGAAGTCACAAGACATGTATAAGGCTAGGCATGATCAATACAAAATAGAGAAATCATTCAAGGTGGGAGATAGAGTATGGCTATAGTTGAACAAGGAGAAGCTACAAGGGCCTGGTAAGAAAATTAAATATTTGAGGTATAGTCCCTTTGAGATACCGGAAAAGGTGGGTGATAATGCATATCAACTCAGTTTAACACCATACATACACAAATACTAGGGAGAATGTGAAACTCTATGAGCCTTCCATGCTAGATCAAGAAGTAGAACAAGTCATACCTTCTGTGGAGGATTTGGCACCAGATGCTCAGGCAGAGTTGACAGAAGATACAGTTTTGTAGAAGAGGTATATAACTACAAGACATGGGCATCATGACCTTTAGTAGATTGGGTTGAAGGGAAAACTTCTAGGAAAAACTAAATGGTACGCCATAGAAAAGGCAGAGGAAAAATTTCCTCACCCCATTTAGTAAAAGCTTTTGGGGACCAAAAACTGTGTGATTCAGATTGGAACATTATATTGTTTTTCATCCATCTCGATGCATTCATAGTGGAAAAAGTGGAGGAATCAACTCACAAGACCGTTTTTACTGGCAGGACCCAATTTAGCAAAACAGGTTCTGAAACCTTTATGGGAGAATTTTGAAGCATCAAACAATTTTTTTGGGGGGTAAAACTTTGCCACTTTATCATAGCACCTTATCATGTTGTTCTACACATAGTGATATTTCCAACAATGTAAGAAGAGCATGAATCAAAGTGTCTATGCAAAAGTTATGCCAATCAGAAGTTGACCTTCCTATTTTCACACCTATAGTTTGAGAGGATGTCGCTTCAGCTCCCATTATTCATGGAAAAGGGGCTAGACACATGATTTTGATATAAAATACTCTAGAAGAGTCTATATTGTAACTCTAGTTAAGATTTTATGTAGTCAAACTTAACCACTAGTAGGTTATCGGGTTGTGTTATAACTAGGCCATTAAGAGGAAGAGGCATTCCATTATTTCAATAGAATTTTTTTCCATAGCTGAGAAAATATAGCTAAGAGGAATAGAAAGTAGAGCACACAGAGATAATTTGTGCATTGTAGCAACCCATGGGCCACAAGCCTTACTTCTTTGTACCTACAGCCATATTTTTAGATAGAGAAAGAGAGAGAAGCGACCTCACCTTCCAGTTGGGCTTTCTACTGAAAGGGTTTCCCAAAGCACATTTTGTGTTTTATGTGTGTGTGTGTGAGCTTATATTTCTATTCTCTATTTTTTTCATAATTTTCATCCGCATGTGTTCACTAATTACAACTATATATACAAATATTAAAGTTTAATAAAACTGTAATAATGTAGAACCTAAAAAAATTTATATGATATTATCAAATTTGTTGTGACGAATTGTCCAGTGGAATATCCAAAGCATTTGGCGGATCATATCGGTATCAGAGCAGGTTTATTTGGGTATTTTGTGGAGTTTGCAGGGTCGAAAATTGTAAAATGGTCAAGGAATCTATCAATGACCCTCATGATCCTACAAAGGTGATGCTTCTTGGTTGGAACAATAAATCATAGACATAAATCACATTGTAAACCTCATCATGGAAGCCTTGAGCAATAATATAGGGATATTCGGATAATATGGGGATTTGCATGAAAAGGATAAATCAGGAGATCAGGAAGACACAGAGAACCTGTTGAAGAAAGAACCCAGAAAATATCAACCCAGTTCAAGTGGCGTGAATCAATCCCTTTTTAAAATGGAATAAAAAGTTGATATCAAGTTGTAACATGGTGAGATCGACACTCTGAAGTTGAACCACTAGTTGGAGAAACTGGAAATTTATTTTAGTGTCCATCAAATCGAGGAATGGAAAAATATCTCATTCGCGTGGCTGAAATTAGAGGGCCATGCATTGACTTGGTGGGATATCCGGATGGAAAACATGAGGCGGGAGGGAGAACCTCCAGTGTCTAAATGGGAGTATTTCAAAAATCCTCATTAAGTCACAATTTATCCCATTGGGTATGTGGAGGACCACTAGATCCGGTGGCATTACTTAAGGCAAAAGCTAGGCTAAAGCGTGCAAGAGTACACCATGAATTTCAGAAAGATGGCTATAATGCTTACTATCTATACAAAGAACCCAGATGTACTCCTCAAATATTTGGGGGGTCTGCACCGCCATCTGCATGATAAAGTGATGTTATTCAAGCCCAATTCGGTGGATGAGGATTGTGTACAGGAATAGTACCTGGAGAACATAGGCCTGAAGAGAGCGCAATCAAGTGGATCAAAGTAGAAGGAGAAACAAGACGCTTCTAAGGAGGGAAATAAGAAGCAAAAAGGAGCAAAAGATAAAAATATATCAGCCACAACACACCAGTGATAAGATCTTAGCAATCACTACAACATTGATGGCCATGTAGAGGAGAAGTGTTGGAAGTTGCATCGAGAGCTAAACCCAAAGAACAAGAAGAAAGATAATAAGAAGAAGAATCTCATGGCCACTTATTCGAGAAACCAAGATGAAATAAACTCATATATGGATGAGAAGATCATATGTACATTAGTGAAGAAGGAGGTGAATTTGAGTAACCTTCAACAACATGAAGAGAAATAAATAACCAAACTCTTCCATATAAAGATGCAGGTCATGAAGACAAATATTGATTCTCTGTTTGACTTAGGATCACATGTGAATCTCATTGCAGTAGGGTTGGTCAAGAAGTTGGGCTTGAATTTCATGATCATCCAAACCCATATCCACTAGGATGGGTCAATAAGGATGCAGAGTTGAAGGTAACTAAATAGTGCAAAATTAGATTTGATATAAGTGTTGATTTTATTGATGAAGTAGAACTAGATGTGGTTCCCCTTGATGTATGTGTAGTCATGTTTGTTGTTCCATACATCTACATGTGTGATGCATTTTTCATGAGGAGATCCAACCAGTATTGACTCATCAGGGATTTAAAATCATTTATCATCAACATGCACAAAGTAAATTCAAAAATTTTATTGGTAAGTGCCAACCAAGCCAAAAAATTGATCAGTTCCAGCAAAAAGTATGTTTTATTGTTTTTAAGAGAAATTTAGTTTGTAGAGGAGTCAATAAGAGGTAAGGAATCCATGGAGGGGTGTACTAAGGAACATAAACATCAATTGGAGGAGTTTTTACAATCATATGAGGATGTGTTTTGAGAGACTAAATGGTTACCTCCTAAGAGATAAGTGGATCATGAGATCCAGATATTTCTGGACTCCCCATTGCCAAATATTGGGTTGTACAAGAAGTTTGTCATAGAAGAAAGTGAGGTGAAGAAATAGTTACAATAGTTGTTGGAACAGGGTGTGATTCGACCAAGTACATCACCATGTGTGTCACCCATCATCATTGTGTCGAAGAAGGATGGGACTTGGTGGATGTGTATAGATTATAGGGTGTTGAAAACAATCACGCTCAAGAAAAAATACTGATTTCCCAAGATAGATGATCTGTTGGATCAAATGCAATAAGTAAATTACTATAAAAATTATATACAATATGCATGTATATATCCGGAATCTCCTGATCTCACAATATTTAACTTCTTGCAAAATACAGAATCCTTCCACTATAATTCTTGTGGAAATTTAATCAACAATTGCAAAACACATGAAGCAATAAAAACACACATAACACAGTTGTTTAATGGGAAAGCCTAAAGCTGAAAACCCCAACTATCATATTATGTATCATGGAGATCATATGACAATCTCATACAAACATACAAAGCTTATCACAAGCTCTCAGTACAATACAATTGTCATAAACTAATCAGGAACAATCTTGCAAATCCATGCACCGATCTTGCCCTCCTGCCAGCCTGCCTCCACTGCGCAATCCAAGTTGATTACAAAGACCAATTCAATGTAATCCCACTCTCATTGACTGCGTTATTATCATTCTCCAAGAGAATAAGATAATGTTTATAGTCCAAGTATTATTAAGAGCTAATAATATTCGACATATCTATTTTTATACTGGCAATCTAAAAATAGATTCCGCCCAATATGTCTAAAAATAGAAGTCCATCTATTTTTCCAACTTGACCAACCATCAACAAATAGCATCCTACATCTCATAGAATATGATCGACATGTCTAAAAATAGACTTTGCGACAAGAAATCACCTGTGTGGGCCCCACCTAGTTTAGGTGATTATTTTCCAACTAGGAACAGGAATGATGTTTCAGGATGCCTCCTTCACTGTTTCTTGTTGAAATCTTCAACAATTACTTCACCAAGCTAGACTTCAAGTCTAGATATCACTAGGTTCAAGTCAAAGAAAAATATACTTGGAATACTGCCTTCAAAACTAGGTAAGGTTTTTTTGAGTGTTTAGTTATGCCATTTGAGCTATGAAATCCACCAACTACGTTTATGAGATTAATGAATGATATAATGTCCCCTTTTATAGATTCATTTGTTATTTTATATTTGGATGATACAATGGTATATATTACTTTCTGGGAGAATAATATTTCACATTTTATGCAAGTGTTGGAAACATTAAAGAAGCACCAACTGCTAGAAAATATCAAGAAGTGTGAGTTTTCACAACAGTCTTTGGTGTATCTGTGGTATGTGATCAGTGGAGGAGAGCTGAATATAGATCCTTTCAAGATGTATGCCATCATGAAATTCTCGTCACCTACTAATTTTTGTGAGATCCGAAGTTTCATTGGGGCAACACAGTACTTGACGAAATCCATAGCCTCATTTTTAGCAGTAACAGCACCATTACTAAACTTGCAACGACCCTTTGAAGTGGATGTAAGTGTGCCATGATTTGATAGATTGGTAGACCAAATGCACAGGGTAACATCAAACTAGTCTTTGTAGTACTAGGACCTAGCCTTCCTGGACTCAAAGAGGGCTCTCTCTATTGTATGCAAAGGATGTGAACTTGTTTGCTGTTAGGGTTTGATTTTAGGCTAGTTGTTAAGTGTAGGGTTTGTTGTTTGTTTTGGTTGGGTAAGATGGTCAAGTAGAATAGGTGGAGTGAGAGGCCTTTAAATCATTGGGCTATGGAGTCTATGAAATTCATGGATATCTCAACAATGAAACAAGATGAATAACAGGGCAAATCTAGCATGGTCAAATGGATCTATAAGGCATGTGTGAAGTGAAATGAACAATAAATTTGTGAGCATAGTAGGTGTGTAAGGGCAGTGAAGAATCCTTAAACAAATACTTTTTTAACAAGAAGGGACTTAAATACATAATCATGAAGAAGTAATCAATAGACAGGGCAAACCAGTAACTCTTTAATTACACTTAAGCAAACCAGCATTCAAGACAAACATTCCAATGAGATATAGAAGGCGATAAACTCATTTAACTTCTAGTGATTTCACCTTCAAGGTTAGAAAACAGTCAAGATAACAATTAACTTTAATCCAGGAAGAGGGAACTCCCAAGCATCTTAGATCAAGCTACAAAGAACTTTAAGGCAACTTCTCAAGCATGGACAAAGGGCATGATCAGAACATGGACTCTTTGGCTAAAACCTAACAAGAAGTACTTCAAAGAGAGATTCCAAAACAGAGTTTAAATAGCATAAAATAAGCAGGGCTAACCATAAAACATGTTTGAAAACTACTATATTGAACCATGCATGGAATAAAAAAGCATAGGAGGGTCTAAGAAGCAGCTAAGAATTTCTTAAACAAACCCAGCAGAGGAAAACATAAAGACAATAGACAACAGGAAGGACTAAGGTGCCTCCAACAACATTTTGTAGCCTATGCTCTTCTATTCTACTGCAACATAGAAGGATGGAAACATAATGAAAACATGAGAAAACAATAACATGAAAGAGAAGCACTTCACCATAACCAAGCTCAGGGATCCTGCAAGCTATCCTCCTTCATCAATTAAAGCAAGCCATTCAGAAACTCCACAAGACCAATTTCTTCCTCGAACTCAAGAAAACCATGTATTTCTCTCAAAACTCCTCAAATGCCAACATTTACAATGAAGCCCTCGTGCTCTATTTATCTTAGCGAAGGAGGGCAGAAACCATATATAGGGTTGGAAAATGTCAAAATCACTCATAAATGTCATAAATGCCCAAGAGACCATGCAAGGCCCAAGGCACAAAATATCCCATGAAATAAATGCCAAAATAACTTCTAGCACCTAATTCTAGAGTGATTTGCCTTAAAAAACACTAAAATATGATTTTGCAATAAATGAGTGTGTTTTGTTGGCTTTTAGCCCAAAACACATAGTGTTGTCCATAAGCGCAGTGCCACCTTAGGCAAAAAATAGGTCCTATTGCAGCCAAGTTTTGGGGACCTTCCCGATGTCGTATTTTGCTCCGTGATGGCCCGTTGGAAATTTTGTTGAGTCCTCGTTCCAGATATACCTTTTTTTTTCTGATTGAGCACCTCTAACCTATTAAAAAAGTCAAATCCCAAAGACTTATCTAAGTGCAGCGCCAGGCCTGAAAAGGAGGCAGAATGGTGAAAAATGAAGTGTTTTTTGACCTTTTGAGGGGTCAAAAATGCTCCAATTTCTCTGAAGTTTGGTGAGCATAGTGTGCTAGTCATGAGAAATCCAAAAATGTAGATTTTTATCTCTGAGGATGCCTAAGGGAAAAGCATAGCGCTAGTGGCGCTGCGCTTATAGGCCTCCAAATTCTCAAAAAAAAAAAAATTGTCCAAATCTCTTCAAAATTGGTGAATGTCTCCTTTAAGGGGTTTGAGAGACCTGTAGAGAAGCTTGTGCCAAAATTCCAAGTCTAGCTTAGCCATTTGCTTCTTTTAGTGCCTGGATCTTGACTTGGGCCTTCTTCACATTGGCTCTTGCAACTTGGTTTTGTCGGGCATAATGCTTCGTCATCCTTCTTTGGAGGTCAAGATTCTTGTTGGCCTTCTCCAATTTAGCCTCCAAGTGCATGTTGGCTCTTTCCAACCAAGGCTCCCAATCCTGTGCTATCTCCATGGCCAACAGTTCATCTAGGGGGAGTTGTTCTGCTAGGGTTGCTTCTTGTTCTTTTTTCTTTTCCAATTCCTTTTTTAACCCCATGGTTCAAGGCCTGCTCCTAGATTGACTTTCCTCATCCTCACTCTCTTCATAAGTTCCCATGAACTCTTCTAGTTTCACCTGTACCCTTTGGGCTTCTTTCTAGGCCTTAATGGCTCTAGCCTCATAGATAGCAATTCTTGCTCCTAGCAGCTTGTTTTCCAAGTCAAGGGTATCAATCAAACTTTTGGCCCTATTCAGATTGGCTTGGAGGTCTTCAATGAGTGAATTTTTTTTTTGGATGAGCAAGTTTGAGATCCTTTCCTCCTCCTCATCATCACTGTCTGCGTGAATGATTTCAAAATCCCTTTCTACCTCATGATCCTCTTCTTTTGCTACCTTTTTTTTTCCCGTGTCTAGTGGCTGAGCTAAGGTAGATGGCATGGTCCCTTGCCTCTTGGAGGCAGAAAACTCTAGCCTTGGCCCTCTATGTTATGTGCATGAAAGAGGTGTGATGGTGATTTTGTTGGTTTCTTTGTCATGCTTGTGGTCCTCATTAGGACTATTACCCTCTGCACTTTCTTCAATTTTATTATGTTCATCATCAGGATTGTTTTCCTCTTTATCTTCTGCCCTGTCATCATTGTCATTATCACTGAGGGGTTGATTGTTGTCATGACCGTCATGACAGCTATCATGACTGTCATGACAGCTGTCATGACTGTCATGACTATTTTTTTCTTTGTTTTCCTTTTCATCATTGAGGCTTGCTTCATTTTTTTCACTGCTGCCTTCATTTTCTGCATTGTCCTCACTGTCTTTATCTTTATCATTGTCATCTTCTTCCATATCTTCATTATCTTTCCCTACCTCATCATAATTTTCTGTTGCAGCCTCGTCATTTTCATCTTCATTCTCTACCTTTGTGTCCCCTGTTTTATTGCTGACATCCTCTCCATCAATGCTCATTTCATTATTACTGTCAACCTCCTCATCTTCTTCATCATCCTCTTCCATATTGTCACTGTTTTGTTCACTGTCATGCTCACTGTATTCACCTTCATCACTGTCATGCTCACTGCTTTCATCTTCATCACTGTTATGCTCACTTCCCCTTTCTTCATTATCATTTCCTTCTTCTTCCTCTTCATTTTCTTCTTCCTCATCATCTTCTTGTTCTTCACTTTGGACTAATTTATTGTCACTCTCACCCTCTTCATTTTGATTTGACTCATTATCATCATCTCCCTCATTTTCACTTAATTCCTCATTTCCACTTCCTTCTTCATTTGATGCATCAAGAGAAGGAGAGGAGGGGAAGGTTTCTTGAGGTGAGGGAACTTGTGTAGATGATGAGGGCTAGCTAGGTTGATGAGGGAGTTGTGGGCTTGTGAAGACTTCATCTGCTATGAATACCTCCCAAGGTATACCCTATTGTTCCAACTGATGTAATACCACCATCTTCATCAAGTAATGATGAAATAAAATCTGCATTTGTTGGGAAGGACTCCTTCTCCGGAAAACAGAAGACATTTTGTCCATACTTCTATAGAGGTAGTAGGGCAAGTTGAGCATCTTGACCCTTGTGAAATGCATGAGGAGTCTAAAATGGTAGGAATAAAGTCTGGAGTATCTCCCTTCACAGGTAAAGTACTTCATGATAACCCTCATCAAGGGTGAAGACCTCTATTTTAGGTGTGAGAAAGGGAAGATAGCCCTGCAGCCCATTCTGTACCTATTTTTGACAAATGGCTCATAATAGTTCTTGTCCAATTTGGCTTTCTTAAACCACTTTTCACCAACAACATGGATACCAGTAGCATTAGAGATGGCATCTGCTGATAATTCAAAGTCCACTCCTGCAAGGCTTGATTTTTTTTTGTGCAGGTTAAGGATAAAAAGCCTTGTAAGCTCTGGGTGGCTTTACACTTGTTTGAATCTAAATTGGAAGCACCCTACATTCTTGAAACATGAGAGGATTATTGGAGATGAGGTGATGGCCACTGTGCTTTGGGGTTCAAATCTGTTCACTTTCCCTCCCTTGTGGTTTGGCCTCATAGGCCTTGGGACTCTGTCACTGCTGCTACTATCTTCTGCCCCTCACATGCAATTAGGGTTGTTTATGGACAAACTTGGGCAAAAGGAGTAAAATGCAAATGATGGTGAGGGCAACCTTTGCAGATGAATAATATGGAGGCAAGTGTGTGATTGTTTTTCCTTGAGCTTGATTAGGGCTTTTATATGAAATGATGGTGTTTACCTTGGTTTGATCCTCTTCAAATGACAATAAATGGTTCATAGGTCAAAATAGAGGCTCTCTTGCTATGATGACCTAGGGTTTGCAAACACTAGGTTTTAATCACTTTTTAATCACTTAATCATGAAAATGCTTGGACGATAAGGAGGAAAAGGTCACCTAACACATTTTGCTTGTTTGCAGGGTTTTAAAACCAATTTGGAGGACTTTCTTTGAATCCTTGGCCCCTTCTCTGCAATTTGGAGGGTTTTTGTCTGAGCGCAACACCCTGCCCACACTGTCGGGTTTCCTTATGTGCGCAACACCCGGCGGTTCGGGCCTCTGTCTGAGCACAACGTCGTCTCGTGCAGGCCTGCCCAGCTTCTGGGTGCAACGTCGAGCCTATCGGGTGCTTTGTGCGCACAGCACCAGGCTTGAAATAGGCTGTCGGGTCGGCTTGGGCGTGTTGGTTCCGCCTGTGTGTAGCACCATCTTACTTCGTGCAGCCCCGAGTAAAAATGAACGACGGAAAATGCGATTTGCATAGCGGCAGGTTTTGTGAGCGCAGTGCCAGTGTCTATGCGTAGCGCCAATGACTTGGCCCAGGATTTGTCCAAAAACTCGGAAATTTCTCCAGCAGTGTTTTCTTTCTCTTCTTGCAAATAGAAAATGCACAATGAGTCAAGTGTTTAAATGAATTTGACTTTTATGGCCTTGGGCATGCAAATTTATTTTTTCCTAAACCCACTTTGTAATGTTTTTGAATCTCTTTTTTCATTTGACCGATATCCTTTTTTACCTTTTGCAGGTGATTTGAAAAATTTTCAAAGTGACTTTTCTTCTTTTGGTGATGGCTTACTGGAGAGATGAAAAAGGTCCCTTTTAACCTTTGAGGGTATTGGCACTGTCAAAACCAGTTTCTGCTTGCACTGATAAATTAAAAACATGTTTTTATCCCCTTTTTTGACATTCCTGAATGTAAGTGATCTGAAAACACATTTCCTTACCTTCTTACTGATTTTCACAGTGACACATCCTCTTTGACAAAGATTATAAATCATTAAAAATGAGAATTGTGGAGATTCCGAGCTGTGATTCTAAAAATCTACACCACAGAAATCTACAATCCATCATTATAAATCATGCCTGCTATGTCTATTCTTGGCCAGTTCTGGTTTGTTGCAGATGCCATGACACAGTTGCTTTGGTCTCCTTTGTCATTGTTTGGATTTTGACAACTTCAGTTACTCAACAGTGAACTCATGCTCATGTCATTTTTTTACCTTGTAACCCAAAACTATACTTTTATTCCTTTAACCCTTTGAAGGCAATTGTCTGTATTTGAAAACCTAACCTCCCTCATGTTGATACTGATTTTCAGTTCTTTCCTTTGATGCATTGAAGCACTATTACCTTGGAAAACCATGGAGGTCACCTTATGATATCTTCTTCAACCTTATGTTGTCATGTTGGAGGCCCATAGTTTCCATTTCACTTACTTTGCCTATCTCCTAAAACTTTAGGTTTTAGGGTTTTTTCCCTTCTTCATTTATAACTTCTAAAAATCTTTAATTTGTGTTGGTTGTGTTGATGTGACTTTGTCCTTGTGGCCTTTTGCATTGGCTTTTTGCTTGGCAACATTGTTTAGCCAATCAGTCCTAAAAACTCTAATTCCCTTTGAACATAGGCAAGCTTTCTTTTCTTTGCTGTGGATGTTCTTTAGTGAGGAGCTGGCCTCTTACCTTACCTATTTTTCTACTGATAGCTATCTCAATCATTCATGCATAAATGTTTAAGATGCACAGTCATAGCTTTGTAGAATGTTGTTTTGACCAAGGAGGCCTTTCTTGAGGGATTTTTGATCTATTTTGGACAATCAAGTGTTGACCCTCCTTTCTATTTGATTTAATCTTCTTGGCACATGCAAAGTAGTGATTCGGAACACCAAAACAATCCTATAACCTATGAAACCCTAAATGACCTAGTGGGAGGCTCTTTGGGGTGGTTTTTGGCTGAAAACTTGACTTGGGGTCTTTAGGTGTAAAACAAAGCTTATGACAAACTCTATGCATTGCAGCCCCAAAACAACTGATTTTGATTTATCTAAAGAGCCTAGAGAGGTATCTTGAGACCAATGCTTGAGGCACTTGGTGAATAGGGGAAAAGGTTAGGCCACTTGGATATCTTAGGTGGAACTGGAAGGGTCATAGGTAGGCAGAACAAAGTACTAAGATCATGGGTGTGAAAATGGGACAAAAATGAGTTGCATGAGCCCATGATGGGTCTTCTGGGAGTGATAAGCTAGCCATGACTTGATAGATTAATGAAATAGTGAGAAATTTATCCTAAGGATAATGAAGGCAATGAGATTTATAGAACTCACAATATTCATGAATTTTGTTTCTAGAAATCTAGGACAAGCATTTAGTCATATACAAAAAGAAAATATTACTGATGACTAACAGTGGCTCCACTTGGGGAGGGTAGCTCCTTTTCAGGAGGTGTCTAGAACTTCAGATCTCTGGGTTTATGAAGACTAGTGCCTTATCCATTGGGCAGATTTTTCTTCTTTCATCCGCTGATCATTTTCTATTTGAAGTTATGATCTCAAGAATATGAAAAACATGATTACTTAAAACTCATCTCTACCTACCCATTCTACTTGTCCTAGCATTTTTTCTTCCTTAGGTGCACTTGAACTAGAAAAACCTTGAAATTCTTTTATTTTGAAAGAAAAACAAACTATCTACTTCTTGTTGATCAGCGGTGTCATTGATGTCAACCCAAGCAGCACCAGGGGCTAACCCAATATTGCATGGGAATTTTGACCTACCAAATTAATATATTCTGGGTCAATAATGCTTTTTATGGTTTCTAATTTTCGAGATGTTTCTGTTGATATATGGCATGCCATGTAATTCTTCACGGTTTGATAGATATTCATGTTTGAAGTTTGTACCCCCAGTTAGTGGGATAAAACCCCATGGGGTTGGGGCATGGGTCATTGAAAAGTCATAATTAATATTTTTTTAAGCTCCTAAAATCCTTCCCACGTTCACTTGTTGAAGACCCTCTCAACTTAAGCACTTATATAAATTGTGATCCTCATTTCCTCCTTATGTGTGGGATTTGGTCATCTGAAATAGGTCATCGTGGAATTTTCACTCTAACATTTTTTCTACAAAGGCTCAAAAGCTAAAATTTTTATGAGGTGAAGCCAAAATCCTGAGGAAGCTACAGTAAAAATTTTAGATCAATTTGTGCAATATTTTTGGAGATATGATTTGTGGAAGTAAGGGTTTTGGCAAGATCCTGAAATTCATCTCAAAGAAGTGACCTTGGTAAAATCGTCATAACTCTCTCTATGAGTATCGGATTAGAATTTTGTAAAAAGTGGAAGATAATGCACAGTCTGCAGTTTTTTCTCTATCAATTTCAGAGCCAAATGAAGAAACAATGACATGTGGCACGCCGTACAAGTGCGCTCTGCTGAAATAGTCCATAATTAGGGCATTGTGAGAGATTGGGTATAACTCTCTCTTGAAGAATCCAAATTGGGTCAGACCTATGGCATTGGAAAGAAGACTCAGAGGAATACTACAGGACTAAAAATATGATATTGGGGATATAAAATAACAGAGATACACCAGATTCAATATCGAGCTCCTAGAAGGCAAGAAAAAGCTAGATCATGTGTTGTCAAGGGTTGAAAAGGACCAGACTTTCTACAACAACAAAGCAAAGAAAGGTGCAGCAGAGGGTAGCATGACAAGAGAAGCAACCAAGATGCATAACAGCAACAAGAAGTTCATCATATGAAGTCTTCAAGTGGGCAGCACTGCATACAATCATTGTAAAGGTATCATTGTACTAAGTCATTGTAAATACATTATTGTAAAAATTGTACTAGTGTCTATCTGCCAAGGGTTGAAGAGGCAATGTTGGGAGGTCTAGGATCATCATTAGGTGGTTGTGTCAAAGTTGGGGTTATGGTCTAGTATATCTTCTTCTTCTGCATCATTCTATATCATTTTAAAGTGGACCATTTTCCATGGTACGAGAGTCCATTCTTCTTTTATTCTTCTATAGGGTGGTAGGGTCAGCAGGGAGGCCAAATATCGGGTGTTGGGGCATCCGGCTCAATCGATCACCGGGCACCATGTGCTTGAGCGTCCATCCAAAGGGGAGCTAGAGACAATTCTTTCTAGATTCTAGGGAATTTTGTTTATTTTCAATTGAGTTGAATATATATGTTATTTAAAAAGCTATTTAGGTTGTCCCAGGGGTTTCATCTAAAACTGGTATTTGTGTTCCTCTTGTTTATCATTGTAAAAGCACCAATAATTGAATATTAACTAATGCTCTAATTGAAAGGAATATCGATTCACCGCCCCCCCCCCGCTTAGTATTTCCAACAATTGGTATCAGAGCTTGGTTCCTTCAATAGCAGTTTAACAGCTGGAAGGAGGTCATGGAGAATACCAAGAATGGTGTACCTTTGTTCAATGAAAATAATTATGCACTCTGGAAAGGAAGAATGGAGGTCTATCTCTTGGCGCAAGGTTACGAAGTATGGGACACTATTCAAAATGGATTTACATCAACCGCAGATGAACAAGGTAAGAAGAATTTGGTAAATGATGCAAAAGCAAAGAATATTATTATCAGTGGACTTATTGAATCTGCTTATCATAAGGTGTTGGGTTGTAAAACCGCCAAAAATGTATGGGACAATCTTGAGAATATATATGCAGGTGACTCAAATGTCAAAGAAGCAAAGCTTCAAATATATAGAGCAAAATTTGAGCAACTCGGAATGAAAGAAGATTGCAACATTGCTGCATACTTTCAATACGTTGATGAAATAACCAATACTCTAGAAGGATTGGGAGAGCTAGTTGACGAGAAGGCTATTATACAGGAGATTCTTAGAACGTTACCAGGGAGATTCAACCCAAAGGTTTCGGTCTTAGAATACAGTGCAAATCTAGACAAACTCAGCAAAGAGGAATTACATGGAGTTCTCATAGCATATGAAATGAGACTTGATGAAGAAGAGGGTACTTCGCATCTAGAAATTGCGTTCGTTGCATCTAAGAAAACCAATAAGGATAAACAACCTTCAATTGAAAATACATGCACCTGTAAGTGTGAAGAAAAGGGAGATGATGAAGAAGGTCTTTCAGATGAAGAATATGCTTACTTCACAAGAAAACTACAAATTGGTAAGGGACAATTCAAAGGTAAACTTCCATTTATATGTTTCAACTATAATGAGGTTGGGCATTTTGCAGCAAAATGTCCAAACAAAAGTAATGGCAACTCAAAAAGAAAGAAAGGCTTTAAAAAATTCAACAAGCAAGGATCCAAAAGGAACTTTCTCTCTAAAGAAGATAGCTCATCATCCGATGAAGACAATGATAGTGAAGAAGAAGCCAATGAGAGAGTATTTTTTATGGTCAAGCACAATAAGCAAGACGTATCAAACAACGAAGAAGAAGGATGGACCATAGACGAATTTTATGAGGAAGCAATCAAGCTTATAAAAGATCTCAAGGCGGAGAAGATCCGTTCCAAAACTCTTGAAGAACAAGTTCAAGGTCTCAAAATTAAGTTGAAGAACACAAATGTATCAGAACCACTTCTTGTGTGATTAAAGAAAATCAGCAGAAAGGAAAAGAATTAAAGCCAGTGGTTCACGCTGGGCAAGAGAGGAAGTGAAGAAAGGAAAAACTATCCAAACTATAGCAACGCTTCAAGGAGATCAGAAATCATCAACAATCAATGATATTACAACAATAGAACTAGTCTCGATTACAAAGAAGAAGAAGCAAGACCTTCTATAACAAAATACAATGAACCTATGAGATCCTACATGCATGTAGACTTCATTGGACAATATTCGCAAGAACATCCTTGGAAGACGATTCATCGACAAAGATTTCCATCCAGGTACCAACATATTTTTTATGGCTATTGCTATTCATGTGGAAAATTTGGTCATAAAGCTGTAGAATGTCGCACATGAATGAATACATAAACGGAGATCGCTGAACCTCCTAGTTGAACATCATTAGCCAGATTTGGAACATGGTAAAGAAGAATATTAGTTACAAATGTCGAAACTTTGGACACATAGCCAAAGACTGTAGACTTGAAAATCCTCCAGAAGAATCTTCGAAGCCATAGAATGAACGAATATGGAAGAAGAAGAAGAATGATAATTGTGCTCTCACTGTCAAAGCTCAAAAGAACAAAGATGTGTGGTATGTTTATAACAGTTGCTCAATGCATATGACTGGAGATAGAAATAAATTTGTATCTCTAAAAGAGAAGAAGGATGGAACTGTGTCCTTTGGAAATGATGGATCTTCAAATGTTATAGGATCAGGTACTGTCACTCTCAGAAGAAAATATGTTATAGCCAAGAATGTTCTATTGGTTGAAAACATGAATCACAATTTTCTAAGTGTTGGACAAATGTGTGATCAAGGACACACAATACTATTCAACTCCACGAAATGTGAAATCAGGAAAGGCATGTATGGTGAAATTGTGGCTACAGCAAGTCAAGCTCCAAACAACATACATGTTCTGGATGAAGCAACTAAAGCATGTCAAATAGCTAAAGAGGATGATACAATAATTGGTAGCAATGATGATCGACAAAGTAAGATTTTTGCTACAAAGGTGCAAAGTGATTTCGAGATGTCTTTACTTGGTGAGCTGACATACTTCTTAGGGCTTCAAATATCTCAACCAGAGAAAGGAATATTTATATTTCAAGCCAAGTACATCAAGGAAATGCTCAGGAAATTTAAAATAGAAGATTGTAAACCCATCCTTACTCCAATGGTAATAGGTTGCAAATTGAGCATAGACGACTCATCTAAGGATGTGGATCAAAGGTTGTAAAGATATATGATTAGTATTCTTCTATATGTAATAGCCTCCCAACCAGATGTTATGCAAGCAGTTGGACAAGTAGCAAGATTTCAAGCAGCACCAAAAGAATCACATATTAAATATTTGCCAGCATTGGAATATCTTCGTCAAAAGCTTAGGATTCTCCCAATTTCTCATTAGATTACAGGTCTACAAGACGGTTGTGTGTCAGGGGGAGTGGAAGTGTGTACAGGTCCGCAGGATGGTTTTGTTTCAAGGGGAGTTACCCTTTGCCATTGATTTCAAAGGGGGAGAGAATTTTGTAGGAAGAGGTGTCATGATCGTAGCGGGAGTACTTGTGTTGCCATCAATGCCAAAGGGGGATATTGTTGATCAGCGGTTGTCATTGATGTCAACCCAAGTAGCACTAGGGGCTAACCCAATATCGCATGGCAATTTTGACCTACCAAATTAATATATTTTGGGTCAATAATGCTTTTGATGTTTTCTACTTGTCGAGATGTTTCTATTGATATATGGCACGCCATGTAATTCTTCATGGTTTGAGAGATATTCATGTTTGAAGTTTGTACCCAAATTAGTGGGCTAAAACCCCATGGGGTTGGGGCATGGGCCATTGAAAAGTCATAATTAATATTTTTTAAGCTCCTAAAATCCCTCCCACGTTCACTTGTTGAATCCCCTCTCAACTTAAGCATTCATATAAATTGTGATCTTCATTTCCTCCTTATGCAAGGGATTCGGTCATCCGAAGCAGGTCATCATGGTATTTTTGCTCTAAAAAAATTTTTACGAAGGTTCAGAAGCTGAAATTTTTGTGAGGAAAAGCTGAAATCCTGAGGAAGCTGCAGTAAAAATTTTAGATCAAGGTGCACAACATTTTTGGAGATATGATCTATGGAAGTCATGGTTTTTGCAGGCTCCTGAAATTCATCTCAAAGAAGTGACCTTGGTAAATTCGTCATAACTCTCTCTCTGAGTATCGGATTGGAATTACGTAAAAAGTGGCAGATATTTCACAATATTTTGTTTTCTATCTATCAATTTTAGAGACAAATTAAGAAACAGTGAGACGTGGCATGTCGTACAAGTGCGCTCTACTGAAACAATCCTTAATTAGGGCACTGTGAGAGATTGGGTATAACTCTCTCTTGAAGAATCCAAATTGGGTCAGACCTGTGGCATTGGAAATAAGACTCAGA
>CM076575.1:1131362261-1131481536 GCA_034641835.2 Pinus albicaulis | reverse complement strand
TATCATTTGTTAGGCCTCCTCATCTTTCTCTTTGGTTCAGATTTGAGCATGTGGAACTATTATCTTTCATTCCTAATCTATCCTTTCTGATAAGTCAAGCTTGAATAATTTTGACAATCATTTTTTACACTAACTTATCAACACAAATTTAAAACATGTTCAGCCATGATTAGGCTAGATGACTGAACAAGGTATTCTTTTTGAACAAGCAGTGGCATTTAGGCTTGCACACTTTCAGTAGTACTATTTTTTGGGTATGGGGTTGTACCTTTTTTCAAATCCACCCTCTTTTTCCTTATTTCTTTGTTTTTGTATTTTTTTTTTAATATTTTGGATCAGAATTCTAATACTAAACAAATATAAAGATGTTCATAGTACTGATCTTATTTGCGCCTATCTACCCTACTCTAACTTGGAATTTTTTGTTGTTCTAGGTGATGCAATAGTGCCAGTGCAGCCAGTTGAGCAGTAACAAAAATAGGTAGACAATATGAATGCTTGTCAGAGGGAACCACGGTACACCTTGATTATGTGTCTTCAAAATCAAGGCTACCATAGGAAGTGACAACTTCTGATGTATTTGATTCTTGTAAAGAATCCATGCCTGGGAACTTGAGCCAATCAGGACCTCCATGTAATCTGCTACAGGATAAAATAAAATAAAAAACATGATGTAAACGTTCTTCTCTTAGGCCTTTCATGACTAGTTTCTTATCTACATCCCAAACATTCGCTTTGAAAACCTCATCTTCAATCTGGTCCTTGAAAGAAAAATCATATTTTGCATGCAAGTCAAAGGGTAATACAATTTCTTCTTACTTAGGGGAAGGGAGACCTTCCAAAAATTCTTTAGGGTCTCGAAAATTGTATGATTGATCTTGTGAATTTAAAAGTTTAATGTCAGTTTCATATTTTTCAACCATTATCTCTAGAAAAATTTTCTTAACTTCAGGGTTGATTTTTCTTGACGTTAAAATGAGGAAGACAAATTTTGGGAGATCATCATCAAGTTGAAGCTTTGATAACTGATTTGAAATTTGATTATATAGAAGGTCTGCCACCAACCTTGAAATTTTGTTCAATCAGTCTGAAAAAGGGTCACTACATCTTTATAACCAGTCTAGAGTCTTCTACCATTGGAGTCTCTAGGTCTATTGAGAGTTGTGGAGTCGCCAGGTGGAATATTTCAACTTTTTTGTCCACTTTC
The DNA here is from genome assembly GCA_034641835.2 of Pinus albicaulis. Lineage (NCBI taxonomy): Eukaryota > Viridiplantae > Streptophyta > Pinopsida > Pinales > Pinaceae > Pinus > Pinus albicaulis. The sequence goes on along the minus strand of CM076575.1, from coordinate 1,131,480,329 downwards.
AGCAATATGAGGATTGATTTATTCATTTCTAGGGAAGTCTGTGGGAACTAGTGGGGTTAGTAGGCCTACTGGAGGCTTGTGGAGTCGCCAGGTGGATATTTTTTGTTGTTTTAAGGATGTTATGGTCCACCACCAATAACTGACAAAAAACTAATCTAGGGATGTTTTGGGGTTTTCTGAGTTCCTTTATGTAGTCCTAAGGTTTCTAATGATTATGGTCTAGTTGAGTCATCATTTTTCCAGGATGGTGAAACAATTAGAGTCTACTCTTGGCTATCAGTTGATTTTCTAAGCTTAACTGAGGGTCATATGATTCCTAAGAGGTATTCAGGCAACTATGTACTCAAAATGTCCCACTTTGATCGCCATTATATTAGTGTCCCGTGATTTGATAGATTGGTAGACAAAATGCACAGGGTAAGATCAAACCAGTCTTTGGAGTCCTAGGACCTAGCCTTCCTCGACTCAAAAAGGGCTCTCTCTATTGTATGCAAAGGATGTGAACTTGTTTGTTGTTAGGGTTTGATTTTAGGCTAGTTGTTAAGTGTAGGGTTTGTTGTTTATTTTGGTTGGGTAAGATGGTCAAGTAGAATAGGTGGAGTGAGAGGTCTTCAAATCATTGGGCTATGGAATCTATGAAATTCATGGTATCTCAACAATGAAAGAATATGCATAACAGGGAAAAACTAGCATGGTCAAATGGATCTATAAGGCATGTGTGAAGTGAAATGAACAATAAGTTGGTGAGCATAGTAGGTGTGTAAGGGTAGTGAAGAATCCTTAAAAAAATACTTTTTAACAAGAAGGGACTTAAATACATGAGCATGAAGAAGTAATCAATAGACAGGGAAAACTGGTAACTCTTTGATTACACTTAAGCAAACAAGCATTCAAGACAAACATTTCAATGAAATATAGAAGGCGAGAAACTCATTTAACTTCTAGTGATTTCACCTTCAAGGTTAGAAAACATTCAAGATAAAAAATATCTTTAATCCAAGAAGAGGGAACTCCTAAGCATCTTAGATCAAGCTACAAAGAAATTTAAGGCAACTTCTCAAGCATGGACAAAGGGCATGATCAGAACATGGCCTCTTTGGCTAAAACCTAACAAGTAGTACTTCAAAGAGGGATTCCAAAACAGAGTTTAAATAGCATCAAATAAGCAAGGCTAACCGTAAAACCTATTTTAAAACTACTATATTGAACCATTCATGGAATAAACAAGCATAGGAGGGTCTAAGAAGTAGCTAAGAATTTCTTGAACAAACCCGATGAGAAAACATAAAGACAATAGACAATAGCAAGGACTAAGGTGCCTCCAACAACATTTATTAGCCTATACTCTTATGTTCTACTGCAACATATAAGGATGGAAACATAATGAAAACATGAGAAAACAATAACATGAAAGAGAAGAACTTCACCAATAACCAAGCTCAGGGATCCTGCAAGCTATCCTCCTTCATCATCAATCAAAGCAAGCCATTCAGAAACTCCACAAGACCAATTTCTTCTTCAAACTCAAGAAAACCATGTATTGCTCTCAAAACTCATCAAATGCCAACATTTATAATGAATCCCTCATGCTATATTTATCTTAGCAAAGGAGGGAGAAAAACTCTAGATAGGGTTGGAAAATGTCAAAATCACTCATAATGTCATAAATTCCCAAGAGACCATGCAAGGCCCAAGGCACAAAATATCCCATGAAATAAATGCCAAAATAACTTCTAGCACCTAATTCTAGAGTGACTTGCCTTAAAAAACACTAAAATATTATTATGCAATAAATGAGTGTGTTTTGTTGACTTTTGGCCCAAAACAAACAGTGCTATCCATAACCGCAGCACCACATTAGGCAGAAAATAGGTCTTGTTGCAGCTAAGTTTTGGGGACCTTCCTGATGTCGGAGTTTTCTCCGTGATGGCCCGTTGGAAATCTTGATGAATCCTCTTTCCAGATATACCTTTTATTTTATTATTGAGTACCTGTAACCTTTTCAAAAAGTTAAATCCCCAAGACTGCTCTGTGCGTAGTGCCAGGCCTGAAAAAGAGGCAGAATGGTGAAAAATGAGGTGTTGTTTGACCTTTTGAGGGGTCAAAAATGTTCCAATTGCTCTGAAATTCGGTGAGGATAGTGTGCTAGTCATGATAAATCCAAAAATGTATAGTTTTCCCTCTGAGGATTCCTGAGGGAAAATCGTAGAGCCAGTGGCGCTGTGCTTATAGGCCTCCAAATTCTCAAAAAACAAAAATTTGTCCAAATCTCTTCAAAATTGGTGAATGTCTCCTTCAAGGGGTTTGAGAGACCTGTATAGAATCTTGTGCCAAAATTACAAGTCTAGCTTGGCCCTTTGCTTCTTTTAGTGCCTGGATCTTGACTTGGGCCTTCTTCAGATTGGCTCTTGCAACTTGGTTTCTCCGGGCATAATGCTTAGTCATCCTTCTTTGGAGGTCAAGATTCTTGTTGGCCTTCCCCAATTTAGCCTCCAAGTGAATGTTGGCTCTTTCCAACCAAGGCTCTTGATCCTGTGCTATCTCCATGGCCAATAGTTCATCTAGGGGGATTTGTTCTGCTAAGGTTGTTTCTTGTTCATTTTTCTTTGCCAATGCCCTTTTTAACCCCATGGTTCTAGGCCTCCTCCTAGATTGACCTTCCTCATCATCACACTCTTCATAAGTTCCCATGAACTCTTCCAGTTTCACCTGTGCCCTTTGGGCTTCTTTCTGAGCCTTAATGGCTCTAGCCTCATAGATAGCAATTCTTGCTCCTAGCTGCCTGTTTTCCAAGTCAAGGGTATCAATCAAACTTTTGGCCCTATTCAGATTGGCTTGGAGGTCTTCAATGAGTCCATTTTTGTTTTGGATGAGAAATTTTGAGATCCTTGCCTCCTCCTCCTCATCACTATCCACCTAAATGATTTCAAAATCCATTTTTACCTCATGATCCTCTTCTTCTTCTACCTTTTGTTTTCCCTTGTCTAGTGGTTGATTTGAGGTAGATGGCATGGTCCCTTGCCTCTTGGAGGCAGCAAAAAATAGCCTTGGCCCTCTCTGGTATGTGCATGAAAGAGTTGTGATGGTGATTTTTTTGGTGTCTTTGTCATGGCTGTGATCCTAATTAGGACTATTACCCTCTGCACTTTCTTCACATTTATTTTGTTCATCATTAGGTCTGTTTTCCTCTTTATCTTCTGCACTATCATCATTGTCATTATCATTGAGGGGCTGATTGTTGTCATGACTGTCATGACTATTTTATTCTTTGTTGTCCTTTTCATCACTGAGGCTTGCTTCATTTTTGTCACTGTTGCCTTCATTTTCTGCATTGTCCTCACTATCTTTATCTTTATCATTGTCATCTTCTTCCATATCTTCATTATCTGTCTCTACCTCATCATCATTTTCTGTTGTAGCCTCATCATTTTCCTCTTCATTCTTTGCCTCTGTGTCCCCTGTTTTATTGCTGACATCCTCTCCATCAATGCTCATTTCATTCTTACTGTCAACCTCCACATCTTCTTCATTGTCCTCTTCCATATTTTCACTATTTTGTTCACTGTCATGCTCAGTGTTTTCACCTTCATCACTGTCATGCTCACTGCTTTCATCTTCATCACTTCTATTCTCACTACCCCTTTCTTCATCATCATTTCCTTCTTCTTCCGCTTCATTTTCCTATTCCTCATCATCTGCTTGTTCTTCACTTTGGACTGATTTATTGTCACTCTCACCCTCTTCATTTTGATTTGACTCATTATCATCATCTCCCTCATTTTCACTTAATTTCTCATTGCCACTTACTTCTTCATTTGATGCATCAAGAGAAGGAGAGGAGGGGAGTTTTTCTTGAGGTGAGGGCACTTGTGTAGATGATGAGGGCAAGCTAGGTTGATGAGGGAGTTGTGAGCTTGTGAAGACTGCATGTGCCATGAATACCTCCCAAGGTATACCCTGTTTTTCCAACTGATGTAATACCACCATCTTGATCAAGGAAAGGTGAAATAAACTCTACATTTTTTGGGAAGGACTCCTTCTCCGGAAAACAGAAGACATTTTTTCCATACTTCTATCGAGTTAGTAGGGCAAGTTGAGCATCTTGACCCTTGTGAAATGCATGAGGAGTCTAACATGGTAGGAATAAACTCTGGAGTATCTCCCTTCATAGGTAAAGTACTTCATGATAACCCTCATCAAGGGTGCAAACCTCTATTTTAGGTGTGAGAAATGGAAGATATCCCTACAACCCATTCTGTACCTAGTTTTGACAAATGGCTCATAATATTTATTGTCCAATTTGGCTTTCTGAAACCACTTTTCGCCAACAGCAGGGATACCAGTAGCATTAGAGATGGAATCTGCTGATAATTCAAAGTCCACTCCTGCAAGGCTTGATTTTTTGTTGTGCAGGTTAAGGATAAAAAGCCTTGTAATCTATGGGTGGCTTTGCACTTGTTTCACTCTCTCACAAAATTGGAAGCACCCTACATTCTGGAAACACAAGAGGATCATGGGAGATGAGGTGATGGCCACTGTGCTCTGGGGTTCAAATCTGTTCACTTTCCCTCCCTTGTGGTTTGGCCTCTGTCACTGTTGCTATTGTCTTCTTCCCTTGACATGGTAATTAGGGTTGTTTGTGGACAAACTTGGGCAAAAGGAGTAAAATGAAAATGATGGTGAGGGCAACCTTTTCAAATGAATGATATGGAGGCAAGTGTATGGTTGTTTTTCCTTGAGCTTAATTTGGTCTTTTATATGAAATGATGGTTTTTACCTTGGTTTACTCCTCTTCAAATGACAATTAATGGTTCATAGGTCAAAACTGAGCCTTTCTTGATATGATGACATAGTTTTTGCAAACACTAGAGTTTAATCACTTTTTAATCACTTAATCATGAAAATGCTTGGAGGATAAGGAGGAAAAGGTCACCTATCATATTTTTCTTACTTGCAGGGTTTTGACACCAATTTGGAGCACTTTCTTTGAATCCTTTCTCCTTCTCTGCAATTTGGAGGGCTTTTGTCTGACCGCAGCGCCCTGCCCGCACTGTCGGGTTGCCTTCTATGCGCAGCGCCCGACGGGTTGGGCCTATGTCTGAGCGCAACACCGTCTCGTGCAGGCCTGTCCGGCTTCTGGGTGCAGCGCCGGGCCTATCAGGTGCTTTTTGTGTGCAACTCCAGGCTTGAAACAGGCTGTTGGGTCGGCCTGTGGGCACAGAGCCAGGCCTGGGCGTGTTGGTTCCGCCTGTGCGTAGCGCTGGCTTATTCGCGCAGCGCCACCTGCTATAAGTGCAGCGCCGAGTAAAAATGAATGGAGGAAAATTCTATTCGTGCAGCGCTAGGGTTTGTGAGTGTAGCTCCAGTGTCTATGCGTAGCGCCAGTGACTTGGCCCAGGATTTGTCTAAAAACTCAGAAATTTCTCCAGCAGGGTTTTCTTGCTCTTCTTACAAATATAAAATGCACAATGAGTCAAGTGTTTAAATGAATTTGAGTTTTATGGCCTTGGGCATGCAAATTTATTTTTACCTAAACCCACTTTGTAATGTTTTTGAATCTCTTTTGTCATTTGACTGATATCCTTTTTGACCTTTTGCAGGTGATTTGAAAATTTTTCAAAGTGACTTTTCTTCTTTTGGTGATGGCTTACTGGAGAGATGGAAAAGGTCCCTTTTAACCTTTGAGGGTCTTGGCACTGTCAAAACTTGTTTCTGTTTGCACTGATAAACTAAAAACATGTTTTTATCCCCTTTTTTGACATTCCTAAATGTAAGTGATCTGAAAACACATTTCCTTACCTTCTCACTAATTTTCATATTGACACATCCTCTTTGAAAAAGATTATAAATCATGCCTACTATGTCTGTTCTTGGCTAGTTCTGGTTTGTTGCAGATGCCATGACACAGTTGCTTTGGTCTCCTTTGTCATTGTTTGGATTTTGACAACTTCAGTTACTCAACAGTGAACTCATGCTCATGTCAGTTTTTTACCTTGTAACCCAAAACTATACTTTTATTCCTTTAATCCTTTGAAGGCAATTGTCTGTATTTGAAAACCTAACCTCCCTCATATTGATACTACTTTTCATTTCTTCCCTTTGATGTAGTGAAGCACTGTTACCTTGGAAAACCATGGAGGTCACCTTCTGATATCTTCTTCAACCTTATGTTGTCATGTTGGAGGCCCATAGTTTTCATTTCACTTACTTTGCCTATCTCCCAAAACTTTAGGTTTTAGGGGTTTTTCCCTTCTTCATTTATAACTTCTAAAAATCTTCAATTTGTGCTTGGTTGTGTGATGTGACTTTGTCCTTGTGGCCTTTTGCATTGGCTTTTTTTTTGGCAACACTGTTTAGCCAATCAGTCCTAAAAACTCTAATTCCCTTTGAACATAGGCAAGATTCTTTTTCTTTGTTGTGGATGTTCTTTAGTGAGGAGTTGGCCTCTTACCTTACCTATTTTTCTACTGATAGTTATCTCAATCATTCCTACAGAAATGTTTAAGATGCATAGTTATACCTTTGCAGAATGTTGCTTTGACCAAGGAGGCATTTCTTGAGGGATTTTTTATCTATTTTGGACAATCAAGTGTTGACCCTCCTTTCTATTTGATTTCATATTCTTGGCACATGTAAAGCAATGATTCAGAACATAAAAACAATGCTATAACCTATGAAACCCTAAATGACCTAGTGGGAGGCTCTTTGGGCTGGTCTTTGGCTGAAAACTTGACTTGGGGTATTTAGGTGTAAAACAGAGCATATGACAAACTTTATGCATTGCAGCCCCAAAACTATTGATTTTGGTTTATCTAAAGAACCTAGAGAGGTATCTTGAGATCACTAATTCTTAAGGCACTTGGTGAATAGGGGAAAAGGTTAGGCCACTTGGAATTCCAAGGTGGAAGTGGAAGGGTTATAGGTAGGCAGAACAGAGTACTGACGTCATGGGTGTCAAAATGGGACAAAAATGAGTGATATGAGCCCATGATGGGTCTTCTGGGATTGATAAGTTGGCCATGACTTGATAGAGTAATTAAATAGTGAGAAATTTATCCCAAGGATAATGAAGGCAGTGAGATTTCTCGAACTCATAATATTCATGAATTTTGTTTCTAGAAATCTAGGACAAGCATTTAGTCATCTACAAAAAGAAAAAATTACTGATGACTAACAGTGGAGAAAAATGTGAGTGGGTATGTTATGGGAGTTTTATTGATGCAGGGAGGAAGGCTTGTATGCTACCATTCTAAAGTATTTCATGGGGTAGTCCGTAACTACCCTACCTATGATAAGGAGATCTATGCCATGGTGCAATTTGTGAAGAAGTGGAAGCACTATCTTATGGGAAATGAGACAATAATCCACACAAATCACCAACTTTTACATTACTTTCAGGCCTAGAGTAATCTATAGCAGACCATGTATTACAAGTGGATGGGGCTTTTACAACAATTTCATTTTTTGATCAAGTATAAGAAGGGAAACACAAACAAGTTGTCTGAAATTATTTCAAGTCCACCCACATCAAAGATTACATCTTTGGGGACTCTTATGCACATGGATCCATTCACCCATGATGCATAAATAGAGGCATATTCAAAGGATGAGAACTTCAAGGAGGTGTATCAACAATTGCAGAGTCATATTCATGTGCATGATGGCGATAGAACCGTTGACTACCATCTCCAGGATGGGTTACTCTACAAGATGGATAAGATATGTGTTCCTAAAGGTGAGCGATTTGTAGCTAATTAGAGAGGCTCATGCCTCCGAGGTTGCAGGGCACTTTGGTGTATGAAATATTGTGGCTAACTTGCAGAGGTATGTGTATTGGCCCAAGATGCAAGAGTAGATCTAGGTTCATAAGAGGATGCATCCTTTGTTGTACCAGCAAGGATAGTAACAAGAAACAGGGTCTATATCATCCCTTACCTTTACCTACTCATCCTTGGGAAAACATTTCCATGGACTTTGTTTGAGGTTTACTGAAATCCAGGAAGGGACATGACTACCTGTTCGTGGTAGTTGACAGGTTCAACAAGATGTGTGTTCAGATGCTCAGTAAAAATACCATTAGTGGGAAAGAAGCAAAAAAATTTCTCTTTGGATGGGTCTAGGTTCACTTTGGGATACCAAGGAGCATCATTTCAGACAAGGATACAAAATTTATTAGTGCATATTGGACTACATTGTGGGAGAAGATGGACACGAAGTTGAAGAGATATAAAAAAATCCATCCACAGACAGATGGGCAAACAAAATTAGTCAGCATGACTTTGGTGCAGCTTCTAAGGGAATACAACCAGAAGCATACGAAGACCTGGGATGAAAATATGGTATATATACAACATTCTTACAACATAGTAATCAAACTTATATAGAAAATTCCCCATTTGAAACTTGTTTTGGATATTTTATGCCTTCACCATTGGACATTGCCTATAGGTAACAAGGAGGAGGGAGGAAATATCTTACATGAGACGCTTTGAGGGCTAAAATATTTATAAACAAGATCAAGAAGATCCATCAACATGTACAAGAAGCATTGTAGAAGTCGCAGGAGAGGTATAAGGCTAAGCATGATCAACACAAAACAAAGAAATCATTCAAGGTGGGACACAAAGTATGGCCACAATTGAATAAGGAGAGGTTGTAGGGGCCTGGTAATAAAATTAAGGTTCTGAGGTATGTTCCCTTTGAGATACTAGAAAAGGTGGGTGATAATGCCTATTGACTCAGTTTACCACCATATATACACATTTACTCAGTTGTGAATGTGGAGAATTTGAAACTCTATGGGCCTTCCATGCTAGATCAGGAAGAGGAACATGTCCTACCTTTTGTGGAGGATTTGGCACCAGATGATGAGGAAGAGTTGACCGAAGATATAGTTTTTCAGAAGAGGTCCAAAACTACAAGATAGGGGTAGCATGACCTTTGGAAGATTGAGTTGAATGGACAAATTCCAGGCAAAGCTAAATGGTACACTAGAGAGAAGGTGGAGGAAAAATTTTCTCACCTCATTCAGTAGAAGCTTTTGGAGACCAAAAGCCTCCCAAAATGGGGAGTTGTGATCTAGATTGGAGCATTATATTATTTTTCATCCATATTTATGCATTTGGAGTGGAAAAAGTGGAGAAATCAACTCATGAAACCATTTTTACCGGTGGTAACCAATTTGGAAAACAAGGTCTGACACCTTCTAGGAAATTTTTGAGGCATCAAACGACGATTTTTGTGGGTTAAAACTAGAATATATTTTTATAATGTTGTTTTACACACAAATATATTTCCAACGGCACAAGAAGCGCGTTAATTGGATTCTGTATACAAAATTTAGGCCATTAAGAATATTTCCTTTATGTTTTCACACCTATAATTCAGGAGGATGTCATGTCAGCCTCCATTATTCATAGAAAAGGGGCTAGACACATGATTTTGATGTAAAATACTCTAGAAGAGTCTATATTGTAATTCTAGTTAATATTTTATGTAGTCAAGCTTAACCAATAATAGGCTATCAGGCTCTTTTATAACCAGACCACTTGGACGAAGAGGCATTCCATTCTTTCGAGAGATTTTTTTTTCCATTACTGAGCAAAGATAGCCAATAGGGATAGGAGGTAGAGCACCCAGAGATGATTTGTTTGTTGTAGCAGCCAACAAGCCAAAAGCCTGACTTCTTTGTACATGCAGCCATATTTCCAGATAGATATAGAGAGTGAAACAACCTCTCCTTCCAACTATGCTTTCTCCCAAAAGGGTTTCACATAGCATATTTTCTGTCTTTTGTGTGTGTGAGAGCTTATTTTTGCGTTCTCTATTTTTTCTGCATAATTTCCATTCACATGTGTGCACTAATTACAGTTAAATATATAGATCTGAAAGTTTAATAAAATTGTAAGAATGTAGAATCTCATATTTTTAATATATATTATCAGATCCATTGTGACGAATTATCCATTGGAATATCCACAAAAATTTACCGATCACGCATGGAATCAAAAGGAATTTTATTATAGAATAAAATCCATAACATAATGGTATAGTAGCAAGAGGCCATAGATTAGTTCAATAGTTAGCTAGAGCTATGATGGGAGAAAGAAATGTGAAAAATAGATTTTGGGCTGAATCTATTCACACAATTGTGGTGATTCTACACAAAGCTCATTTCATAACAAACAGTAACGAGACTCCATATGAGCTTTGGTATGGCGAACCTGCAACATCCAAGCATTTTAGAGTGTTTGGAAGCAAGTGCTATATAAAAGGAATGATGAAAAGCTTGGTAAGTTTGATGTAAGGGTTGATGAAGGTATTTTTCTTGGATATTATTTGAATAGCAAGGGATAAATATGCTACAACAAGAATACGAAGAGGATAGTTGATTGTAGTGATGTTAAAATTGATGAACATATTGATGTTGAAGATAATCAACCAATGAATACCAGTTCCAATGATCTAGTCAATTATGATGAGAAGGGCGATGAGCCAATTTTAGATGAAGACCTTGAATAATATCTCACTCCTCAATCCAAGGATCCTTTATGGTATGTGAAAAAACACCATCCAACTAACCAAATTGTTAGTGATTTAAACACAAGTGTACAAACAAGAAGAAAGTTGCGAACCCCCCCTACTCAAGCGCATGTACACTTGTTATCAATGATGGAACCAAAGGAATTTTCTTAGGCTAGATAGGATGAAAATTGGTTAAAAGCTATGCATGAAGAACCATACCAGATTGAGAAAAATCAGACATGGGAGCATTTTTCCTAGACCAACAAAAAATGATGTTATTGGCATGAAGTGGGTATTCAAGAATAAATTGAGTGAGAATTGTCAAGTGGTAAGAAATAAGGAAAAATCAGTCTACAAAGGATATTCACAAATTGATGGTCTAGACTTTGATGAAACCATTTCTCCTATTGCTTGATTGGAAGCTATTATAATGTTTTTGGCAATTTCTTGTTTCAAGAAATTCAAGATATATCATATGGATTCCAAATATGCCTTTCTAAATGGAGAGTTGCAGGAACAAGTTTACATAGAGCAACCGGATGGTTTTCATCTATTAGATCAACATGATTATATTTTCAAGTTGAAGAAGGCCTTGTATGGTCTCAAGAAAACTTCAAGGGCTTGGTATTCCAAGTTGGGAAATTATTTTCTCAAGTGTGGTTTCAAAAGGCACAACCAATAGTAATTTATATGTGAAAACTAATAATCGAAAAATTTTAGTGGTGTTTTTCTATGTTGATGATATAATTTTTTTGTATTGATTCAAGTTCAATAACTTGCCAGTTTGAAAATGATATGAAATCCTAGTTTGAGATGTACATGCTCAGAGAAATTTTTTATTTCCTTGGTTTATAAATTGCACAGTCCTCCAAAGGAATTTTTATCTCACAAATAAAGTATCTCAAGGAAGTATTGAAGAGATTTGGCATGGAGGAATGTTCTTTGGTAAGCACTTCAATGGTTATAGGTTGCAAGCTCAACAAGAATGATGAATCTCTATAAGTGGACCAGACTTTATACAAGTCTATTATTGGAAACATATTATATTTGATAACCTCAAGACTAGACATCGTGCATGTAGTTGGTATTATTGTAATATTTCAAGCAGCCCCCAAACATGGCCATCTACTTATAGCCAAAATGATTCTCACATATCTTAGAGCTACAATGGACTAATGAATTTGGTACCCAAGAGATAAATATTTGTCACTAATTGTTTATACTGATTTTGATTGGTCAGGTAATGTAGATGATCGGAAGAGCACTAGTGGTGGTTCTTTCTTTCTTGGTGAATGTCTAGTTTCAAGGTTTAGCAAGAAGCAAGCATCAATCTCTCTCTCTAATGTTGAAGAATAATGTATAGCAACGAATTCTTGTTTCACTCAAATCTTATGGATGAAGCAGAATTTAAAATATGGACAAGTATTATATGATCAACCTATTACTACCATTTGTGATAATACAAGTTCCATCGACATGTCCAAAAATCTTGTTGTTCATTAAAATACAAAGCATATTCCAATAAAGTACCATTTCTTGAGAGAGAAAGTTGCAAATCAGATTTTCAAGTTGGAGTATGTACCTACAAAAGAGAATGTAGCTAATATATTCACCAAACCTCTCCCAAGAGACTAGTTTGAATATTTAAGGAGGATATTGGGAGTATTTCCTCTTGCCTCCCTCCACTAGGTCTTCCTCAAGAAGAAAATAGGCAGTTAATAATCACTTCAACATATAACAATATATTTGCTAGGTCCACAAGATCAACATGAAAAGGGGAGATTGTTTTCAGTGATAGCATTTTGGTGTATTTTCCATTGATTTCAAAGGGGGAGAAGTATTAGTGATCAAATAAAAGAACCTAGGAGATCCTTAAAAGAAAATAAAAGGGGGAGAGGGAAAACCACAGAAGGAGAAGTACACCAACAAAAATATACAAGAACAACAACACACAAAGGAAAAGTGCATCATAGGAGGAGCAACATCCAAAGGAGAAGAAATAAAATAGATAAGAGTACACTCTATTTCTTTGTCATGGTGTTGCCATCAATGATAAAAGGGGAGAATGTTAAAAATGTGTTTTCATTGATGGAAAAGGTCAAGAAGATGAATGCAAAAGCGGAGATGGATGCAAGAATAATGAATATCAACTCAATTATGGCAAAGGAAAAGGTGGTCAAGGTGCAGAGACTTTGAAGCCATTTTCAATTTAGCATATTAGCTCAAGTGTACTTAGGACCCATTTAAATGGATATAAATATGAAAGATATTTCCAATGGTATATTGAAGTATGAAAAAGTCTTCCTAGATAAAACATTATTGCAGGTCAAAGTTCAGCACTTATAAGAGGAGAAAAGTCAAAGGAGAGCAAGATTCCAAGTCGGCAAGGTTCCAAGTTGGGCCTTCAACCTAGTCGAAAGTTGTAGCAAGCACAACGGAAGCGGAAGGGAATCATTCCAACTCCCAAATCATGACCTTGTGGGACCTAATCAAACTTCTAGGTGAGTCAGAGTCTAGGATCTAGTGTACGTGCATAAATAGGAAAACACCCCAACCCCCAACTGTGTATTTAACTATAGAGCTATCTAAATTTATAAAGGAAATTCGTCGAAACATACTGAGCTTCTAGGACCCTTTCCATCTCTACGAATGTACAACATGGATGACACATGGAAATTTTTGATTAGGCGACATAAATGACATGTACGCACAAGTAGATGATGACATCAGCTTGACGCCAATAGTGGCATGGCACCAATGACAGAGTGACATTGACACATGTCAGTTTTTTGTTGGGCGACAAAAATGACATGTCGCACAAGTGGATGATGACATTAATGGTGGCGTGGCACCAATAACAGAATGAAACATGGAACCACTAAGAATTCGTCACATGATACAAATGGCATCAGCAAAGTGACGTAGGGAGACCCTCGAAGTTTGTTCCAGTAGATGTGTTTTGCAAGATTGTTATGTGAATTTCATTTTCAGTAAAAACAAAGAAATAGACCCGAAGGTCGGAACCCTAGGCAAGTCTGAGGTGGAAGTAGCAGGGAATACACCCAGACCTTCAATATTCGACCTTCATCGAAGTTTGTGCCAGGATCGTGTTTTTTGGAAACGTTTTGCAGTGTTATAAAATTCTGTGGAAAATTCAAAGGATTACAAGTCAAACCTCTAAGTAGTCGATAGAGAATGGAATCTGCAAGAGCTACGACCTCATTTTTCCCTGAATTTATAGTGACTTGGTCATAACACTGAGGTCATATGGCAAAGAAGTTTTTTTTGGGTCATCCAAAATTCAGAGAAGTTTTAGTAGATGCATGGATATATTTGGTGTCAGATATAACTTTTTTGCTAAATTTGGAGTCGGAAAATTTATATAGTCGTAGTTATAAAACCTGTAAAAATTCTAGAATTGCTTTTTTGAGAATTTTAACTTAACTGTTTTTACAAGGATTGGAGAGAAGAGTTAGAGGACTTAAATCTCATATTCTAAAGATGTGATAGCAATGGCGGAGGAATAAAAATAAATATTTATGCATGATATTAAGTTGAATTTAACTAAAATATAAATAACTAAAAATATTAGCTTAAATTTCTATATAAATAAAAGTGAATTTACAAAGTATTGATGAATTTATTAGTGTGTGTTAATAGATATGCATTGATCAGTGATTAGGGGATTGGTGAAGGTGATGTTTATGGTGTTGGTGGTGAGTATTTAAAGTCAAAGCAAATTATTTGTTTGTGAAAGGAAGTGGCCTTCATGATTTGAGCTTGAAAATGGTATGAAATATGAATAATTGAGGTCAAGCAAGTTGTAGCTTGCAAGGAAGGGGTTGTAGCTCCTTCGAGTAGTGGTTGGTAAAAGTTAGGGCTTGGATCTCCTTTAAGTGGTAGCCAATAAACTTAGAGTTCGTAGTTCCTTTCAGTTGTAGTTGATAAATCAGGGAGTAGTAGCTTCCTTTTGTTTTTAGCCAGAGAACTTTGTAACAACTAGTAGTAGCTTTCCTTGTGAAGTAAATTGAAGAAAAATTTCAAGAATTTGTGTGTTCTCTTTGTGTTACTTATGTTATTTCTTGTCATGCTCATATGAACTAATTTCTGGAAAGTTTATAGGTGTCCTAGTAACATTCCAAGTGAAAGAAAATTATTAAAATTCCTATAATATTGATTTACCCCTCCTCTCAATATTTTCTTGTTTTCTAACACTCGCTTTGACTTCTAGTGAGCCACGTTACAAAATATTTCACTCTAGAACCATTTATTAAAAATCACAGATATGATAGCCCACGTTTGATAAAGATATTTCATAATAGAACTACATAAAATAATATGCTCAACAAAACAAATCCTCTTTTCAATTTGTAACTCCCAAAATAATCAATAGTGCAACCATCATCAACCATATCTCTACATGATAATGATAAGCAACTACTAACTCAAAGTATCAAAGCTACAAAAGGTTGTCAATAACAATTCTCTGAAACTAAACTCTAAATAATGTGCATTCACTACTAAATCATCATAGAGGCTATCCTCACCTTCTAGCATAAACCATGCATAAAAATCTCAAGCATAATAATAATCGCTCTCTATCATCTATCCTACATACAATCTTTGACAATACAAGCAATAACATCAATTCATAAGAGAAATTTGTCATGGAAGAACCTCTGTCATTATTCTAACACTCAACAATCTCTGAACGAAAAAAGTGTGCCATCTAAACCTCTTCCCTTAATGTGAACAAGGAGCTCACTTTTGTTATATAACCTTTTCTCTTATGAATTGTGCATTCGACCTCTCTATTACTACAAGATATTTTCAAAATATGACAATAGTTAATACAATGTCATTAAAATCAATCAACATTTGTAAATGGAAAATCTGTAGAACACAACTCTGCCATAAACCTTTACAATCGCACTAGATAATGAAAAGGTGCTCAATTCTCAACAAAAAATATAACAATTGTTTCCATATAATGCACATACACAAAAGGAAACCTCCAACAAATATTTAGTGCAAATTAACTACCGCACACCCATCCTAATTAATTCAATGATATCTTGTTCATAATTTATTCTATGTGCAATCTTTTAGTTTGGTTGATCGAGTAAGCTTCATCAAACAATATACATGCCTTCGAACCTTTGATTGTGCTACAAATGTGCCTATACTAATATCTAACAACATACACACAAAAATATATGTACCAATTCTTAACCAAAGAAGATTTTAAAGATTGAAATTTATTTTAAAATTTATAAATCTTGAAAAATCTTTTGATAAAAATCACATATAAATTACCATGAAAAAAAACAACTATTAACTTTGATTGTTTTCCCGACACCCTTTAACCAAATAAATTTTTGAATAAAATATTTAGCCACACGGTCGATGAGCATGGCACAATCAATTCTATTTCCACGTATTAATTTTGGACTCAATCATAACAAATACATTCGACCTTGGGACTTGATCATTTCAAACAAATTGTAGAATAATCTTTGTGTGGAGTGGTTGGACCATATGATGACCAAGATATGCCATACTTTCAACCATTAATTATATTTTCACCGTGGAGGATCGAATCAGTTTTAGACAATACCACGAGTAATTGCGGCGATTAAAGCCCAAGATAATGTGACAACTTTACTTTACGAGACAACTTGTCCAACCTCCTGCAACTCATCTGCAAGCATCACAAACTAATTGACTTGTGTACATCAATGCGAACAAAGCTGCCAACAATAGAGACTTTCGTCGTTAACGTACGTAGAGACTTTGTTGCTTTACCATGGTTTATTTAATGTGTTGGGTCATGTTAATGTATGCATGCATATGTATGTTGATTTTTTCTTTTAATTTTAATATTTAACATAATTTGTTTTTTTTTAATATTTAACATAATTTTCAATATGGATAGTTTTTTTATTTTTTATTTATTTTTCCTAAAAATATATTTGTTTTTTAAGTTTCAATTCAATATAATAAACACAGTTTTTAATTCAAAAAATTAATTTTCCCGCTTCACTTTTTCTTAAGTTCAATGATAATATTATACAAATGGAAAATACTTTTCATGTACATCATAAATATATAATTTCAATTTTTCTTTTAAATTTAATATATAATATGCAAATAGACCTGACACCTTTTATAAAGCCAATATTTTTTTTTAAAGAGAAAGACATGATCCACAATCAACTTTCCTCTTATGTGACACCATTGGAAAATTCAACATTTATTAGAGTTTAATGATTGTATAAAAAGAGAATAATGATGATGGTGGTTAATGTCTACTAAGACTAAATTTTGGATGTTAACTATTTTTTCTTTAAGCTTTCGAGCATAAGAATGCAATTTTAAAATAAACTAAATAATTTGTTTCTTTAAATTTTATAGACAAAAGTTTAGTGTGAGTGAACATTAACCATCATCATCATTGAATAATAATAAAAAATCTACAAATCATAATATATATTAATAATTATTATTTTAAAATATTTCCATATATATATATATATTACTAAATAATAAAAATATTTCATCAATATTTTTAATTTGATAATAATAATTAAAAAAAATATCATTCGAATAAATAAACACCTTATCCATAATTACCTTTACCGCCTACAAAGGTACTTGAAACTTTATACCAATTTTTTTAACTTTATACCATTTTTTTTACAGACTTCCACGCATTCAATATATGGAGGTTGCCTAGAAGTTTTGAATGAAAACTCTTTTATTACATAAAGGATAAAAAACTTTATAAAAGCCACTTTCATTTGGTACGTGAAACTTTAAACTTTTCTTGAAAGAGTTTTTACAAACTTTCAAAGAGTGTATATATGAACCACCTAGTATTATTTCCTACTTTTTGAATGTCAATTCTTTTATCCAATAAAGTATAAGAAAACATTTGCTTTTATAAAAGCCACTTTCATGAGAGAGTGGGTTAGCTTGAATATTATCTCTTTTGAATAAAATTGTTAGGGGTATATACTATTTTTGAAGTGGGGAATATATATATATATAATTTTTTTTCTCATGAATTTTCTTGGAGACTTGGTTAGAAATTGTTTACTAGCTTTCTAGAATTCAATTCATATGGTTTATGTCAAAATAAGTGTCTTTTATGGTTATTTAGTTTTGCTTCATTTTGCAATGGTTGGTTATGGTAATGGTAATTGTTTGGTCCTAGCTATCTCATGGCAGTAGTGAAGTCTTGGCGCTCTTTTGGTTTAGTCATATCTAGAGTATTGGTGCCCTTTTGGAATATTACGACTGGTTAGGAGAAGTTTCTTCTCATGCGGTTTTTGGCATTGGTATCTATATCAGTTATGGAATGTTTTCACCATGTGCTATGGATCTTTTGCTCGACGATGGTGGAAGCTATTGATTTCTGTGATCACTGTTCTTAAATGTTAATGTAAACATTCCTTTTATGTGCCATGTAGCTTGTTCTCTGGGCATCTCCTGGTTTGTTCATTTTTTTGTCTATGGCCATTTGTAGGCCGGTTTCATTATGTACTATTGTTTTCCATAATGCACTAATATATATATAAGTTCTTAAGTGATGGAAAGAGGTAAAAGAGTTTTTACTAGAAAAATAATTTGGTTGGCATAGTTTTATGATGAATTTTATGGTTTCTTGTGATTGAACATTCAAGGAAACCCTATTCAACATTGTTATAAAATATGAAAAGCAAGGATCGATCTATTTGACTAATTAAATCTTAGGTATTGAAAACATGTCAATAATGAAGAATATTACATCCATTTGTATAAAAATATATCATAATTAAATATTATGAGACCCAACCATAACTAAACCATGGTTGGTCACAATTATAAGTAACTAGTGTATACATGCGAATGAAATATGGAAACATGGTTACCAGAAAAATAGAATTAACTATTAAAAAGATAATGAAATGAATAAAATTTGAGTCTAGCACATTTTTTTTCATCTTATAGCAATGGTGTGTTGTGATTATATACAAACAATTTCATTTAATTGAAATTGTATTTCAGCTTTAGTACCTAGTATCATTTATTATTTGAAAAATCCCATGAAAAATGAAATTGAAATACAAATTATCTTCACCATAACATAATAACACATTGTCCTCATTATTACAATGTTTTCTTCAAGCAACAATCGTATGCGATAGTTGAGAATTGATACTAAATATCTGAAATCGGTGACTTATCTTTAAGTTAAACATGTAAAGATGAAAACAAATGTTTATATCTGTATGAAATATTTGTATTTATAGAATAATTTTCATGAGAGACTTAGTTTATATCATGACTATAATAATTTATTCTCAATACAAATAACATAAATAGAAGTAGATCTAATGTCTATATGCCCTATATCTCTCTGCACTATGAATCTATTATGGAGTGCTTGCCATTGTGCAAACCCCCATGTCCATGATTTATCCTTGTGCAACAGTGATACAATTATACTCCCTTGCATCTTATTGCAATCAACATAAAAGTGTAGCTTTATCACACCAAAGATGTTTTTGGGTTTATCAATGTAGAGTAATCTAGATGATGTTCCACTCTCTTGCATCCTTTTGTAGAAACGCAAATGTTTATCTTGATGTCTATCATGACCCTAAATAATTCCTTGTTAAGATAGGTGCACTAGGTGTTCTCCAGGTGTGTGGCGTCGACATGTTTCTTACCTAAGGAAAAACCTATTAGTTTTACTCCACTTTGGCTACGTATTACTTCTATAATGTCTTGATTAAGTTATAGAAACAAAATGATTTTATTTTCTTAATAAAAAACTCAAGTCATCAATGCAATTACACATTAAATTATAATTCTCATAAAGTCTTATTGCCAACATACCTCATGCGTAAATGTAGCATATAATAAGTACAAGTGCAAGGCTTTTACCAAAAGGGCATCTTGCATCCTAACACTCCGCTAATAATTTTATAAATGGTGTAAAAAATACAAATATACAAACAAACTCATCTAGTTGGGTCACAATCGACTCTTGGCTACAAGAACTTCTCTTTTACAATCCACCCAGTTAATCAATTAACCCCTATATAATCACTAACCACACGATCCACCTAGTCAGGTAACTTGACCACCCATCAAGTAGAAACTCTTAGGCTTCCTCTAATGGTTTCACATGCCATTCACCCTTCGATTACTCTACTGCAAAACTTAGGAAACCTAGAACCACACCCTCGTTGCACTTTGAGTCGTGTTTGGGTGACCTCACCCACAATTTAATTCACAACTTGGGACAGGCCACCTAACTACACTACTTGTGGATCACACCATCCCTCAACTATTGCACAACACCATAAACATGCCCTTCGGTCCATTGCAACACTATATAAAAAAAACCTTAGTCCTTCCTCACCTAAATGCAAGTCTTAGGTAGGAGAGTGATCCCCGTCACATATGAATCCCCAAGATAAACCCCCAATTGTATCCTTGGTTTTTCATGACCTATGGCATGCTTCTACCTCATTTACCTTTTGGTAATGTGAGCTATGTGTCTTGTGATTTTTCCATGTTGTCATGTTTTGTATCCATTCCCATCTTCCATCAAATGATCTATCAATTGTATATATGGTATCGTGTGGGTACAAAGGGTTGTGACCATTTGTATGCAAGGGTCAACACATGGATCCTATGTATTAAGATTACCCTTGTGACACCCATGCCAAAAACATAAACTCTACCATGTCATTAACCTGTCATACCCGGTCTCTTCTCATATTCCCCTCCCATTCCAACCAACACATCTACTCATCGACTTATCTCGAGTTGGGTCACACCAATCTATGAAATTATCCTATTACCAATAAGCAAACTCATATCATGTCGGGCTCAATCTAATAACTAATTCCCAACATATCCTCTCAATTGTGTCATATGTGTGTACTCGACCAAGATGATGGGTGTGTTATGGAACCATGCAATATCGAATGTGATCATTCCAGGAAACCTAAAATTTCCCCATCGGACATATAAATACAAGTGTCACGCACACTTGCGATGGATTCCCTGTGCGGGATGATGATGTCCTTGCAGTGTTGCACTCTCCAACCTAGTCATGGATGAGGTGCACATGTTTATAACATTGAGGCTCTAACATCCTCCCCCACTCAAAATTGTTTCGTCCTTGGCAATACCCCAACCAACAAACTCGCATGTCACTACCTAAATACCAACTACATATGAAGTGTTATACTCTAGATCCTCTCTCTGTCTATCATCTTCCCATGAACACCCTTACATGCCTCCATGTGTTGCTTACCCTTGTATCTCTAGCTAAGCAAGTACCTATTATAATCATAACACCACGTCCACAAGAATTCATGTCATCACAAAAGTGAAACCACCTAGAATCTAAGTGACATCCAAGTAGCTCCTTAATTTTCCTAATCTACTCAGAAGAAGGTACCCTTATGCACCCCATCATATGACTCAACACTAAACTACAATAGCGAGCCAAATCCTCATGCCTTAATGTGAAGGTTAGGTATGGTAGTCATCCTGTCCACCACCTTTATCTCAAACCTCAAATTTCCTGCCAAAAGAAATCCTCCATACCTCGCATCATGTACATAAAAAAAGGAACATGGGAAATAACTCTAACTTTTACCTCCTCAATGAGTCTCTCCAAATCTAGACTATGGGGAAAATCTCTCTTCCAAGGGTCTATGTGGATGATCTAATCCCTTACTTAGCTTGTGTATACCAAGGCATGTATCCTCGCTAGCCACTCAATTAGATCGAGGGTGTCTCTATAGTCTCTTTCATGGAAGAATCAAACATCCTTGTTTCCTCTACAACTATCTGAGATAGTTTAGTACTACTCCTAAAAATATATTTGTAAATACTACCAATATATGTGCATGATGCAAAATAATAGACTCTACATGATATATCCTTGCATGTGTTGAAGCACCTCCATCTGATTGCTAATATACATTACCAACCATACAAATAGAAGTCACTAAGGCTCTCGAATATGCTCCTATTATCAAGTTTTACAGTGCAACTAGATCATATTATAATGCTATGAATAATAAATCCATATGAGGCCTTAGAACAACCATATATATTATCAAAACTCTTGGCCTAGAACCAACTCATAATCATCAATTTACACAAGAATAAATATTTTCCTTCATTTCCAATATCTAATTCAAATAGGAACATCATCAATCATCGCAGTCACTCTCATATTCCCAAAGTTAATAGTCTTGAAGGATGATTGAGTCGAATTGAGAATCAACTCAAGTTTTTTAGCCACATTCTCTCTCATGGCGTTGTTTTTATCCCCATTTTCCACCATTACCAACATCAGTCTCTCATTGATGTATGCACTCACAAAACTGAGTCATTTCCTACTCTCATCTTCTTTAAAAGCAACCTACCTAGTAGATGATACTCCCAAAACTTGAAACAACCCTATTAATGGCTTCTCTACCTGATTCATAGCATTAAAATTATTCTTCAATGGATATTTCTTCACCAAATTATCTTTCGTGCATATTCAACATGAAATTGGCTTCTTCTCTCTCACTAAATATGTCTGATTTTCCTCAACTTCCTTAGAAGTCTTGGCATTCCCTCTATATTCCTTCTTCTTTCCCTTTTCACCACATCCATCATTAATGTCATTTCTCCCTTATTTTACCTCACTTAGATAGTCCAAAAGTCTCTCTATTATGACGATAGATGTTGGAGCGGGGTCCCTTAGGACTGAATTTTGGATAAAAATATAGTATTGTTGTAAGTTAAGTCATGTGCGCTAAGCGAAGCACAGGTCAAGGGGATTTGGGGTGGGTAAAAGCCCCTCATGAGTTGTAATGGGCAAAAGGGTAGAACTAGGGGCCGCAAACCACAATTTGCGTACCTTAGATGAGCGTGGGCTAAAGATATAAATAGGAGTCTAGATCGAGTCGAGTAGTAAGAAAGAAGTAAGAAGTCTGAACTATGTTTTAATATGTTCTGAGCTGAAGGCGAACTTGTCTGGGCTTAGAAGGCTCCTACTGGCTGTGTGTGTAGAAACCTTAGTCCTATTGCGTGCTGACCCCACTGGTTGTGTACGCGGGTAGAACAAAATTATTGTAAGGAAGATCTAGACTGTGAATGAATAAAGGAACGTTTTGGAAGAAATCTGAGTATCAAATGCATATGTAGTCTGCTTTATGATATGTTCTGTATGTTATTTCTGTTACTGTATTATCTGTGTTTGGATCGATTACGCAACTGTTTTATGTCTTAGATGAATGATAAATGAATGGATCTATTGTTGTTGAAGTTGAATGTTATGTATTAAATACTATTGAAAGGATTGCGAGATATGTATCTGCACGCGCGCAGGATAACTTCTGTAAATTTACCTAACTTTGCCTGGTTAGGGTTTCTGGGGAGGGATTTTGTTGCGAATGTTAGATCACATTTGTTTTAGATATGAAGATACCCACATCATTTAATTCTCTCTCAGGGTGTGGAAACCTAGTTCGAGTGCCCCTCCATACTGCTTCGGGTGAGACTTTGACCTGCGCAAGTAGGTCACTGCCGAAAGGGCCAGTAGTAAGAGGGTTTAGTTGGTTAACCTTCACTCCAAACCTGGGTCAGGACCCCTCAATCCAAAAAATGGTTCCTTTTCCGGGACCGGAATCATTTTGAGAGAGATTGGGTGATGTGGCGGCCATCAAAGCCTAAATTACAAGACTGGTTTGAGAAGCAAATTCAAGAATTTTCCATTAAGGGAAACAAAAGTAAGAAACTGTCTGTTGAAGATTCGAAACAGAAGTATATCTTCACAAAGGTTCATGAAATATTCTTTGTGACCTTTGCGCACGAATTACAGGAGTGGTTATCAAGATTAGCAGAGTTCCATACAAGTTGGAAGGACGACAATGTCACCCATTGGACACCTGAATTGATCCAACAGTTAGAGCAGATTGATAATTCCATCACCCATACTATAGATCACTGGGTTGACAACATCTTGGGTGGGTTTGTGACAGAGTTTGCAGTAGATCAGTTTGTGTCGTATTCTGAATCTGAAAGGAGGTTCTTCAAGGGACTAAGAGGTAAATTCATACGCTCTCTGCCTCTGCTAATTAAGATTCTATTGTGTGAAAAGGGTGTCTTGTGTAGCCACACTAATTGAATGACCCCCAATAAGCTAGAAAGAACTACGCGTAGCGGAAAATATTATCGAGCTAATCAGAGAGGAGACAGGTTTGTATACAACCCTCTGAGAAAATCACCTGAGAGTGATCTAGAGAGTGGTGAGGCTATGCGCATCAGAGGTAGCCCTCCTGCTACGCCATAATCAAACTCGCGCAAGGGTAAGACATTCCATACCACACCACCACCGCCACCAGAAGAGGATATGGTTGCGCATATGAAGCTACCTACCTTTAAGAGTGTGGGAGATGAAGACATGGAGAGGTTTTGGTTTGTTGCTAATGCAGTATGGACAGTGAAAATGTTAACACTGATTCTGTCAAGAGAGCACAACTGGATATGGTGTTTGAAGGTCGTGAGTTAGAATGGTTTATGGTATATCTGACTCAACGCATTAATCTCATTGTTGCTTAGATTAAGGATTCCTTGAAGCAGCAATTCAGGAAGCCAAAGTCCTACTCACAATGCATGATAGAATTAAAGGATATCAAGCAAGAGCCGAATGAGTCTATTTGGGAGGCTGACCAATGGCTGAAGCACACCATCAGTGAGGGAGGATTTATTTATGATGATAAGCAGCATAAGGAGTGGTTCATTACCATGATCTTACCGCATTTGTGCGGGCCTATGAATCAGTAGAAGATCAATTCTCAGGCCAAAGCTCTGGAAGTTGCTATGAAACTGGAAGTTGTGCCCAGAGAAAATGATCAATTCAAAACTCTGCAAATCCAAAATCAGTTGGAGGCAGTGCACTTGGAGATTCGGAACCTACACAGAGATCAAGGAAAGGAAGTTGGCACAAATGTCTAGTGTTGAGCCCCAAAGATGTCCTTCTTTTCCACCACATTTCACTTCATTTCCTTTGTCCCTCATCAATTACAAGCTTGAATGATCAATAGGATTGATTAGGATTACTTTAAGAATGTATATAATGACTAACTTGCTATGTTTTCATGATTTTGTTATTGTAGCAATTTTTTACTAGACTCGGCTACAGAACGCAGTCATTCTGTAGCCAGTTGCCTATTCCGCAGCTATCTTCATGTTTACGCAGGTTCCAGGTGTCACCTCAAGGAAAAACGCATATGGTCGTATTCCACATCACTCCCCCATCATTTCTTTCTCTCCACGAAGTCTGAGCTCGAGTCTACAGGTGGTTATGCACGTGGGAAACCAAAACTAGGAGATAGACTTCTAATAGGACAAGGACTGTACAGATGTCCTTAATCATAGTACAAGACCACCACCAGAGTTCTAGTTTGATTTTAGTTGGGAAAGACATTTATTCCTGTTTTATCTCAAAGACAGTTATGTAATTTTGTTATAAGTATGGCTCGGGAGACCGAGAAACAACTAGCTAGATTTTGTTTTGTTGCTAGATCTCAGAAGACCGTAATACTCTGTTTTTCGAAGAATTTCTCCTTTAATGAAAGAAGCATCACTTTATTGCAAGAGCTGAGTCAATCTTGAGTAGATTTGCGTGCTAATCCAGTGGTAGAGGGCCCCTGCTACTTGAGAAGCTTTGTTCATATGGTTTATATAGGTAACTTAGCCTTGTTTCATTCCTAGTTTAATCAATTTTCTGAACTTTGTGTTTTTATACTTACTTGCAGTGGATGCCACAGTCAGTCTTATCCTTACAAACTATTCCAAAATACCACTAACATTGGATGAGATATAACTGTAGTATTTTAGGAGTTAATTGCATTTTTTTCCGAAACTTTATGTTTTATGCTCATTTGCATTGAATGATACAACCAGACTTGTTTTTACAAACTATTCCAAAATATCACTCATATTGAACGAGATAGGGCTGTAGTATTTCATAGAATTAGTTGCATGTTAGTTCAGTTGAAATACTCCGGAGGTAGATGTCACTCTAGTTTAATTCTGTCACTATATTTCAAGTTTGATAATGGCACTCTAGTTCAACTCTGTTCACTGTGTTTCAAGTTAGATTAGTGGCATTCTAGTTCAATTCCAATTCACTGTGTTTCAAGTTAGGTTAATGGCATTCTAGTTTAGTTGTGGTCATTGTGTTTCAAGTTAGATTAGTGGCATTCTAGTTCAGTTCCAGTTCACTGTATTTCAAGTTAAGTTAATTCCATTCTAGTTTAGTTGTGGTCACTGTGTTTCAAGTTTGATCAATTGCATTTTAGTTCAGTGTTATCCATTGTTCTTTAAATTGTATTAACTGTCAAAATTAGACTTCATGGCCTTCATTGTTTACAAACTACTCTTGTTCTAACTTTCTATTAATGCATCATTATATGGACATGAATTAGTGATATCAATTTAAGGCCTTGATTGTTCTGCAATCTTTTGCAATTTCACAAATAAGCCTTTTCCAAAAAAACTATTCTAGAAAATCTCTAACTTTCGAATGAGGCTTAGTAGTGAGATAAGTTGAGCCTGCACGGATTAATCTTAGCATTACCAGTTAATCAGAGGAGAAATCTTATTGTGCTATAAAATAATATTTTCCAATTATGTTCCAATAAAATTTAGCCATGGATGAGATTCTTTGTAATATTGTAAGATGATTGTTTACTTAGGAGAACCTCATTTTCACTAAACTTGTCCCTTTCTCAAGCTATTCCAACATATTTCTAATGAATGAATTGGATGAGTTCATGTTATGAGTTATTGAGTTCATGTTGTGATTGATTTCCTTGCTATGAGTCATTATCAAGCTTTGCATTTTCTGTTCTTTAGTACCATACACAGTTTAGAATAGGTTTTGCTTTGTTTTAAGTGTAACCATCCACTTCTCTTTACCAACACTTGGTTCTTTTCCTTTTTAACATAAAACCATAAAACCAAAAACGTCAGAAAACACTAAACACAACATGGTGAGAAACAAATACCTAGGCACATATAGTGCACCTCACTTCAGCAGTTTACTAGCCCTGGTTGACAATTTATGACATCAATTTAGGAACACTAAGTTGAGCACACATTTTGGCGCCGTTGTCGGGGAAGTGAAAACTAGGTAGTTTTGTTTCTTACCTCCCAAAAACAATGACATGCGTAGATAAAGAGACTCAAGGGGTAGATTCATAAGAAGCAGAAGTTTGATTCCTAGAACACCACTTGTTTCACCAAGACCAAGAGCCAGCACACCTTCAAATCAAACCCACATTCCATCCTTTACTGATCTTAGACTTCCAGAGGACTTAAGATCAGATATTCCATTAGAAATACCTTCCACTTCATCCACTGAACCTGTCTTAGAAGAAGATTCAAGGACCCCTGCTAGAGATATAAACTTTTCCACTTCCACAGAAGAATCAACTATGGCGTCAAAAGAATCAACTATTGCGGAAGAAGGGGGAGGGAGGACTTTAATGGAGAACACACACTATTCGTAGGGGGTGGTAGAGGTAGAGGAGAAGTAGGTAGAGGTGCAGAAGGAGAAGGAGGCAGAGGAAGAGGTAGAAGAGAAATGCTCTTTTGGGTTTCCTATAGTAGATGAAGAAACCAATGCAACTATGAAAAACATTTCACCCTCTGTCCTTCCAAACTTCTATGGAATTAAAACTGAAGATCCTGAAACCTTCCTATTTGAATTTGAAGTCATATGTAGAACCTATGACTACTTGCAAGATGCTCAAAAACTTAAACTATTACCTTCAACATTGAAAGGAGCAAGATTAAAATGGTTTATGGTTTTAATCAACAGTTCTATTAGGACATGGGAAGACATGAAACAAGAATTTATAGAGAGGTATTTTGATTAATGTATGCCATTCAACCATAAGGAGGAAGTGTTTAAAATGTTACAAAAATAGGATGAAATTTTGGAAGATTTGTTGGAGAGATTTAACTATAACATCAAGAGGGAAAAAATGGAAAAAATAGACCAAGACACCTTGAAAGCTCTCCTGTTGAAGACAATTAGGGATGAGTGGTTAGATATCCTTAACATGATGGGAAAAGGGGGTATATCTTAGCTCACATTACCTGAAATAGCTGAATTATGTATTAATCTTTCAAGAGGGAAATCTAAAACAATCAAAGGACCAAGAGACCCTATGCTTGCAAGGGAAAGTAAGTCTGCTTCCGGGACAATAAGTAGGGCAGAAATAGGACATATTCTTGATGAATTCAAATCGAGGTCTGGGAGTCTTAGTGAACAAATAGACACCTCTTAAGTTATAAAACAAGCAAAAAGTTGAATCATGCCCCTAGCAATCTTTTGTCCCAAATGTAGAAAGAAACATGCCTTAAGAGAGCAGTTCAGGAGGCCTTGGCAAGGACCTCAAACATAAGGATTTCATGATCAGTTGTATAATCAACCCCCACCAAATTGGAATTCTTGGCAGAAACCTTGGCCCCAATTTCAAAATCAATCAAAAACTTAGGCACAAGGAGCACAAAGTCCCTATGGAAGATACTCTCAGTATTACTAATATCCACCATCCTATCCACCATATCCACATTTCCCTCCTCAAAAAAAAATTCAACAAAATCCTCAAAATCCACAACATCAAAATCAACCACTTCCATTACCATTTCCTCAGAAAACAAATCAGTTGCCTGCCCAACCCATACCAAACCCCAACAATAAAAATCCTCAGAACACATACATGATAGAAGGCCAACCGTTTCCAACTTATCTGATCACTCCTTTAGACCTTAGTGATGTTCAACTTAGGTCTGGAAGAATATTTGAAAAGAGGAAACCTTCTGTAATCATACAAGAACAAGACAATTCTGAGGAAGATTCTCTACGGGTAAACAAAAGTCTTGAAGAGAACACAACTTTCCAAGACTCAAACATTGAAACACCAAAACAAAAAGAACCAATAATTTCAACTCCTATATTAGAGTAGCCATCAACATCCACTTATACACCTCCCTTTCCATAAATATTACAAATTGATAGGGGTGTAGAAAAACAAATTATGGTGCCTAATTATGATTTCCTAGATGAGCTGAGAAATGTTTGTATTAAGATTCCATTATTGCAAGCTATCAAGGAAATTCCAATCTTAGCAAAGACAATAAAGGAGTTGAGCATGAAGAAAACAAGAAAAAGAATAAGAGAAATAAAGAAAATTCAACTGGCAGGAAAAATAGCAGATATCATGATGGGTAATATTGCTATTCCAAAGTATCTAGACCCAGGAAATCCAGTTGTTAAAATTCACTTCAATGGAATTGAGATCCAAAACACACTTATTGATTTAGGAGCAGCAATCAATATTATGAGTAGACAAATCATGGATAAACTGAAACTTCCTAATCTTCTTTTTACACCCACATTATTACAATTAGCAGACATATCTGTGATCAAACCTGATGGGGTAATAGAAGACATTCCAGTGTCCCTATATTCTTGGGAATATCGTGTGGATTTTATGATCCTAACTCCTAAGAATAATCTAGGAGGGCATCCTATTATATTAGGAAGACCTTGGTTAGCTACAGCTGATGCTTTCATTAGTTGTAGATCCGGTGATATGTACATCTCTGATGGTATTTCAACCAAGAAATTTACCTTGTATCCTCCAGCAAGAACAATTACAGAATTAGATGATACTCAATGGATAGAGGATGAAGAAGACTTACAAGCTCTCTTCACAATTTCAGAAATTAGTGAAGATAGCCAGATTTTGAATACCTTAGAAAACTTTGAATCCTCTTCAGAATATAAGCATGAACAATTTCAAGAAGAATCCAACATTGAGTTTTTATCATCAAGGCAAATGTCTCTTTAATCCATGGATAAATTCAACAGCTCTACAATTGAGATATTTCCAGGCAAAACTTTAAACATAAACAAGAACCTAGAGAAATCTCAACAAGAAGAGCTAGTCAAGATCTTACAGAGACATTCTTCTGCATATGCATGGGAGTACACTGATATTAAAGGGATAAGCCCTAAGACTTGCACTCATCACATCTACATAGAGGAAAATTGTAAACCAATCAGACAACCTCAGAGACGGATGAATCCAAATCTTAGGGAGATTGTTAAGGAAGAATTGCAGAAATTGTTAAATGTTAACTTTATCTATCCCATTTCAGATAGTCAGTGGGTTTCTCCTTTGGTAATTGTGCCAAAGAAAAATGGCAAATGGAGGGTATGTATTGACTACCGAGAATTAAACAAAGCTACTCTTAAAGATCATTTTCCCTTACCTTTCATAGATCAAGTGTTAGATACATTAGCTGGCAAAAAGTACTTTTCATTTCTAGATGGGTTTAGTGGTTATAACCAAATTCAGGTAGCACGTGAAGATCAATACAAAACCACATTTACCTGTCCTTGGGGTACCTATGCTTACCGAGTATTGCCATTTGGATTATGCAATGCACCCGCAACATTTCAAAGGGCAGTACTAGGAATCTTTTCAGATCTAATACATGATTGTGTAGAGGTATATATGGATGATTTCACAGTTTATGGAAACACATTTGAAGAAGCCTTAACAAACTTGGAAAAAGTTTTAAAGAGATGTAAAGAAACAAATCTTTCACTTAGTCATGAGAAGTGTTTTATGATGTATAGTGAAGGAATTGTTTTAGGACATCACATTTCAGGGGATGGGATTAGAGTTGATGAGTCAAAAGTTGAAGTCATCTCTAACTTATCTATTCCAAGTTGTCAAAAAGATGTTAGGAGTTTTCTAGGATTTATAGGATATTATCGAAGGTTTATAGAAAAATTCACCAAGATAGCATCTCCACTTTTCTAATTACTTACCAAAGACTGTGAACTCAAGTGGAATCCTGATTTCCAGTTAGCCTTTGAGACCCTGAAAACAAAAATCTCTGAAGCACCTATTTTAAGGGGACCTAACTGGAAGTTACCTTTTCATATTTCAACAGATGCTTCAGATACAGCTCTAGGAGCAGTATTGGGACAAAAAGACCTGATTCCTTATGCCATCTACTATACCAGTAAAAATTTGACTCCTTCAGAGTTAAACTATACTGTAACTGAAAAAGATTTTTTAGCTATTGTTCATGCCATAAACAAATTCAGACACTATATAACATGCTATGAAACTTTTGTTCACACAGATCACTCTGCAATTAGATATTTAATGAACAAATCAATTACTAATGGCAGAGTCATAAGATGGTTATTGCTTTTACAAGAATTCAACATTACCATTCTAGATAGGCCTAGAAAAAAAAACACAGTAGCTGATTTCCTATCTAGACTCCAAAACATCAAAGACAATACTCCAGTTGAAGATCAATTCCCTGATGAATATCTTTTTGCAATTTCTACTCAAACTCCTTGGTTTGCTGACATTGCTAATTATTTAGTTTTAGGGAAATTTCCTTCAATAATGAATGCAAGAGACAAAAGAAAGATCATTTATGACAGTGAAAAATATTCATGGGTTGCTAATGAGTTATACAAAAAAAGTCCATATTTTATCATTAGGAGATGTGTTCGGGAAGATGAGATGCTGAGATCCTCAAAGCATGTCATGATGAACCTTGTGGCGGACACTTTGCTGATAAAAGAACAGATTATAAGATCCTTCATTTAGGATATTATTGGCCATCCCTTTTTAAATATGCTAAATAGTATGTCAAAAGGTGTGACAGTTGCCAAAGGGTAGGGAAACCTTCTCCTTCAGGTGAGATGCCATTGCAGCCTCAGGTACATATTGAACCTTTTGAGAAATGGGCTTTACATTTTGTAGGACCTATTAGTCCTCCATCAAGAAAAAAGAAATATATATTAGTTTGCACTGATTATGTTACCAAATGGGTAGAGGCCAAGCCATTACTTTCTGCTACTGAAGCATCTGTAGTTAATTTTCTTTTTGAGGATATTTTTACTCGTTTTGGTGTCCCAAGGGAAATTGTTATAGATCAAGGAGCTCAATTTACATCAAAGCTAGTGGAACAAATGATGGAGAGGTACAAAATCAGACACAGAAAATCTACTCCCTATCATCCACAAGCAAATGGTCAAGTAGAATCTACCAATAAAGTCATTGAAGGGATCCTAACAAAGACTGTCCATTTACATAGAAGATATTGGCTAGACAGGCTTCCTGAAGCTTTGTGGGCCTATAGAACTACATGGAGAAGCACAATAGGTCATACTCCCTATGAACTTGTTTATGGCAAACAAGTTTTGTTTCCCATAGAGTTTCAAATTCAAACTTTTAAAATGGCAGTTCAGCTAGGACTTGATCTAATAGAGGCACAAAAGCACAGATTGGAGCAGATTAATGAATTGGATGAGATCAAACAAGATGCAGTTCAGAAAACAAGTATAGTCCAGCAGCAAAGGACTAGATGGCATGATAAGTATATCAAGGAAAATAAGTTCAAAGAAGGTGACTGGGCTCTCTTGTTTGATTCAAAGTTCAAAGATTTCCAAGGTAAATTCCAAACACATTGGCTTGGGCCTTATGAAATTATAAGAATTCTTGACAATGGAGCAATAAAAATCAGGACAATAGATGAAGAAGAGGTCACTTTTCTTATAAGTGGTCATAGATTGAAGCTGTATCATAAGCCACTTTCAAGAGATGAATTTGTCAAGAGATTTCAGGAAAACAATGATGTGAAGTTAATGAAGAAGAATTTTTCTTCTTCATCAACTTAGTTGAATTTTCTGAATTCAAAAGCATTAAAAAATAATAATAATAATAATAATAAAAAATAAAAAATAAAAATAAAGTATAAACATGAAAACTAATCTTTGATTAGCATGTTTATACAGAAAAGATAGAGTGAAAATCAGAATCTTTCTGACACTTTAGCTTTTCAAATTTGTTCTTTTACTGCAAGAAGCTATTACAAAATCATAAGTGAAAACCCATATTTCGCTTATGATTCATTTCATTCCATTCATCCATACTCCATTTCATTCCATTCATCCATACTTCACTTCATTCTATACTTCATTCATTTCATTCCATGGTCCACCTCATTTCCATCTCAGAGTTTTAAGATTGATTTCTTTCTGCAATTGAATAATACATATCATAAGTTGTAGGCCACTTTCCATACTTCACTCCACTTCATAATTGTGATTCATTTCATTCCATTATTCACTTCACTCATACTCCATTACACCATATTTTATTATCCATTTTTAACTCATTTCATATAGCATTCCATTCATGCTTCAAACCATTCCATTCCATGTTTCAAGACTTCTACAGGTACATTCTGCAATCAGTCAGACATTCTGCAGCCAGTTAGACATTCTATAGCCAGTCAGACATTCTATAGCCAGTCAGACATTCTGCAGCCAGGGATCCTGAAGGCACTATCCAGTAATCACTTGATTTAGCAGAAAATTGATCCTGCATATCCAAGACAACAAGCAAAATCAAAGGAGTTATGAGGACTAAAGATCAATGATTTTCAAAGGAGGACAAGGCATATCAAAACCACAAAAAAATCAAAGGAAATGCAAAGGTAAAAGTTATGAAATTATTATGGTGACAGATCATGAAAGTTTTAGCATAGTTAAGTCATGTATGATTCAAAAAGTTATTTTAATTAGTTGTGTTGATCATGTCTATCAAACCTATCATAAAAACTTTGGACAAAATCCCTTTCAGTCCGCCATTCCAAATCATCATTTAAAACTTAACGATTAAGTACTAAAGTGACCTAATCAGTCACGTCACTAGCCCGAAGCAATTAATAATGATTTTGAAATTTACACGAGAATGTTTCTGTGGTATTTTCTTCCGTGATAGCTCTCAACTCATTAATCCGTGTGAATCATCCTCACCGCATTATACTCATTTCATAACCACTCCATATCATTTCTTTTCATAGCCAATTCTTAGCCATTCCGGTCTGTAAAACAGAGGAAACATCTTTGGAGTAAAAACATCTCTTTAACAACCATTTTCACCGTGAGCAGAGGAGCAGTAATTTGAAGGTTGAGAAAGGAAGCTATGGGTCTCATAGTAAGATCCGAACCAGTTGGGACCAAGTACTTGGAAGGTTATCCACAAATCAGAGAAATGCTACAGCAGGCTGGGTGGTTACAATTTTTGGAAAAATTTAATGGTTTTCATAAAGAAGTAACCAAAACATTTGCACCGTCTTTCAATGGAGTAGAGGTCGAAATAGGAGATATTAAATTCACTATTACAAAGGCTTTCATTGCAGAAGCAACGGAATTACCCAGACAAGGAGAACGTTGGTTCAAAAATAGGGAATTTCATAATGAGGCATGGAGGCAAATACTCAAAACACCAGGTATGGATGTTTCCATTTTTAAGAAAGGTATTCCTAGCTTGGCACTGAAGAATAAATGGAGGAATATGCTGCTCATTTTGCAAAAATTTATCACTTGTGAAGGAAGATTTGGTACCCTCTATGTTTATCATACTCGGTTAATGATGCATTTCTTAGATGAAGAAATCAATTTGCCCTTTTTCCTACTTCATAGTCTGAAAAGAATGGCCTCTAATGTTCAAAAGAGGGTTCAATTTCTAGAAACCACTTTGTATCACCATGGTTTAGTCAAAATCCTAATTGAACATCATTTGAGAAAAATGGGAGATAATTGGGATGAGTTTCTAGTGAGGAACCACTTTGAAGAACCCAAGGAATCTCCACGTGAAATCAAACCTAGAAGAAGAAGCAGGAGAAGGAAAATTTCTGAAGTTGTTGAAACTAAAACTGGTAAGTCTATACAAGAGGACAGTGAAGAGATGATTTCTGAGAAATTGGTTGAAATTAAGAAGCAGCTTAAGAAGGAGAGGATAATAAGAAAATATGCCAAAGAGAGAGGTGAAGGACCATCTCAACCAAGACGGAGCCACAGACTCAGAGGTATATTGAAGAAAATAGGGGTTATACAAATAGGAATCATAAACATTGAGGATGAAGAAACACCTACTGTTAGATCACCTGACTACCAACATGAAGAGGATCTTGATGAAGGAGCTCCAGAGATAGACCCAGCACAACAACAAATTTATAATTATGTTGAGACATTAGAGAAGAGAGCCTTGGAAAGTAGAGACAGAACTCCTAGCCCACCAAATTCTGCAATTGATGTACTAAGAAGAGAAAAATATGAGTTAGAAGTGCTCAATAGGCATATCAAGAATGAGAATGAAATTTTAAGGGAGCAGGTTAAGCTAAAAGGTGATATGAATACAACTCTGTCTCTACAAATGAAAAGTTGTACAAGGCCAGTGCAAAATTGAAGAAGAAAAACAAAAAGTTAAGTAGGGCACTTACAAATTTGAGATTCAAGTTGATCATAAGGAAGCCCAGGAGGCCATTGACTGTCAGAAAAAGTAGAAGAAGGGGCCTAGATGTCCTAGAAGAGGTCTCAGAGTACATGGATTAGTTGCATGAGGACATGCAAAAGCCTTACAGTGGGGGTATGTTGAGCCCCAAATATGTCCTTCTTTTCCACCACATTTCACTTCATTTCCTTTGTCCCTCATCAATTACAAGCTTGAATGATCAATAGGATTGATTAGGATTACTTTAAGAATGTATATAATGACTAACTTGCTATTTTTTCATGATTTTGTTATTGTAGCAATTTTTTACTAGACTCGGCTACAGAACGCAGTTATTCTGTAGCCAGTCGCCTATTCCGCAGCTATCTTCATGTTTACACAGGTTCCAGGTGTCACCTCAAGGAAAAACACATATGGTTGTATTCCACATCACTCCCCCATCATTTCTTGCTCTCCACGAAGTCTGAGCTCGAGTCTACAGGTGGTTATGCACGTGGGAAACCAACACTAGGAGATAGACTTCTAATAGGACAAGGACTGTACAGATGTCCTTAATCATAGTACGAGACCACCACCAGAGTTCTAGTTTGATTTTAGTTGGGAAAGACATTTATTCATGTTTTATCTCAAAGACGGTTATGTAATTTTGTTATAATTATGGCTCGGGAGACCGAGAAACAGCTAGCTAGATTTTGTTTTGTTGCTAGATCTCAGAAGACCGTAATACTCTGTTTTTCGAAGAATTTCTCCTTTAATGAAAGAAGCATCACTTTATTGCAAGAGCTGAGTCAATATTGAGTAGATTTGCATGCTAATCTGGTGGTAGAGGGCCCCTGCTACCTGAGAAGCTTTGTTCATATAGTTTAGATAAGTAACTTAGCCTTGTTTCATTCATAGTTTAATCAATTTTCTGAACTTTGTGTTTTTATACTTACTTGCAGTGGATGCCACAGTCAGTCTTATCCTTACAAACAATTCCAAAATACCACTAACATTGGATGAGATATAACTGTAGTATTTTAGGAGTTAATTGCATTTTTTTTTCTGAAACTTTATGTTATATGCTCATTTGCATTGAATGATACAGCCGGACTTGTTTTTACAAACTATTCCAAAATATCACTCATATTGAACGAGATAGGGTTGTAGTATTTCATAGAATTAGTTGCATGTTAGTTTAGTTGAAATACTCTGGAGGTAGATGTCACTCTAGTTTAATTCTGTCACTATATTTCAATTTTGATAATGGCACTCTAGTTCAACTCTGTTCACTGTGTTTCAAGTTAGATTAGTGGCATTCTAGTTCAGTTCCAGTTCACTGTATTTCAAGTTAGGTTAATGGAATTCTAGTTTAGTTGTGGTCACTGTGTTTCAAGTTAGATTAGTGGCATTCTAGTTCAGTTCCAGTTCAATGTATTTCAAGTTAGGTTAATGGCATTCTAGTTTAGTTGTGGTCATTGTGTTTCAAGTTTGATCAATTGCATTCTAGTTCAGTGTTATCCATTGTTCTTTAAGTTGTATTAACTGTCAAAATTAGACTTCACGGCCTTCATTGTTTACAAACTACTCTTGTTCTAACTTTCTATTAATGCATCATTATATGGACATGAATTAGTGATATCAATTTAAGGCCTTGATTGTTCTGCAATCTTTTGCAATTTCACAAATAAGCCTTTTCCAAAAAAACTATTCTAGAAAATCTCTAACTTTCGAATGAGGCTTAGTATTGATAAGTTGAGCTGCAGAATGGATTAATCTTAGCATTACAAGTTAATTCAGAGTAGAAATCTTATTGTGCTACAAATAATCTTTTCCAATTGCGTTCCAATAAACTTCTAGCCATGGATGAGATTCTTTGTAATATTGTAAGATGATTGTTTACTTAGGAGAACCTCATTTGCACTAGACTTGTCTCTTTCTCAAGCTATTCCAACATATTTCTAATGAATGAATTGGATGAGTTCATGTTATGAGTTATTGACTTCATGTTGTGATTTATTTCCTTGCTATGAGTCATTATCAAGCTTTGCATTTTCTATTCTTTAGTACCATACACAGTTTAGAATAGGTTTTTCTTTGTTTTAAGTGTAACCATCCACTTCTCTTTACCAACACTTGGTTCTTTTCCTTTTTAACATGAAACCATAAAACCAAAAACATCAGAAAACACTAAACACAACGTGGTGAGAAACAGATACCTAGGCACATATAGTGCACCTCACTTCAGCAGTTTACTAGCCCTGGTTGACAATTTATGACATCAATTTAGGAACACTAAGTTGAGCACACATCTAGTGCATACATTGTAAGGGTTCCAACCACACCAAAGATCAGTGTACTTTGTTCTCAAATTACATGCAAGAAGGGGGACTGAATCCACTGCGCCCTAGGGATGCTGTTGGGTCAAGTGGTACTCCCACCCTATGGTGTGCTAACTATAGGGTAGTTGGAAGGCATGATACATACCACTTCCCTCATTTGGGAAGCTATGTGTCCGATCTGAAGCAGCAATGGTCCAGTTTTTTATCTTCATTTGGTCACGATGAGCACCATTGCCGCACAATTGACCTAATGATGGTCAACGCTAACCTCTATAGAGTGCAAGTCGACCCATATTCACCAGCATCTCCCTCTAGACATGGAGGATCCCATAAAGAGGAAGGGAAGGGGGGAGAGGTGGAGGCGCAGGTCGGGAAAGAGGATAATTAATCTACTATAATTGTGGAGATGGTGGACACTATGCACGCGACTGCTCGAACCCTGTGCGAAAATCCTACAGGTATTGTAGACAATTTGATCATGTAATTGAAGACTGTCCTGTTTTAATTGCTAGAATGCATGAAAAGAAACAGCAGACGCCTACGCAAAACATACAAATGGTTAAAGCTGAACCGCACGATGATGGTCCAAGTATAAAAATAATTACACGCAGTGTGGCTGCCACTGGAGGAGATGAGGGAAAAAATGCTGACACAGAGCCACTAATCAGAAAAACCTATGGAAATAAGGAAGGACTCAACCTGTAGAAGGAAAAGGATACTTTTATTGAAGCTAGTAAGGATTTTGATGCTACAGGGGTGTCCACATCAAGGTCTATCATACAATCAAAGATCGATGATGAATTCAAACCATTCCTACAAGCCTGTATTAAGTTATTGCGTAATCATAAAGTAGTAGACAATATTCAAGCCTTGATAGACAACTTCATGGATAAAGAAGTGCCTCGAACTGAGACTAAGGCTGTAAACAAGATCTATAAGAACAAGAAGAGAACTGGTAGGGAGATGTGCATGACCATGCAAATTGGAGAGTATGAAATAGATCAATTCATCTTGGAACTAGGATCTGATGCAAATGTTCTACCTAAGAAGACCTGGCAGAAGATGGGAAAACCAAAGTTGGAATGGTACACCATTCAATTATGCATGGCCAATTAGCAGAAGATCATTCTGCTTAGAAGACTTCCACAGGTTATGGTAGAAATTGTTGGAGTAAAGGTATGCACATTTTTTGAAGTGATACAAATTTTGGATGATGCAAACCCCTATCCTGTGCTGCTAGGGTTGGATTGGGCCATCAATATGGGAGGCATCATCAACCTAAAGTGTAGAATCATGATCTTTGAGAATGATGGTACGCGAGTAATAGTACCACTAGAACTGGCAGAAGGAGAAATATATACAGAGCCAGTGCACAAAGGAGACGATGCCGACCATATCTACAAGCTTACTGCGCGAGATGAGGATTGGATCAACCCTACAACTGATGGAATGTTGAATTCGGAGAAGGATAGCTCGTGTTTCTCAGATTTGGATGGGGAGATGGAGAACTCGCAGAATTGGTTGCATGATGTTTCTGCACTGCGCTGCCCCAAGATCACTAAAAACTTCCGATGCGTCTCCTCAAAGGTAAGAGAACTACCCTATTTTGATGGTTCTGGTAGTGTCGTAATATTTTTGGAAGAATTGGAAAAGGTTTTTCTGGAAGAACTAAGGTTATGGGCACTTGATCTGGCTATGCGCGCAACCCAACACATTGATGGGATACGCACAAGGGAGTTTTTAAGGACTGGGATGAATGTAGCAAAATGATGATGTTGCGCTCTAAGCCTCCTGCTACCGCACCAACTAAGATTTTATATGGTCAAGGAGTCCTGTGCAAGCACCTGGCCATGTGGATGGAGGTTTGGAATAAAAAGACCTGGAACAAATGGATTCATATGTTTTTTCATTCGTTGGAACTGTTACCTACTACTTAGAAGCTGGAAACGAAGCTGCACCGAGGGACTCGCCATTGGATTACAATGACCGATGCTTTCTTATCAACCTTTGGCTTGGTTGGGGGATCAGAGGGATTGGATGAAGCTCTAAAGGATATAGAAGCCCTTATCTTTGATGACTCTCAACCTCGAAGGGACTGTGTTGTGCCAGCATGGGATGCACAAATGCAAGATATTGTTAATTGTAGGAACCTGTCAATAGAGGATAATGACGATGATCCAAGAAATATCAACATCCCTAAGTCTGAAGAGGAGCGCGCAGTTGCAAGGCCCTCATTGGGAATGGTAGATGTAACTAAACCTCTGAATTTAAAGGAATTCAACATTGGGAAAGAAGAATAAACCAAGTTGGCCAAAGTCGGGGATTACTGGGATGACGATACAGTATGGAAGGTTGCGGAACTGTTGACAGAGTATCAGGACCTATTTCCCACAAATTTATCTGAGCTCAAAGGAATTGTAGGATAACTAGGTGTTATGAAGATCACTTTAAAACTAGATGTGCACCCTGTCAAGTAGCGACCATACTGATTGAATCCCAAGTATAAGTAGAAGGTAAAAGAGGAATTAGAGAAGACAGTTGTTGCAAGCATCATTGATCTTGTAGAGCAGTCTGATTGGGTGAGCCCCATGGTTTTTCAAGAAAAGAAGACCAAAGGAGAGATAAGGATTTGTGTATATTTGCGCAAGCTAAATGATGCATGTGTGCATGACCCCTTCCCTACTCCATTTTCAGATGAGATCCTGGATAATGTGGGAGGACAAGAGGCTTATTCTTTTACTGATGGATTTTTAGGGTATCATCATATCATAATTTCACCTGAAGACCATAGCAAGGCCACCTTTGCAACATAATGGGGGTCCTTCCAATACCCTGTCATGCCTTTCAGATTGAAGAATACACCTGCGATCTTCTCGCGCGTAGTAATAGTTGTGCTCAAATAATTCATGCACAAGTTCTTGGAGGCGTATTTTGATGACTCGACTATGTTTGGGTTGGTAAAGAAGCATGTCTCAAACCTGAATATGATGCTTGACACTTATAGGAAGCACCAAATTTCTCTTAACCTAAAGAAATGTATATTCTACGTGCCTTTTGGAATATTTTTGGGTCATATAGTGTGCCAACATGGATTGATGGTAGACCCAGCCAAGATAGCAGTTATCATCAACCTAGAAGTCCCCACTAATGAAAAAGAGTTGCGCTCCAACCTAGGACACACCGAATATTACAGGAAGTTCATTCAAGGTTACGCTCTTATCACTATGCCTATGGAGAAGTTATTGAAAAATGATGTGTCATTTTTTTGGGATGAGGAATGTCAAAAGAGTTTTGAGCTACTAAAGGAGAAGATGGTCACTGCACCTATTCTAATATTCCCAGACTCGTCCAAGGTTTTCCATGTACATGTAGATGCATCCGGTATAACACTTGGAGTTGTTTTAGCACAAACAGGAGAAGGAGACATTGATCACCCTGTTGCTTTTTCCAGTAGGAACCTCTCCAGTGCAGAGCACAACTACACAACCACAAAAAGGTAAGGATTGGCCATGGTCTGTGCTTTGCAAAAATACATGCACTATCTGCTATTAGGACACTTCAAAATGTTCACCAACCATTTTTCTTTGAAATACCTGGTCAATAAGCCTGTGTTGAGGGGGATATTTGCAGATGGTTACTGTTATTTCAGGAATATGACTTTGAAATCACTGTGAATCTTGGAATATTAAATGTTGGACCTGATAATTTGTCACACATCGAAAATGCGAAAGAACCAACCAGTCTGGAGGAGGGGTTACTTGATGCACAACTCTTTGCTATCAAGGTGGTTGATGAGAACTTTGCAGATATTATTCACTTTATGACCACTAGAAATGCACTTGCTAAATATTTGGTGCAACAAAAGAAGGAGTTGGTTGAACGCACAACTGATTTTACCCTGACTGTTGGTCAATTGCACAAGCT
This sequence comes from Pinus albicaulis, assembly GCA_034641835.2. Classification (NCBI taxonomy): domain Eukaryota; kingdom Viridiplantae; phylum Streptophyta; class Pinopsida; order Pinales; family Pinaceae; genus Pinus; species Pinus albicaulis. The sequence goes on along the minus strand of CM076575.1, from coordinate 1,131,439,138 downwards.
AGGAGAAAATGAAGTATTAAGGAGGTATATGTTGGAACATGAGAGACATGATATCTTGGCTGAGGCTCATGGAGGGGTGGCAAGAGGCCATTATGCAGGGAAGGCTACTGCATAGAAGGTCTTGCGTGTTGGGTTATGGTGGCCCACACTGCACAGAGATGCACCTGCATACTGTCGAGCCTGTGATGCATGCCAGATAACGGGGAAGCCCTCACGCATAGATGAAATGCCCCTGCAACCACAGATGGCCCTACAGGCGTTTGATAAATGGGTTATAAATTTTGTGGGACCTATCAATCCTTTAGGAAAGAAGACTGGAGGGCGCTATATCATCACTGCCATATATTATGTGACCAGATGGGCAAAAGCTAGGGTAGTCAAGGATTATACTGCTGAAACTGCTACACATTTCATTTTTGAACATATTTTGACTAGGTTTGGATGTCTAAAGATATTGATGAGTGATAGGGGTAAGCACTTTGTTAATTGGACCATTGAAGCTCTAACAAAGGAATTTCAGATACATCACCAAAATAGTACCCCTTATCACCCTCAGGCAAACGATGTAGTAGAAGCTTTCAAAAAAAAAATTGAGAATGCGCTCACAAAGATCTGTAATGCAAATCAGAATGATTGGGATGTGCGCACCCCTTCGGTGTTATTGGCTTACAGGACCACATGCAAGAAGTTGACTGGAAAAACACCTTTTAGGATGGTCTATGGGCAAGAAGTGATCATGCTAATGGAATATATCGTCCCGAGCCTACGAATCACAACATTCACTAATATGGTTGACCCTGAAATCATGGAGGAACGTCTTGCACAATTAGTTGCCTTAGAAGAGGATCGGTTCATTGCTAACTTCCATCAAGAAGTGTAGAAGGCGTGCAAAAATGCCTGGCATGATAGGCGCATCAGACAGAAGGTATTCAAGGAGGAAGAATTAGTCTTATTATATGATAGTTAGTTTTCGTGCCACCCAGGGAAGTTCAGGAAACATTGTTTGGGGCCATACATTGTGAAGGAAACCACTGATGGTGTTGCGCAGTGAGAATATTCCCAGATATTTCAATGGAAGTCGACTAAAGCCGTATAGGGGCAATCACATGCTGACCAAATGATTATATGGCTAGAGAATACAAATCCATTTGTCTACGTGCGGCGTAGAGGGAATGCGCAAACAGGTGCGATAGGAGCATAGAGGTGACGCGCGGGAGGGGAAACTATCCATTGGAACAATGAAACTCAGTGAAAAAGCGATTTTACCATTAGATGGAGCGGGTTTTCTGCGTTTAATGAAGCAATATTATGGGATTATTGACCATTTTTACGGAGGTAAGTTGCATTTAATTGAGATATGACCATTTTCACCTTGGATAACCTATAAAAGGAAGGGCGCAGGTCACATTTGGTTCCTTTGATTTCTGAGTATATTGCGCCCTAAGCTTCTCTGTGAATTTTTTCGTAAGTTTGTCTGTAAGCACTATATGTATGGCTGAGAGACCCCCGCATCCGACTTGAGTAATCCAGAATTTATATTTCACCCAAGAATGAAGGCCACCAATCCTAAGAGTGTGCCAACTTAGGAGCACTCTATGCTGCTCACAGCGTCGACAGAGCTAGGCTCAGATGATGTCCATGAAGTGGTACCTGAGGTTGAAGAAGTCATGTCTACATCAGCTAAGGGAAAGGGAAATATGACCAAGGGTTCATCCTCCAAGGCGCGGACCTCTCCTAGGAATGTGACATACCCGTGCCAAGCTACAAAGGATAGGTCGCCTATGGGTGATCCTACGAAGAGACCGATGAGCGCCATTGAGGAGGCTATGCTCATTGAGCCAATCTCATGGCGGTCGTCGTATGTTAAGCCATGTAGACCCTTCATGCGTGTGCCAAAGAATGTAGACGTGGTGAGGGATTACCTTCAAATGCCAAGATATGTTTGGCAAGATCCCTTTGGTCAAGTTCGATGATTATGATTTGGTTAACGAGGAAACATTCCCTGAGTTGGCACCAGAATATTACCTAGAGCGCGTGCTCTATGATGATGTGGTGAAGGTTGAGCCTATGCTGTGGGCGCGCGAGCTGAGTAACATTGGGATTCTCACTCTGTTGAGGATTCCTCACTTCAGGAGGTACCCTATCACCACTATGTGCGTGCGCCAGCTGCTAGAACTAGTGCACGAAGGTTGCCTATGGATTCAAGGACGAATTCCAATAGACGTCGCATTGATCCATCGGATCACTGACCTACCCAAGAAGGGGCCCCATCCCATGGCTAGTTTTGGGAAGAGAATTGAGCTCAAGGTTGTTGCGAAGGTGAAAAAATATTACCATGTCAGACGAGACGCTAGGGGATTCTTGGTGTAGCAAATTGAAGACCCAGGTGTGCACCTAGGAACCTTAGTTCTGGGTTGAAAATTAATGCGCAAGTGTCACCTGAAGATAGTCCGTACGCATGTGATTGCATTGATAGGCCAGTGCGAGAAGGGGGTTAGCTACAACTTGTTCCAATACCTTTGCCAAGAATTTTTTGACAACGTTCGTGAGGCGCGGGAAGAAGGCAAGAAGTTCTGCTACACTTGGTTGTTGTTATTGATTGCATTGGTAGAATGGGAGACTCTAGAGGGTGTATTCCTCCCAGAATTGGAACTTGGAGTATGCGAGTGTGCGCGCTATGCCAATTTTTGGGATTCAACCGACCTCAAGCACATGAAGGAAAACAAAATCTTTTGGGTTCTATTTGAGAGCGCATTGGCGGAAACAATACATTCGTAGCCCATATTATCCCTGGTAGTGTATGAGAAGTATAAAATCATCACAAACTTTCAGGTTACCATGCACCATGTGCATATTAGGATGCACAATGATCCAGTCTGGTATAACTTTCCCTTCATGGTGACCGAAGCGAAGATCGACCAGGTCATTGCGACCTGGCCAACAACATGGAAAGTTGGGCTCGGCTCCATCCAACCCGTTACAACATCTACCTCAAGAAAAGAGATAACTCTAGGAGACCAAGAAAGAGAAGCAGAGTAGCGCACCGAGAAAGATGCTGAGATAGGCGCATAAAAGGATACTGGAAAGAAGACATAGCAGGAAGCACAAAAATCCACATAGCAAGATCTTGGAGGAGAAGATGATTTGGACCTTGGAGGTCTCGATGAGTTGGAGGGCACTGGCGCAAAGTCTCTGCGAGGAAAAAATCGTGGCGCAGAAACCCCCAAGGATCCACAAAAGAAGAGAAAATTCTCTAAGGTTAGAGGCACAGAAGAGGTCACCTTGACAAAATATGACCTATAAAAGATAGCAGATGCAGTCGCATCTACCTCTGAAGACATATGGACAGCCATGGAAGAGAAGTACAAGGATCCAGTCAAAGAATTAGAATCGGAATTGCAGGTACTCCAGTCAAAGACTGATAGTATACATGTGAGCATGGATCAAGCGAGGCTGATTCAAGTGAGCCAGCCTACAACAATTATAATCACCACAATGAACAACAGGATCTACCCCTTCCTGGGCGCAACAATCACTATGGAGTAGCTGGAATTGCGTGCGCAGGTCCAAACCTGCCTAGAGGTCGGGATAGACTTATCCATGTTTCCTAATGGGAAGTTGCATGCAATTCATACCATTATCACAAACAAACTGCAGTGTAGGGAGGCACACGTGAAGCAGCAACTGAGCGAAGCTGAGAAAAAGGTTGTGGCCAAGACTGAAGAGTCACTCCAAGCCAAAACAATGCAACAAGTGGCTATAGCTCAGCGAGTAGAGCTAGAGAATTTGATTGACAGACTATGCGGTGACTTACCAGAGGTGGCCATTCCTGCATCAGCCGAGCCATAAGTAAAATTTGAGATTCTGGTAGCTGCACTGAAGGCTTCCTGGTCAGAAGTGCAGATTATCAAAATAGAATTTGAGCAGCAGATCATCGTATTACAAGCTAAGTTGTAGCCAGAGACTCCCCTTGAGGTGCACGTGCAATAGGTGGCCTTGGTGAAGGAAGCATCACAATTTATCACTACCACCCTTGACAAGGGCTTTGCGCTACTAGAAACAACAATGGGACTGTGGACATCTGTGCAGACAGATCCACTAGTCAAGAAGATCTCTCAATAATTGTGCGCTAAGGAGCAGGCATTTGACGACCTCCAGGAGGCCCAACCTACTTTTGTCCCTGTTAGTGCATGGCCTACTTACAAACGAGCCAAATCTTGCGCAACGAAGTAGAGGAGTTACGGAGAAAGAAGCAGATCGTGACAAAGCACATGAAGCTGTGGGATGACGAAGTGATGAAGTTGTCACAGGATCTGGATGCAGTTGTCAAGAATTTGAACCATACCTAGCAAAGCATAAATCTATCCGCAGAAGGGCTGACATCGCAAAAGTTGGTGGACACAATGCATAGTGCAGCTGATCAGAGCACGGGCGTCCTCACGCCCTTTTTTCTGCCATTGAAGAGTTTCAGACCAAGATGAAGAACCCATCACCACTATGACTTGGGACGAGTCACAAGATTGTGTTGGGGGCCTGTTGGAGCGGGGTTCCTTAGGACTAAATTTTGGATAAAAATATAGTATTTTTGTAAGTTAATTCATGTGCACTAAGTGAAGCACAAGTCAAGGGGCTTTGGGGCGGGTCAAATCCCCTCATGAGTTGTAATGGGTAAAAGGGTAGAACTAGGGGCTGCAAACCACAATTTGTGGACCTTAGATGAGCGAAGGATAAAGATATAAATAGGAGTCTAGATTGAGTCAAGTAGGAAGAAAGAAGTAAGAAGTTTGAACTATGTTTTGATATGTTTTGAGCTTAAGGCGAACTTGCCTAGGTTTAGAAGGCTCCTACTCGCTGTGTGCGCGGAGACCTTAGTCCTGCTATGTGTGGACCTCGCTGGCTTTGTGCGTGGCTACAACGAAAGTATTGTAAGGAAGATTTGAACTATGAATTAATAAAGGAACTTTTTGGAAGAAATCTAAGTATCAAATGCATCTGTAGTCTGCTTTATGATATGTTTCTGTATGTTATTTCTATTTACTATGTTATCTGTATTTAGATTGATTGCGCAACTATTTTCTACCTTAGATGAATGATAAATTAATGGATCTATTGTTATTGAACTTGAATGTTATGTATTAAAGACTATTTAAAGGATTGCGGGATCTGTATCTACGCGCACGCAGGATAAACTATGTAAATTTACATAACTCTGCCTGGTTAAGGTTTCTGGGTAGGGCTTCTGTTGCGAAGGTTAGATCACAGTTATTTTAGATCTGAAGATACCCACATCATTTAATTTTCTCTCAAGGTGTGGAAACCTAGTTCCAACAACCCCCCCATACTGCTTCGGGTGAGACTTTGACCTACACAAGTAGATCACTGCCGAAGGGGCCAGTAGTAAGATGGTTTTGTTGGTTAAACTTCACTCTGAACTCGGGTCAGGATGCCTCAAGACAAAAATAAATATTTCATTTTTTCTGCACATTTTATCACCTCATCTCACTCTATGACCATGGATGAAACCCACTAATAAAAAGATAAAACCGTATATTCATCTAAGATATCCTTGATCTCCAACATAAAGCTTAAAATCTCTTTAATGTATGTCTAAATTCTGCCTATATGTTTATTTTCCATAAGGTGATTTTTAACAATCCATGCACGGTTTCCTAATCTAAACTATGCATACAAGGTTGTCTTCATCATGACCTATGTAATTCTTCTATCTAATTTACATTTTGGTTATGTGAGTTATGTGTCTTGTGATTTGTCCATGTCATTGTGTGTTTTTATCCATTCCCATCTTCCATCAAATTATCTATCAATTGTATATGTGGTATCGTGTGGGTACAAAGGACTATGACCCTTTGTATGCAAGGGTAAACACATGGATCCTATGTATTAAGCTTACCCTTGCGACACCCATGCCAACAACATGAACTGTACCATGCCATTAACCCGTGACACACTGTCTCTTCTCATATTCCCCTCCCATTCCAACCAACACATCTACTCATCAACTTATCTCGAGTCGGGGCACACCAATCTATGAAATCATCCTATTACCAATAGCCAAACTCATCTCAATGATGTCGGGCTCAATATAATAACTAAATTCCCAACATATCCTCTCAACTGTGTCATATGTGTGTTCTCGACCAAGATGGTGGGTGTGTTATGGAACCATGCAATATCGAATATGCTCATTCCAGGAAACCCCAAATTCCCCCCCCTTCAAACGTCAAAATAAAAGTGTCACACATACTTGTGATGGATTCCCTTCACAGGATGATGACTTCATTGCAGTGTTGCACTCTCCAACCTAGTCATGGATGAGGTGCACATGTTTAACATTGAGACTCTGACATCCTCCCCCACTCAAAATTGTTCTCATCCTTGGTAATACCCCAACCAACAAACTCGCATGTCACTACCTAAGGACCAACTACATATGAAGTTTTATACTCTAGACCCTCTATATGTCTATCATCCTCCCATGAACACCCCTATATGCCTCCATGTGGTGGGTTCTCTTGTGTTTCTAGCTAATCAAGTACCTATTCTAATCATAACACTAGATCCACAAGAATTCATGTCATCACAAAAGTGCAACCACCTAGAGTATAAGTGACATCCAAGTATCTCCTTAATCATCCTATTCTACTCATAATAAGGTACCCTTATGCACCCCATCATATGACTCAACACCAAACTACAATAGCGAGACAAATCCTCATGGCTTAATGTGAAGGTTAGGTATGGTAGTCATCATTTCCACCACCTTTATCTCCAACCTCAAATTTTCCTGCCAGAAGAACTCCTCCATACCTCACATCATGTACATAAACAAAGGAATATGGGAAATAACTCTAGCTTTTACATCCTCAATAAGTCTCTCCAACTCTAGAATATGGGGCAACTCTCTCATCCAAGTTTCTATGTGGATGATCCAATCCCTTACTTATCTTGTGTATGTAATATTCCTAATTAGCCATGGCTAATTGGAATATTTGATTTTTCTCAATTTTTCCTTCTATAGTTTATTTATAAATAAAAAGGTGAGTAAAGGGGGATATAACTCACTTTGGGAATAAAGTCACTCCCTAGTAGCACAATGTTGTAACTTAAAGGGAGCCAAGGGGGGCCAAGTACCACATAGAGAGGGGTCCCACGTATGCACTAGGAGGGACTGCGCAGATGGAGAGGAGCACGTGGCAAGAGGGAGGCTACGTTGAGGAGATGGGCCTTAGGGTTTTGAGAGAGGCCAATGTTATAAGAGAGGGAGGAGCCTCGTCATTTGGCCATTCGATTTTATGCATTTGAACTAGTCACTTCGACTTCTTAAGCACATTGGCTGTTTAGCCTGTCTGCAGCACTATTTAGTGCATCGAGTGTCTCCGATCGGAGATCTCACCCTTAGCCCCGGGGGACTTCGAGTGCCTGCTCGTGCAAGGTAGTTTCATCATCATTTTGTGGGAGGATTGATTTTTTGGTTTTCTTGTGGAGCTGGGCATTCAGAGATTGCGTAGTCTTGAGAGGGAGGACGCAGTCCATTCTAGGGGAGCTCCGGATTGAGTTTCTTGTAGGAGTTTTGAGCTTGGAGATTGAGCAAGGGATCAACCCTTGCCTATTGGAGGATTTTGGTAAAGTTTGAGGCTACATTTCAGTGGTCTCTATTCAGCCTCTGCGCAGAGCCTTGGAGGACAGCGTAATTCCCCAAGGGGTTTTTTTTAGAGGGTCAGCCATTTAAGATATGATTTCTGGGTTTTGCTATGATTGATGAGTAGAGGTGGATTCCAGATTTTTAGCTCATTCCGGTGAGGGGATCAGCCCCAAATCATTATTTCATTTCAGCAGTAGCAGGTACATGGCAGTTTTCCAGTAGCTGGGACGCAGTTCAGAGAGCAACCTTTTCTTGGACATTCTGAGAGTATTTCTTCACTTGCCTTGAGCAAGTCTAGGTGCCATCACTCTGATCACCTATTGTACTTCATTATACTTCTCGGTATAATAAAGTGGCTTAGCATTTTCTCGCTATATTTCTGGAGCATTTGTTATACATTCTATCTATGCTATTGTATGTCTGCATTACTGTTATTTTATATCTTCGGGCATTCTAGTTCTATACCACTTGGTGTGTTTCCCTCATACTCTTAGACAGAGTCTGGAAAGGGCCAGGTAGCCTCCAGAACTCACCCTCTTCTCAGAGGTGAAATATCTGGTAAACGCCCTCCTAGTCCATCTCTGGTTGGAGTTTGCTTGTGTTTGAGGGATATCCCTGAAAAGGGATATTACAGTGTATGCCAAGGCATGTATCCTCACTAGCCACTCACTTGGATCAAGGGTGTCTCCATAGTCTCCTTCATGGAAGAATCAGGCATCCTTGTTTCCTCTACAATTATTTGAGATGGTTTGAGTACTACTCCCAAAAATCTATCTGTAAATACTACTAATATATTTGCATGCTGCAAAAGAATAGACTTTACATGATATATCCTTGCATGTGTTGGAGCACCTCCATCTGATTGCTTATATACATTACCAACCATACAAATAGAAGTCACTAAGGCTCTCGAATATGCTCCTCCTATCAAGTTTTGTAGTGCAACTAGATCACATTCTAATGGTATGAATAAGAAATCCATATGAGGCCTTAGAAAAACCATATATATTCTAAAAACTCCTCGCCTAGAAACAACTCATAATCATCAAGTTACATAATAGTAAATATTGTCCTTCATTTTCAATATCTAAGTTGAATAGGAACATCATCAATCATCCTGCTCCATAACATTAAACTTCTTCTTCAATGGATATTTCTTCACCAAATTATATTCCCTGCATATTCAACATGAAAGTGCCTTCTTCTCTCTCACTAAATATGTCTTATTTTCCTCAACTTCCTTAGAAGTCTTGTCACTCCTTTTATCTTCCTTCTTCTCTCCCTTTTCACCACATCCATCATTAATGTCTTTTCTCCCTAATTTTCCCTCACTTAGATAGTCCAAAATTCTCTCTACTATGACTATAGATATTACATTGTTCTGCACATTTTATCACCTCGTCTCCTTCTATGACCATGGATGAAACACACTAATAAAAACATACAACCAATATTCATCTGACATATCCTTGATCTCCAACATAAAGCTTAAAATATATTTAATGTATGTCTAAATTCTACCTATATGTTTCCTTTCCATAAGGTTATTTTTAACAATCCATGCATGGTTTCCTAATCTAAACTATGCATACACGGTTGTCTTCATCTCTACCCATGTAGTGATCTTCTCTATGATGCAAGTTGTTTTGTAATATTCTACTCGTCTTCTCCACCACAACTTGGTTTTCCATATTATAAATATAGATATAATGTTTACCTTGGCCTCATCATAACTACCATTCATTTGATCCAAGTACTACTCCACATCCCAATAGAAGCTCCCAAGAACCTTGGTACTCCTTGAACCATCAAATAGTTTTATCTCCTTGATATCCACTTTCATAGATGAGTTGGAAAAACCTTGTCGAATATCCCAACTCAAATGTGCAATCTAATTGGCCTAATTCCATGTCAAGCTAATGAGAGAAGACACCTCACTATCCAAGTGCTTCAACCTGACTCCCCATGCATCATCCATGAATTACATGATCACATCTATAGTCGCCATTAACCTCTCTAATAGCTTGATTAAAGGCATCTCTCATGCTCATCATCTCCTCTCTCTAATCATTCAACTCTCCACCAAGCTACTACATAAAATCAATCATTTATCCCACACACTCCTCAAAAATTGTGAACCTATACTGAAATGTGGTACCCTTGGGCTCAACACTGCTACATCCCTACTGAGAATTTTCCATCTCAAATTATCACTACAACTACTAAGGAACTTGTGGTGTTATCTATCTTACTTAGAAATCCAAAATTTCATCATAAAATAATCATATGTCTCTAATTTATCTCTGAACCCACCTTAGAACGATATCTTGGAATCACAACCCTGATACCACCTATCATGACCATAAAGCATTATATTTCCAAGAAGGCATGTTGGGTGCTCTCTAAGTATGTGGCACCAATATGTTTCTTACCAAAGGTGAAACCTCTCAGTTGTACTCTACTCTGGATACATCTCACTTGGTTGATTTTTTTATTAAGTTATAGTCATGGAAACATTTTCTTTTCTCAATCTAAAACCCCACTCATCAATGAAATCACGCATTACATTATAATTCTCATCAAGTCTACATTATCAACACATCTCATGCATTAATGTACTAATAGAAAGTAAGTACAAGTGCAAGTATTTTATGAAAGGGGTGGATTTTGGCATAACACCCCACCAAAAAATTATAAATGTTGTATACAATACAATGTACAAGTAACTTCACCCAAATGGTTTTCACCTAAATATTGGTTACAAGAACTTCTTGTTTATGGTTTACCCGGATCATCAATCGACCTCTCTACAAATACCAACACACAATCCACCCTGTGGGTCACTTAGCCACACATCGATGAATCAAAGCCCTTAGGCTTCCCCCCATGATTTCACAATTATCCACATTTCTCATACTCAATTGCAACATTCAGGTCTCTATCCAACCCTAACATTGCACTCTCATCGCACTTCAGGTCACATTTTTGTGACTTCTCCTGCAATCAAGTAACATCTTGGGTCAAGCCACTCGACTACACTACTCATGCATCACACCATCCCTTTGTTATTGTGCACCATTGCAAACCTTTCCACCCTTTCCACAACACTTGGGTCTATCACAACACTATATAAGAAAATACCAATCCTTCCTCATCCAAACACAAGTCTTAGGAAGAAGAGTGACCACTGTAAAATATAAAAGCCCAAGATAAACATAAAATTTCACAGTCAATTCGCTACAACTTACAGTCTACTTCTACCTCATCTCCCTTCCATTTATGCTAACTATGTGTCTTTTGATATACTTATGTCATTGTGTTTTGCTTATGCTCCCATCCTTCATCAAATGATCCATTGGTTATATATATGATATCATAGGGGTACAATGGCTTGTGACCCTTCGTATGCAAGGGATAACACATGGCTCCCATTAATCGATTCAACCCTTTCAATACCCAAGCCAATGACATAAACTCTGCCACACTAGTAATTTATTGCACATAATCTCATCTCACCTTCCCACACCAATAACCAATGTGTTGGATCATCTTGTATCATCTTTAGTTGGGGTCCACCAGTAACCGAATGTGTCCATTAAGAAATGACCAAACTCATCCACGCCCCAATAACTAAGCTTCTCTCATGTCGAGATTGCTCCAATAATTGAATGCCTAACATATAGTGGCCATACCATGTGTGCACACTTACCGAAGGTGATGGGTGGATCATGGAATGATGTAGTATTGCATGTGCTCATGCTAGGAAACGCCAATTTTTCCCACTAAACACCAAAATAAATGTGTCACATATACTTCTGACGAACACCCACATCGAGTGATGGTGTCGTTGCACGCTCCAACTCAGTCACCTACTTACCACATTGATGCTCAATATTGCTACATGTCTATTCCCATGCATCCTATTGCAATCAACATAAAAGTGTATCTTGATCACACTATAGAGATTCTTGAGTTTATCTGTGTTGAGTAATCTAGGATATGTGACACTCTGTTGCATCATGTTGCATGAAACATAATTTTTTAGCTTGATGACGCTATACAAATTGTTGGGTTTCTAGGATTTGAGACATTTAAAGGATTTGATAGCTCTATTAACGATAAAAATCATACATGCATATTTGATGACATGCATCAACAACCTTTTCAGAGAGTTATACTATGTATGTATGTATGTGCCATCATTGCTTATAAATTTATCTTATTTGATTATGCTATATATGTTTGTTTGATGGGAGGAAATTGAGAAAGTCATTAAATACTTGATTGGAAAAATCATTATAACATCATATTTATAGTAGCTTTAGAGATTATTTACCCTCACATCATGTTTTGATATTTTAAAAAAAAAAAAAAAAAATTAAAAAAAAAATAAAAAATATATATATATATATATAAGAGATGAAAACGTACATCTCAAAATTCTAGAAATTGACATGGCAATAAGACAATTTTCTTACCACAAATATATCATTTTCTACCATATATTAATAAATATTATAGCTAAAACCCAATTAAAAAACTAAGTGTTTTGGCCTAAGATTATTCAACTAGGAAGAGAGAGGCCATATTCTCACTTTAAACTTATGAATTGTTCACACTTAGTTGCTAGTTAGCTCACAAATTCAATTAAATATTACCTTAGTTTAATTGAACAAACTGGTCTTTTAAGTATTCCAAATAGATGTCATAGGTGTACACATTCCATCATTAATCATCTGAACCTCATGGCTAAACTAATTTTAGTTCCTTCATAGTGGTTTTTAACACACAAACTAAAAGAGCGAGAAGGGATTTGTACAAGCAATTTCGTTTGAGAAAGGATGACAAGATCTCAAATACGCTCTCATTAGGTATGATTTGAAAATAACACTAGCAATTGCACCAGATGTTGCAAAGGAAACGCCGTAAGGTGGTAGCATAGGAAGGAGTAGCATTAAAGTGCTACTTTTGCATGATGAAAGTGGAAGTGTCACCAAATAGTGTAAGTAGACTTTAGATCTTAGTTAAAGATGGGCATCTTAGGAGTTGCATCATTGACATAATAAGAGTATCGATAGTATCGAGTTCTCTCTTTTTGGTTATTTAGTGTAGTTACAAAATAATGCACTGTAGAGATAACAAATATGTCTATCCTTAGCAATTACTGACCAGAAGACCATGATTTGATCTTTTGGTTAAACATCCATGTGTATTTGCACTAGAAACACTTGTATTTGAACTATTTTCCTACTTGAATGGTTGGAATTTATCCACACTCTCTTTGTCTATGCCAATTTTATTTGGGAATCAATATTTCTTGCAATTGATATAGCTCTCCCGGGTTTCATTCAGATCCCCTTTTACATTTTTCCCCAATTTCTTACTTTAGCAAACATTTGTATCATTTTGTTTTTTTATCTGTGGGAGGGTTCAAATCACACAGCTCATTTCAACTACCAGTATAGTGCAACTCAAAATAATGCCTGATGACATTAACAGCTCACCAAATATCTATGCTCTGTGCATTCCTCATTGATAGAACCTTTGCAGAGCAAGAAGGGTACCACCTTCCAATGAAGCTTGTCTGTCATGTATTTCGTCAATTTAGCTAGTGTGTAAGGATTTTAGTGAAGAGTTCTTCACCACTGGTTTGATATTATTATGTTTTTTTTCGTCTTTCATGATGGGCATATGAGTAGAGTGTCCACTGAAAACCATAAGAAATCCTTGCATTATAGTTAAGATTGAATTTGCTAATTCATGTAATTTGCTGATTCATTGCCGTGCCTATTTTGAGACTTTGATGGTTCTAACAGACCTCAAGGATTATATGATTTCACTGTATAATGATCACAGGAAATAAAAATGCGTCAAATCCTTTACTCTGTTCTGAAAAAACCAGCGACTGTGGAGTACAATTGTGTTCTCTTTTAATCCCTTTGGGAACTTTTCGAAACCACAACTAAATTTGTGGCATTTTTCTAAATGAAATGCGGAGATATAAAGTGAATTACATTTTTCGAAACCAACTCTAAATTTGTGGCATTTTCAAAATGAAATGCATAGATATAAAGCGAATTACAGTTTGAGAAGTTCAAATGGCATGAACTTCTGTTTTCTCTTCAATCACAAACTGTTGGAACCATGGCTATTTTGATTCATTAGGTTGCCTATTTTGAGACATTGATGTCTATCAGGATGCCTACTTTGAGACTTTGATGGTTCTAACAGACCTCAAGGATTATATGATGTCACTGTATAACGATCATAGGAAATAAAAATGCGTCAAATCCTTTACTCTGTTCTGAAAAAACCAGCGACATACCAAAAGTAATCTGCTTATAAAAAAGAGAGCAACTGCTCAGTGAGGTACAAAGTGGAGATATTCAGTCCTATCCAGTGTCCTCCGTTTCTGTGGTCTTCGCCCTACAATTCAACACCGAAGCAAATATCAGCCATCGAATTCCATCACATGCAAATGTGGACTTTCATTTGTTGAATTCATTGAAATTTTTTTTTCTCTACTCCATGAATAATTACTTCCATCTAATTAAAATGTATGAGAACTAGGAGAATTTCCTTGGCTTTTGTTTGAAGCAAAGGCATTCGTTTTCCTAAGGTGGAAAGGGATTGGCAATTTTGTTCCAAAAAAGTGAGCATAAGGTTAGCCCAATCAATGGTCAACCATATTCTAGCAACACAGAGTGGTCCAATCTCTATGTGTGCATGCACTAGTGATAAATCTATATACGAAGACTAAAGATCTAAAAAATCAGTAAAACTAACCCTGCAAGTCAAGCCAATGAAGTGATATCTCAAGCTACAATTTAATTAAAATACGCGTATGTTATAACATGTCACCAGGTCAATGCACCATAGGTTTTCAATTAAAGTAAATATCGGCCTCTTAGATTTAAATTTCAAATCATAATTAACACTATGGCTGATAGCCCTACGAGTGAGGCCAAGCCTAAGCTCTTATATAAAACAAACATGGCCACAAGAACCTGCAGAGGCACACTCCAAAACACCTCTAGATACCAACTGAAATCCCCAATTCGCTCAACATCTACACTCATATAATTGATAATCTCACCACTTGTATGCCTTTGCCTTGCTTGACTAGAAAGAAGCAAACCTTTCCTGTATATCGCAGCCGTGAAAGCTACTTTGAAATGTATACCAATATTTTGCACTTTGAAATATAACTGGCGATGTGCCAAAGACTCTATGAGCTTTGCTACAAAAAAAGAAGCAGCTAAAGCATAGCCTTGATATCTAAACTATTGCCTCCCATATAAATATTGTACAAAGGCATCCATCAAATATGGACCAACATATGATGCACAAATATATATTGCTAAAAATAATGCACTTAGGACTACCTTCCAAACAGATAGAAGTGTGGCTTTTGCCAACGACCGAGTGTCAATAAGGCCTTCATCTTCTAATCGATCACTAAATGCACAACATACTACTTCTGCACTATCAGCATCTCCAACATGAGGCACATCCTCTATTTGTAAAGGCCTTTTAAACCCTACAACAAGCAAAGTATTTAACCAAGAAAATGACATAAGGATGAGAAAGTTTGTTGTTGCATAAGGAGTAACTGGTTTAATATTTGCACTTTTCTCTGAAGCACTTTCCAGCAGAGGCTCTTGCATACTTTGTGTAAATGAATCTGTACTGGTTCTAGCATAATAGCTGACATAACACAAGAAGGTGCAAATAGAGAGAGCCACTATATCAACCCAAATATAGGGATAAATAATTTTCTGATCCTTCAAGATTAATATGTCAAGAATCATGAAAAAGGTAAACAAAATGAATGATGAGAACCACCACATCTGTAATAAAAGTGAGAACTTCTCTCTCCTTCCTTTTCTGACAGAATGATAAGCATAATATGTCATTATATACCAAGCCAGTGCCTGAACAATATACTCTGCCTCAGCAGGAAAATTAGTAGACCTTTTCTTCAGCCACCAATACACAGTGCTCCATATGCCAATTACAGTATGGCAAACAGCTAGAGAGATGCAACAAGAAAGGATGAGCTTACACCTTAAACCGAATCGAAGTTTGTTAGTAAAAGCTGGATTGGAGGAACCATCAATAAGCAGTGGTGATGCCCTATTACTGTAACCTGCCCATCTTCTCCAGCAAAGGGCCGAAATGAAAGAAACAACGATGAGCAAGTGAAACACAAGTGCAAGTGCATGCCTAAAGAAAGGCCCAAGATTAATAGTTTCAAGTCCTTCCATCTGTATACTTTCCCCAATTTCCAGAGTAAAAAATCTTCTTCGAATGTTTTCTGCAATCAACCATGAGCTACTGCCCGTTCAAAATCAAACTATGCTCAAACTACATCTACACTGAGGACAATGCAAGAACAAAAAAAAAAAATTTGAAAACCAATCATAAGTTCAAAAATATGTTTCCCCGAACTTGCTTATTTATCTCTATCCATATTTCGAAATCAGAGAGTTTACTGAGTGCCCAAAGAACCAGTATTTTCTAGGATTTTTGAATAAATAAACCCCAATAAATTTTAAGATGAATGTTCATTCTATGGCCTCTATGTACGAAACTCTCGAGTGTGTGTTTTATGCAACTAATCAAAACAAATTCAACATATCTTGCACTAAACAAGAAAATTTACAAACCTAAAATAAACACAGATGGGATCAGTTATGAAATTACTGTAACGACTGATAATAATGGCGAAGACCCTCTTGGTAACCCATAATCTAACTGCACCTTCCACGACGACCTCGCTCTTGCTAGCAAAGAACATATCACCAAAACCTGTATCACCAAATTCTATCAAAAAAGACAAAAATGTAGAACCATTAGACTATGCCATTGTAATCAGGAAAACTTTGAATGTGCCTCACTCCTCACAATTTTTCTTTCTAGTAAACTATTAAAAATAAAAATATGCATATATCTATGTTAACTGAATGTAAGGTAACCAATACAAACCAGGAAAATCCCATTTATATTTTATTTCTGATTTTGTTTATAAATTAAAGCCTCTGTGCCTGTGGTAATTTATCATTTTATAGAGATCATCTGTTTACTAATTAGATGAGAGGCTCTATGATATTCATGACAAAGCTGCTCATCATTGTTTGAAAATCAAAATATGCTTTATATATAAATATAAATAACCGAAAACCACAAATACAAGTTGATGATATATCCATCATATTCTACTAAACCTGCACCAAATGCAGTGATTACCAATATAACCACATTTAAAGTTATGGTTGATGTGCTAACCATATTTCATCAGCCAGACATGGAAGTTTGAAGTCTGTGCACAATACTTCCAACCAGAAATATGAATTGTTCTCAGTGAGTTCAACGGATAAGTTGAATCCCTGAAGTCATGATATAATAGTACTTCTATAAGCTAGCCTCAATCCATGCATTTTATAAATGCATTGAGCCATGGGTACATACTATACTGGGGATATACCACTCTATGAAGAACCTCAATGTTCCTTGACCTCCTCAATCATCTTCAAAACCTGCCTCATTGGCCTTCTTTCTAGAGATGGAGCTATACAGGCAACTGCTAGATCTAGAAGTATTATCAACTTATCCTCAGGGTAGTCAGAGGAAGAGACAAAGCCATCAATAACACCTGATGCAAGCTCTTCTGCTCGAACATAATGAACCCATTTTTGTAGATCCATGGCTTCTCCATTGACGATGGACTACAATGGGATATTTCTTGTAAGAAGCTCAAGTAACAGTACTCCAAAACTGTAAGGAGCCCTCTCTGGAAGGAATCATCTTCCAACATTTACTCTGAGACTCTGCAAGAGGACTTGATTTTGTGGTCAGTGATAGCCCATTTTATTGATAAAACTTGGGAATTTTATGGATATTCCTCTTAAAACCCTGCTAATAGTGACGCTGGCATTCAGAATAGGTCATCTTTCTCAGATCCCTTAATTATTGTTTTCATGCAATTTGTTGTTTCCATTTTGTTATTGCTATCTTTCATTTCATGTTCAGTGTAATCCAGATAATTTTTGGTTTGGAGTTCGACTTCTTTTCCCTTCTATTCTTTAGGTCTTTTGTCATGGTTTGAATTTATCATACCGGGAGTATGGTACAGAGTGAACCATGATCCCATTGATTCATTCATGAAGTGTCGGGTCAAATATAGGAAATTGGTGGCCCCATGAAGTAGAATAACAGCAGCTCTTCGTATTTGTGAGGACAAACTGTCGACCAGGGGCTCTTCACCATGTCATCTTGGTCAAGCTATTTTGTTAGTATCTAGAGTATTGGAAACTGTCACAAGTAATGTCTACAATATTGGCAACTGATAGAAGATGGCATACTTGAACAACTTTACTAACCATACCAAAATAGTCATTATACTGTGAACAATGAGCCCAATATCAACATTTAAAATCCTTCACAACAACCTTACCAACATGACCAACATGTTAAAATGTACATTTATATAGAAAAGCTATAAAAATATGCATATATCTATGTTAACTGAATGTAAGGTAACCAATATAAAATAGGAAAATCCCATTTATATTTTATTTCTGATTTTGTTTATAAATTAAAGCCTCTGTGCCTGTGGTAAGTTATCATTTTATAGAGATTATCTATTTACTAATTAGATGAGATTCTCTATGATATTCATGACAAAGCTGCTCCTCATTGTTTGCAAATAAAACTTGCCAATGCCATCTATTTTGAGTTCCTCAGCGAATATCAACTCCTACAATTTCTCTACAATAAAATCATCCCAAGCAGGGCAGTCTAATGTAATAGCAAATAAAAATACATGTATTCCAAACTACATATAGAATTAAATGGATCAGAAGAGTAACATCAAAGTTTTCCTAATATATTAACCTTTCATAATAGAGGCTTCTGTGAATTGAATTATGATGAGCTTCTTCTTCCGGATCTATCATAGAAGTAGTTTTACAGCCAAAAACTATTATAATTTCAAGTGAATGAGAGTTGGTCTGCGTAAAAGCAAATTTAATAAATGTAAATACACTGGCGGAGGAAACACCTATACCTGTAGCAGCTCCCTGTGTAGATTGTGAGATTGTGGGCACCATGCTAAAAATTAAAGTAAGGTAAAAGATTAGCCATTCACCAAACTGTACCCCCAAAAGTAGCCTGTTAAAGGGAAAACAAGTGGGAAAGCGTCCACATTACCTTGAATGCAGAGCCATGAACCCATTACTCATGCAGCACCAGAACTGTCATGATTCCCAGCCTTTCGGAGAACTACAAAGTGGAACAACAAATTATAACAAGAGCTAGAACTTTGTCTTGAAATTAGAATTGTTTTAGTGTCATGACAAAGCTGCTCCTCATTGTTTGCAAATCAAACTATGCTTTATATATAAATTTAAATAACTGAAAACCACAAATACAAGTTGATGATATATCCATCATCTTCTACCAAACCTATACCAAATGAAATGATTACCAATATAACCACATTTAAAGTTGTGGTTGATGTGCTAACCATGTTTGATCAGCCAGACATGGAAGTTTGAAGTCTGTGCACAATACTTCCAGCTAGAAATATGAATTGTCCAAGGCCTTTTCCCAAAACTGCTTCCTTTTGGCTTTGACCTTGGCTTCATCACTGTCTTCGTAGCAGATATGTCCACCACCTGTAAAAACAACAAAACAGTAAGCCTTTGAAGCTTTCAATGTGGCCAAGTTAATATGTTCATGATATTAAAAGATGATAATGTCATTTTTATTCACTTACTTTATGCTAACACTTTCAATAACCACAGAGGTAATTAAGTAGAAAAATGATCTGCAACCCCTAAAGGATAGAATCATTATTGAAATTTTAGCCCTTTCAGCAGATATAATGATTTTTTTCTGGTTTCTATATGATGAATTTTTGCCAATGCCATCTATTTTGAGTTCCTCAGTGAATATCAAGTCCTACAATTTCTCTACAATAAAATCATCCCAAGCAGGGCAGTCTAATGTAGTAACAAATCAAAATACATGTATTCCAAACTACATAGTGAATTAAATGGATCAGAAGAGTAACATCAAAGTTTTCCTAATATATTAACCTTTCATAATAGAGGCTTCTGTGAATTGAATTATGATGAGCTTCTTCTTCCGGATCTATCATAGAAGTAGTTTTAGTGCCAAAAACTATTATAATTTCAAGTGAATGAGAGTGGGGCTGCGTAAAAGCAAATTTAATGTGAATGAGAGTTGGGCTGCGTAAAAGCAAATTTAATAAATGTAAATACATTGGCGGAGGAAACAACTATACCTGTAGCAACTCCCTATGTAGATTGTGAGATTGTGGGCACCATGCTAAAAATTAAAGTAAGGTAAAACATTATCCATTCACCAAACTGTACCCCCAAAAGTATCTTGTTAAAGGGAAAACGAAGTGGGAAATCATCCACATTGCCTTGAATGCAGAGCCGTGAAACCCATTACTCATGCAGCACCAGAACTGTCATGATTCCCAGCCTTTAGGAGAACTACAAAGTGGAACAACAAATTATAACAAGAGCTAGAACTTTGTCTTGAAATTAGAATTGTTTTAGTGTCATGACAAAGCTGCTCCTCATTGTTTGCAAATCAAACTATGCTTTATATATAAATTTAAATAACTGAAAACCACAAATACAAGTTGATGATATATCCATCATCTTCTACCAAACCTACACCAAATGCAGTGATTACCAATATAACCACATTTAAAGTTGTGGTTGATGTGCTAACCATGTTTGATCAGCCATACATGGAAGTTTGAAGTCTGTGCACAATACTTCTACCTAGAAATATGAACTGTCCAAGGCCTTTTCCCAAAACAACTTCCTTTTGGCTTTGACCTTGGCTTCATCACTGTCTTTGTAGCAGATATGTCCACCACCTGTAAAAACAACAAAACAATAAGCCTTTGAAGCTTTCAATGTGGCCAGGTTAATATGTTCATGATATTAAAAGATGATTACGTCATTTTTATTCACTTACTTTATGCTAACACTTTCAATAACCACAGAGGTAATTGAGTAACAAAATGATCTACAACCCCTAAAGGATAGAATCATTATTGAAAGTTTAGCCCTTTCAGCAGATATAATGAATTCTGTCTGGTTTCTATATGATGAATTTTTGCCAATGCCATCTATTTTGAGTTCCTCAGCGAATATCAACTCCTACAATTTCTCTACAATAAAATCATCCCAAGCAAGGTAGTCTAATGTAATAGCAAATCAAAATACATGTATTCCAAACTACATAGAGAATTAAATGGATCAGAAGAGTAACATCAAAGTTTTCCTACTATATTAACCTTTCATAATAGAGGCTTCTGTGAATTGAATTATGATGAGCTTCTTCTTCCGGATCTATCATAGAAGTAGTTTTAGTGCCAAAAACTATTATAATTTCAGGGTAAACGAAGTGGGAAAGCATCCACATTACCTTGAATGCAGAGCCGTGAAACCCGTTACTCATGCAGCACCAGAACTGTCATGATATTCATGACAAAGCTGCTCCTCATTGTTTGTAAATCAAACTTGCCAATGCCATCTATTTTGAGTTCCTCAGCAAATATCAACTCCTACAATTTCTCTACAATAAAATCATCCCAAGCAGGGCAGTCTAATGTAATAGCAAATCAAAATACATGTATTACAAACTACATAGAGAATTAAATGGATCAAAAGAGTAACATCAAATTTTTCCTAATATATTAACCTTTCATAATAGAGGCTTCTGTGAATTGAATTATGATGAGCTTCTTCTTCCGGATCTATCATAGAAGTAGTTTTAGTGCCAAAAACTATTATAATTTCAAGTGAATGAGAGTTGGGTTGCGTAAAATCAAATTTAATGTGAATGAGAGTTGGGCTGCGTAAAAGCAAATTTAATAAATGTAAATACACTGCTGGAGGAAACACCTATACCTGTAGCAGCTCCCTATGTAGATTGTGAGATTGTGGGCACCATGCTAAAAATTAAAGTAAGGTAAAACATTAGCCATTCACCAAACTGTACCCCCAAAAGTAGCTTGTTAAAGGGAAAACGAAGTGGGAAAGCATCCACATTACCTTGAATGCAGAGTCGTGAAACCCATTTCAAAAACTCTTACTACTTATGTGATGGATATGGAAGAAGAAGTTCATCAATATTAATGTCAATAAATGGAAAGTGAGATTACCATTTCAAGGGAAAAAATAATTTTTACCTTTTATATGAAACTAATCACATATTTGACGAAGAGAGTAATGGTCTCCCGTTCCAGTGTCATAATTATCCTCAAACACCAGATGCCAAAATCTCGCCTTCAACCAATATATGAAATACGCTGTCATGAATATGCACTATGACATATGCCCGACTATGGCCAGAGAGCTTGCAAAGAACAATACCTAGCCAATGAAGCACAAACATATTAAGGATTCTTGCAAAACCCCAAACCTGAAAGATTGTGGGCAATAGTATTGATTTTGAACTTGTACCTTGACAAGTATTCTCCAATCCAGGTGCCACTTTTGCATCTGTCCCAATCCCAAAGTAAAATCAGACTCTGCTGAAACACACGATTTACCAGACTCTGCAGTTGAAAGGCTTAAAAAAGGAAAGCCATGACCCTTATCTGTTGGTTTTGAAGTCAAATTTGCAGAATGCTTCTTCGGTGAGTTATTTTTCACTCCCAAGCTGGAGCTGTATTCCTAGCTCCAACTCCATCGATGATTCATCTCCAGTACTATCTTTATATGAAGTGACAATAGAAGTAGTTCCACAACTCACCCTACTCTCATATGAGGGCATCGCTTTCTTTTCGCACCGGCTGGTCACTGGGTCAAATTGCAACAAGAGTTGTGCCCTTCAGAGCCATGCCACCGGGAAGGTGTACCACAATTTCATGTTGAGGGCAGGGACCTGGGTCCGGTTTGAAGAAGCCGAAACTGCAAGGGGTTTATCGTGAAGCTCCTGTAATTGATCCTTGCCCATATAGAGAACCCCTTCGGCATCAGAATTAGTCAGCACGAGCGCCCATCCGCGACCAGTGTCAATTTCAGATGCATTTCTGCAAACCCTAAAAACAAACCTCTGTTATCAACACACAGACAACACAAAAACCCTGTAACACTTACGCCTCTCTGAAATCCGAGAATGTCCAGGTCGCCCAATGCCCTACCTTCCGCATTTTGTCTTTTCATAACTGCATTGTAAACTAACTTTTCCATCAAGGGTTGAAAATGTTTCAATCGTCTAACATATAATCTAAGGGTTTCACATTCTGACACGATACACACCAGGAAAGTTGTTTTCAAATAATAACGCCTTACGACGTAAAAATTAAATTAAAATTCTATACCTATCACAAATACAAAGAATTATTTAGAAGAAATATAAAAATTCTATTAGGGTGTTTTGTTTCCTTGTTTTATTGAGTTTACTAGGTAATGAATTACATCAACATAGTCATGATTAGAGAGTTAGTTAATGATGGTGCATTTTTTAAGAGGTGACTAATGAATATGACAAAGGCTATTGGTAGTAAAGCTTCCATATTTATTATTGGCATCATCTCATAGGTTTCCAATTCCATCTATGACAAAGGCTATTGGTTTCTCTACCAATGGTAAGGCTTCCATATTTATTATCGGCATCATCTCATGGGTTTCCAATTCCACCTTTGTTTTATGCAAATCTTGCTTTTATTAGCTTCCTTCCTGTATTAAATTTATCTCTTGCACACCTACATCCTAGCACTACAAACGTAAAAATATGGGTTAGCTTGATGTCTACTTACGTATATATCCATTGAGTTGAAAAGTGTTTTTCCTATTTACATCACAAGTCCATTAGTGCATACTCCGCACACTCCTCATCATTAAGTTTGACATGAAAGTGAATGATACAAAATATATTTTCATTTATATTACATATATAATTAATAATTTTAATTTAAAAATTCATTATAATATTTTTGAAAAAGAAAATCTAACCATAATTCATTATATATATTTATTAAATTTAAAAGAAAATAAATTGTTAAAAAAAAATTCTAATTGCGTTGCATATATATTTTGAGTGGACCCAATGGTTAAGAGCATGTGTTTCCTCCTAAAAGGTCATGGAACCAGAGGGGGTAAAGTATGTATGCATTGTATATTTAGCAATTAAATCACCAAGTTGTACCTTGTCCCACAAACAAAGAGGTCTCATACACCAATGTAATCAAATAGCTACACTGTCCCTTGTCCCACAAACAAGAGATTCTCATACACCAATTTGAAAATTAAATTATTATTATTATATAATATAATAAATATTTTGAAATTTAAATTTAATCTAAATTTTTAACTTTCAACATTTTTAACATTATAAAAATATCTACTTTTAACATAATTTTTAAAAAAATTACCCAACACCAACTTTCATTTTATAATGATTAAATAAATTAGATTTAATATTTCAAAATAATTATTAGCAATTTCGTAATCCCTTTAAATTCAAAAATCTCTGATTTATTAAAAAAAAAATATTAATAAATTCAACTATTAAGTTTTTTAAATAATTTTTATCAACACAAAAAATTACATAGTCAAATGTGATTTTTTTAATCAATTTACTTTTACATTTATATTAATTTTGGGTGACAACTAGATTGCTACTTCCAAATGTAATAATATGAAAAAAACCTAGGCCATGACATAGTGGTGCTGCATTCATAGCCTTTGGAAGCGTGAAATGTTACTGTGGGTATTCGTTTAACGCTTCCAGCCACATAATCGGTATGAGTGAGTGAGATAAGATGTAGACTAAGAGAATCTCCATGAGTACAAGGATTCCAGCAATGCACCCATGCCTACGTCAACTTTACTTTAGTGTAGGTTAGTAATAACCTAGTTCACACTCAATTTTAATGTAGGCTAATACTAACTTAGTTTACACTCAGGTTGTAATAGAATGGAATCATTGTTATTGTTTTTGTCGATGTATATGTACATAGTTAGTTTTAATTTTTTTATATTAAAAATATTTATATAATTAATCAATTTTGTTTTTTTAGTGTATATGTATATAATTAATTTTAATTCTTTTATATTAAAAATATTTATATAATCAATCAATTTTATTTTTAAAAGTGTTTAATATATCTCAATTTAAAATGATTTAAATTTCATATATATTTATATTTATTAATGTGATGTTATTTTTTTTCATTTATTGGTGACAACTAGATTGCTACTCTAAATGTAATAATGTGAAAAAAATATAGGCCATGACATAGTAGTGCTGCATTCATAGCCTTTGGAAGCGTGAAATGTTATTGTAGGTATTCGTGTAACGCTTTCTAAGATAAGAAGTAGACTAAGAGAATCTCCATGAATACAAGGATTCTAGCAATGCACCCATGTTTACGTCAACTTTAATGTTGGT
Source organism: Pinus albicaulis (assembly GCA_034641835.2). Classification (NCBI taxonomy): domain Eukaryota; kingdom Viridiplantae; phylum Streptophyta; class Pinopsida; order Pinales; family Pinaceae; genus Pinus; species Pinus albicaulis. The sequence goes on along the minus strand of CM076575.1, from coordinate 1,131,414,024 downwards.
TAGTACTAACTTAGTTCACACTCAACTTTAATGTAGGTTAATATTCATTTAGTTCACACACTCAGGTTGTAATAGAGTGAAGCATTGTTTTTGTTGGTTTATATGCATATAGTTTGTCTTAATTAGTTTTAGTTCAACTCTAGATATTGCATGCCATGTGCACTTGTCTTTAGCTAGTTAACTCGAGTGTTGTACATGCACATATTTAGTCTTAATTAGCTTTAGTTCAACTCTAGATATTGTATGTGATGTGCACTTGTCTTTAGCTAGTTAACTCGAGTGCTTACATGTTGTGTGCACTTGGCTTTAGTTAGTTAACTCGAGTGCTTGCATGTGGTGCATGTGCACATTAACAAAACATAAAGCACACTTAGCTTCAGTTAGCTTTAATTATCCAAAGTTATTGCATGTAGAACTAAGCTTAACTTAGTTGCTTTATGTATTGATTCTCAAACTAATATTGATGAATCAAATTCATTCTCAATTCCAATTTTTCTTTTTCAGTTCTCGCAAGTTTGTGCAATTATTCTTCAGCTAGATTTGTATTTGTGCTCTAATAATTTTACATGGAATCGAAGCTTGGACTGGCATGCAACCTGAAGTCAGTCATTTCTGCATTTTTGGATCTCGAGCATGGGCCTGCATTCCTATAGAGAAGAGAAAGGCTTTGGAGCCTCAAAGTAAAGCATGCATGTTTGTTGGATATTTTGATGAAGTCAAAGGGTACATATTGCTTTATATCAACACTGAAGAGCTCTTTATTGAAAGGAGTGTAAAGTCTGATGAAGATATTTTGCATGCACCGATAGATGAACTTGTTACCAAGTTTCCATCACCACTCATTGGTGCGCATGCAGATGAAAATTCAGATCAGAATTCTGATGAAGATGAGCCTTTTCATGTAACACCTGTTGGACCACCAATTGTTGAACATTGAGATCATACTTCCTCATGTAGTTCGGAAGATTCTCGAACACCTTCAACACAAAAATGGCGTAGCATGAGTGATCTCCTTGATGATCCTGCCTCTATACCTCAGTTTGAGGAAAATCCACAAGCACTCTAAGTTATGGAGCCATGCATGCCCATGCAAGCATATGATCCACAGACTTATGCAGAAACGATTGGGCATCTTGAATGAGAAACAACAATGGATGGGGAATATAGCTCTATCATTGAGAACCAGACTTGAGATTTGGTTTCGTTACCTTCAAATCGTAAACTTGTGAGGTGCAAGTGGGTTTAAAAAACAAAGAAAGCATCAAATGGCCAAGTTAGTCGATATAAAAAGGTTGGTAGCAAAAGGTTTTCAACAGGTACATGGTGTTGACTATGATGAGACTTTTGCTCCAGTGGCAAAAATAGATTCCATTCGGCTAGCTCTCTCCATTGCAGTAGCAAGAGGATGGAAAGTACATCATATGGATGTGAAGAATGCCTTTCATCATGGTGATCTTGAGGAGGAAATCTACATGGAACAGCCACAAGGATACATGCGCAATACATCTATGGTGTGCAAACTAAAGAAGTCTCTTTATGGCTTCAAGCAGACACCTAGAGCATGGTGTGCAAAGATGAATTCCTATTTGTTATCTCAAAATTTTGTACGCTGCAAATTTGATTCCAATGTTTATTTTTTAAAGAAAATTGACTCCCTGTTGACCACAGTACTCTACGTAGATGATCTTTTGATAACAGGTAGTTCAACTTGTGTCATTACTAAGATTAAAATTGCATTGCATAAGAGGTTTTCTATGACAAACATGGGCTTGCTAAATTTCTTCCTTGGACTAGAGATCAATCAAAGTGGTTCTGGGATTACCATTTCTCAACCAAAGTACGTTAGAGATGCTTTGGCACGATTTCACATGAGTGACTGCAAGCCAGCAACCATACCTTTCTTATCAGGGATAAAGCTTGAGAATGACAAAGACAGACCATTGGTTGATTTCACATTGTACCGTCAGCTTGCGAGAAGTCTTCTTTATATCACTCACTCTCGTCCTGATCTCTCATATGTCCTTGGAGTAGTTTCCAGATTCATGCAGGAGCCACATGAGTTACACTGGAAAGATACAAAGCACATCCTTCAATATGTCCAGGGGAGAATCACCTATGGGATTCATTATGCAGCAAATTGTTCTTTGGATCTCATTGGGTTCACAGATTCAGGTTGGGTTAGCGAGAACATTGATCGCAAGTCCACCTGCGGTTATGTACTTAGTTTGGGATCCGACCCAATTCGTTGGTCAAGCAAGAAGCAGGCTGCCATTGCTTTATCATCACCAGAGGCCGATTATAGAGGAGCAATCAATGCCACTATTCAGGCCATTTGGCTACAACATTTCCTATCTGAGCTTGGGATCAGTGTCCATCGTCCAATTGTCATATGGTGTGATAATCAAAGTACGCTAAAGTTTCGCAGAGATCCTGTGTAGCGACAACTGACCAAACACATCGAGATCCACATGCACTTCATTAGAGAACTCATTCATAATGGAATCATCAATCTTCAGTATTGTCCTAGTTCTGAGCAGACTACTGATATCTTCACCAAGACTTTCACTAAGCAGAAGTTTCGATTCCTGCGAGATCGTCTCGGGGTGAAGAACACGATTGCCTAACAATTGCCTTTTCTCTACTTTTGCATTATATTTTGAGGGGGGGGTTTTCTTCCCAGTGGGTTTTCCCTCTTTCCTCTTTTCATGCATTGTATATGGGTACCTAAAATGGCTGTGTTGCCGGGACTCATTCATTTTGCCTCACTCACCTAAGTTATGCTTAAGTGGGGGGGGAGAGGGGGGTTGGTGTACATGCACATAGTTAGCTTTAATTAGCTTTAGTTCAACTCCAGATATTGCATGCGATGTGCACTTGTCTTTAGTGCTCTACATGCACATAATTAGCCTTAGCTTTAGTTCAACTTTAGATATTGCATGAGATGTGCAGTTGTCTTTAACTAGTTAACTCAAATGCTTACATGTGGTGTGCACTTGGTTTTAGTTAATTAACTCTAGTGCTTCCATGTGCACATTAACAGAACATAGAGCACACTTGACTTCACTTAACTTAAATATCCATAGCTATTGCATGTAGAACTAAGCTTAACTTAATTCCTTTATGTATTGATTCTCAAACTAATATTAATGAATCAAATTCATTCTCAATTCCAAAACAATTATTCTTCACTAAATCAATTTTTGCGTTCCAATAATTTTACAATTTTGAAATATCACCCACACCCACTAAACCGACCGTGCAACTCAATTATTCAGGGATGACATTTAGCAGCTGGCTTGTTGTATTAAGTTTATTAAGTTTACATCGACTGGAAAAATGGTTGTGAAATGCCACCCACTAAAACAACCGTGCAACTCAATTATTCATGCATAACAAAAATACCGCCCACTAAGCCAGCCGTGCAACTCAATTATTCAGGCACGGGATTCAGCTGCTGATTTGTATAAAGCTTATAAGACTATACGTTCTATTACCTGTGTCTTTAAGGGGTCCCCAGTCTGTATTGAAATTGAAACATAAGTCATCAAGTGAGTGGGAATCTCACGTGATTATTCGTTGTCTATTGTTTTTAAATTATTTATTTAATGGTTTTTCTAGGTTCTCATTTAAAAGAAAAAAAAATAAAAAAATCCAAAATCTGATCATAAACTATTTATTTAATGATTTTTGTAGGTTCTCATTTAAAAGATAAAAAAATGAAAATGAAAATCTGATCATAACAAGCATTGGGTGCCAAACCTCTAACCTCTATTGAGTGTTTCCTGGCCCAAGGACAAGACCTCCGGGCATCCTTATCGCTCACAAATCATTACCTCGAATGTCATGTCCGCCTGTCCTTCCATTTTCTCCACTGTTCATGAAAATTAATGTTTCTTTCCAGCTGGCCATTCTATTATGTCCATTGTTGATGAGGACGACACATAATATTCAATCTTCAGGATTTGTTAATTATAAAATTTGATACCAACTTCCTTTTATCATAGGCTTTCCAGAGCTCTAGAAAATTGCAGATTAATTGCTGTACATCTGTCTATTCAGCCAAGTTGCCAATTATAAAATTTTGATCGATACCACTTTCCTTTTTACATTAGCTTTTCCATAGACCTCGAAAATTGCAGACTAATTGCTGTATATGTGTCCATTCAAACGAAGGAGTGGCTGCCGGACATTATGATTACGTGTAATTCCAATAATTTCAATGAGTCACTAAACTTTGTCATTGTCCTAGTTACCTATATTTACAGCAGAGCACGCAACATCCATGGTAAGTATCCTTCAGTACAATTTTTTACGTGTAATTCCAATAATTTCATTGAGTCACTAAACTTTGTCATTGTCCTAGTTACCTATATTTACAGCAGAGCACGCAACATCCATGGTAAGTATCCTTCAGTACAATTCTGGTGGCATGCGCACAATTGCTGATTCTCATTTATATAGGTAGTATGAAACCAACGTAAAAGATATGGTGTACACTGGAGCTGCCAGCCTGTCTTTAGCAGGACAGGTCCCCACCGGGAGAATTGCCCGGTTTTATACTAACTGTTGAGTGGACATAAGAGGTAGAGTTAGAATACAGTTCAAAGTTGAAGAGAATAATCTGTGTGGTATTTTCTCAATGAATTTGCATTTATAAGGAGCATAGAATATGCAGGACCACTCGTTTCGTGATTGCGACAGGACCTGCCAAATTCCTTGTCGGTAAACCATGGTTACGCTGTGGTGGTTTTGCAAGAACTCGTTAATCTCCAGCCCGCTCCGCTTAAACGGGTCTCTAGGGTCTCTAAAAGTCTGAATTTGAGAGGACACATTGATTGTGACTATATACTGTGCATTTCGTAAATAGTCTGAAATCGTAAAATAAAATTGGGGCAGACGCCTATATATTTCCACTTCTGCTGCTGGGTAGCAGCAGTGTAGTGCAGATAAGCTGTTGTTGATAATAATGGCTTGTTTAAGAATGCAGAACTGCTTCTTCTTCATTCTGGCTTTCTGCTTCTGGGTATCTAATTGTGCAGAGTTCAATGATATCTTCGAGCCCAGCTGGGCGATTGATCATGTTATGTACGAGGGAGAGCTATTGAAGCTGAAGCTCGACAATTTTTCTGGTATTTCTTTGCAGGCATTCCCTATTCTTTCAAATATTGCAGTGCTGCTTTAATGGAATAAGGTTGTCTTAGTTCAGTCCTGAAGTATTTTTGTGGTTAAATGTTCAGGGGCTGGGTTTGCTTCCAAGGCAACATATTTGTTTGGAAAAGCAGGGGCGCAGATTAAACTCGTTCCCGGTGACTCTGCGGGCACAGTGACTGCATTTTATGTAAGTTGCATTTCAGTGTTGGTCACCATTTTCTGTTTCAGTGACTCTGTGTTTGATATTTGTTTCATGTGCTTTGCTCAGATGTCTTCCGAGGGGACTTTGCATGATGAGTTCGACTTCGAATTCTTGGGGAATGCTTCGGGTGAGCCTTACATTGTGCAGACTAATATCTTCTCCAACGGCACTGGCAACAGGGAACAACGCATTTACCTCTGGTTCGACCCCACAGCAGATTTCCATTCCTATTCCTTTCTGTGGAACCACAAACAAGTTGTGTAAGTATATAACATTACTTTTATAACTTTATTTTGTGACAGAGGATTTTCCTCAATAAATGTCGATTAATGTTTGAAATGGTTTATTGCAGATTCTTTGTTGATAGTGTTCCGATTCGGGTATTCCCCAACAACGAGAAGCTGGGAGTCCCATATCCGAAGAAGCAGCCCATGAGGATAGCCTCCTCAATCTGGAATGCAGATGACTGGGCAACTCAAGGTGGGCGGGTGAAGATAAACTGGAGCCATTCTCCTTTTATCTCCACTTACAAAAGCTTCGACATTGATGCAAACGAATACGGATTAAATGAAGAATCAAGAGGGGTTATTGAGAATGGAAGTAAGTGGTGGGATATGCCCTCTCATTCTTCCCTTACTCCATTACAGAGGCGAATGCTCCGATGGGTGCATCGGAACTATATCATCTATGACTACTGCAAGGATTCCACCAGGTTTTCCACTTCGCCACCTGAGTGCGCAGGCCTCCGCTTCTAGTCCTTTATATTACCAAATTGCTTCTTAGTCCTTAATGTATAGCTGTGCTTGTTCTTGTTCAATTCTAGTCTTAAGGATGGCAACGAAACAGATAAATCTCGAGGATGATTCAGCAGAGACAAGTCATGATAAGTCGGGGTAATATTTCAATAATGCCTCTGCATAGCTTCTGTTAGCTTATTCTTGTTTTTTATAATATAAAGTTGAAATGTTTGTATACATTATGTATTATGTACATTCAGTAATAATACAATTTTTTGTTATTGTTATCTTATACTTTTCTGAGTGACTAAAGATTGTCATTGCAAATTATGTTATTTCCGGCGGCAATCATCTAAACCTTAAAATGTTTCAATAAGAAAAGTCTTTATATACTCATTTGGTGTTTCACTTACTAGAACTACTATAAATCAATTTAACCATTTTAAAATTAAATTATTATTATTAATAAAATTAATTGTTATTTTATTATTTTATTTTATTTATTAAATATTATACTATTAAAAAAAACAATAATACTACCAATTATACTTTTAATCTGAATATATAATTTAATCCAAAAAATTATAAAGAGCTCTAAACTAATCATTAACTTATTTTTTTTATTATAAATAGCTCTAAACTAATCATTAACCCTTTTTTTTGTTTTATTTACTTTTTAAAAATACATTCCAATCATATGAATTGTATTTTAATATATATTTGTTTTTTTGAAAATTCAACCACATCAATTCGAAACCCATGATGACCCAACAAAAGCTGAAAATGATGAAGCTTTAACGCTCGACATAGACATCTCCATAATAATGGAGACTTTTCGTGGTAGGTATACAAGACCCTAGAGTAAAGTGAGCACCCCAGTCCCGTCCCTACCATATTAAAATGGACACCCCACTACCTACGCTACTCTATAAAGGTCACTATCATGTATGCATTTTGAAATATAAAAATCACACGATGTTTTGATCACGAACCTCACGTGAGGAAATTATGTATGTGTGAAAAATCTTGTTGGAAATTCGAGATTCTCCTTCACATAATTAAAATTGGTAATGTTAAAAAAAATATGTTTACCATGGATAATAAACAAAGTTATATTTAACATGGATTTGTTTTATTATTTTTATATTTTAAGAAATTATATTTAACATGGATTTGTTTTATTATTTTTATATTTTAAGTTTTATGTTGGAATTTAATTACACTGTAGGTGTTTTAATGTTTTAACAAAGTTATATTTAACATGGATAATAAACACAATTATATTTAACATGGATTTGTTTTATTATTTTTATATTTTAAGAAATTATATTTAACATGGATTTGTTTTATTATTTTTATATTTTAAGTTTTATGTTGGAATTTAATTACACTGTAGGTGTTTTAATGTTTTAATGTGGGGTTTTTGGTAGTGATACTGTATAGATTCGTTGTCGTCTTACAATAATTGTCTAAAATCTATACAAGATTTGAAATCCATAAAAGAATATGTATGAGATATATACAAACAATCTGTATCTCAATCAAATTGATTCGGCTAATCTTTATACACATAACCAAATATAAATCTTGGGGATGTTTTCCTGCACAACAATTTACTTTATTATATATGCACAACAATTTAGCATTAACACATCAATTCTTTATTATTTTATTATTGAAGAAAAAAGACATGAAAGCGCTCAAGGACCAATAACTTCCTACCACATGAACTCATCTTGCAGAAAATAGATACAATAACCACCAAAGGGAAAGAAATGACATGCAATACATGTCTCATTCTTCCTACTGCATGAACTAAACAAAGGGAAAGGAGTAAAAATAGTTTAACATGAAATTGTTCTGTTGATCAAATATAATAAACAACTAGTCATAGATCTTTCTATGCTTCTCCTCTTGCTACATATGTTGGTTCTTCGACTTGATGTGGATATAAAGGTATTAGTGTCTACAATTGCTGCCTAGTTTTTGAAGCCCCTAGCATCGACTCTACTAGGTATGAGTTTCAACTGGGGTTAGCTCTTAAATATAGTCACTGTTGGAATCACGATTGTCGTTAGACCAAAACCCACAGGTGTTAGTCTCTGCTACAATAGCTAGAGTTAGGATCCACGAGAGACGGTTAGTCCATGTCGTGAAAAAAATAGGGAGCGTTGAACCCAATGTCCAACAATCTCCCCCCTAATGCGAGCCGGGTGAGTTTCGAACTCGAGACTTGTCGTTCTGATACCAATTGTTGGAATCACGATTGTTGTTAGACCAAAACCCGCATGTGGTAGTCTCCGCTACAATCGACAGAGTTAGGATCCATAAGAGACGATTAGTCCATTTCGCGAAACACACGGGGAGTGTTGAACCCAATGTCCAACAGTGACTTGCCTTCAACCCATTCACTGGTAAGCGCACTATCTTACTTTTTTATCATTGAAATTTGCTTCACTACCAATAATCATTGATAATATAATTTTGTTAAGGTGGAAATTTACGATTTTTGTCTGGAAGGTGACATTTCCAGCACTTCCATTGTACTGGAAAGGTAAGTTAGGGTTACCCATTTTCCCAAGTTTAATATTAGAATTTCAAGATGTAGTATATTACTAGAGAATGTGGGCAGAGTAAGATATATAAGCGAAGGTAAGGCATCATAGGCAGGATGTAAGTATATTGCTAGAGAATGTGGGAAAGTAAGACATATAAGAGAAGGTAAGGCACCATAGGAAAATCTAGATGGAATGGGAGCATAGCAAGATCCAGGCAATCTTTAAAGATGAACATCTAAATTAGTACAAGAAAAAATGTCCATGCTCATTTTCATGGAACAAGTCACAATTAAGAGATGTAAGAGTTTACATACCAATTATGAGAAATTTCACTACTAGGTATTTGCTAGCGAAGCGATGAGTTTTTTTGTTGTTTTCCTGGGGCTCTACTCTTTTTCTTTGGCATTGTTTTTGCAGATCTTGAGATTGGTAGTTTGATACATCTGGTGCAACTTAGATGCTTCCTTTAGGTCTCGGTCTTATTATAAGATGCATCTGTTCTTGTCTCTACTCGAGGTACCTTTACTTTTGTTGCTACCTTACCTGTCAGTAGTTCCTTTGTCCTTGTCTTTGTGATTGGTCCCTATTATAGAGAAATTTGAACACAAATGTCATAAGCATGATAACAAAGGTAAACATATCTACAAGATGAGGACTCTATACCATTATTAGGCTATGACTCCATTACAAAATGTTCCAACCACCTCTATCTATGCTACTACTTGCTCCTATGTCTTAGCTTCTTCCACGACTACCGGTTGTAGAGGATCTGCAACAAGAGATGTAGATGCTAAAACAACAGGGTTGAGAGTAGTGTTGTAGGTAGAACCTAATTATTGGGTTTTTCCCTGATAGGAATCCAAATTGTATGTTGCATGTGGTCTCCTCTATCGTTAGGAGGTTAAGCCCATGATATGGGCATAATATTACAACAAGCATCTGCTTCCAAGGTTCTGTGGGCTCTTTTCTACCCAACCTTGGTGTACCAGGGAATGAGATTGTTTAGGTGTGTTTCGATTCATTGCATTTTGCAACTGTGCTTAGGTTTTTTAGGTTTGTTTAGATTTATTACATTTTGTAGTTGTTCTCAACCATGGAAGTGCAATCTCCAAAATCTTGTAAAATCTTGTGTCACTATTTTCCTAACTTCACGGCTTGAGGCATGTCGAACAGGAGGTTGAGCACAATAGAAAATCATGAAACTACATGCTAATCATGTCGAATAGGTGGCCGAGCACAACAAAAAATCATGAAACCGGATGCCAACCACGTGGCATTTGACAACACAAAAGCAGACAATAAAACACGGAATTAAAAGAAAATCAACCTTTGATCAAGGTAGAAAACATTTTTTTTAATTATATGGTAATTTAAAAATTTAATAGTAAATTTATTTTAAAGTTTTTAAAAATGATTTAATAGTTTAAAGAAAAAATATACTTAGGTATTAGGAAATGAAATTCAGTGCGTAGAATTCTTGGGATATATACATAAACAAAGTTTAGGATGGATTTAATGAATGAATATGGTGAGAACACACTATTCAATACCTTCCTATTCCAACGTTCCTTATCCTAGTAAAAGGTAAATCCAGAATAATGGTGATATACTGATTAAGAGACTTCAATGCAACTATTATACATTTATAGAATAAAAGAGACAGAAGATTCAATTCAACTAACCTAGAGTTTGAGGACGTTGTTTTTGGCATCCACGAGGGGTCACTTAGCTTGGACTCACTGAAATACGGAGAGGAATCACAATGTAGAAGGGACTCGAAGATTTCTTGCAAATTCGTAGTGGTTTTTTGGTAATTTTTTTTATTGAATCATAATCCCCAAGAATTTTGAATCTAATCATAGATTGGTATTAGGAAATTTAGGTACATATAACTTCCAATTTTTTTCCTTTCATATTTGAAAACATGTTGATATCTCATCCTAAATTCAAAGACAAAGTAGAGGAATGGTGGAATAAACATATTCATGTTGGATAAAAGAATGTTTATAATGGGCCAAAGACTAAATTTTGAAGGCCAAAATGTGCCACTGAAATAGAGAACTTCTTGTGGCATTTTTAGGAGTGAAGAAGTCGTACCAAAAAAATATTGACAAAATAAAAACAAACATTTGGGATAAGGATTGTTAATGGAACTTCTCAAAGGTTCATCTCTGAGGACCTTGATAGAGTTCACAGAGAGTAGGAGATATTCTCAAAGTATAGATATTACTGTAAATTCTTAACGCAAGTGTACAAAAAGAGGTCACTTTAGTGTGTGTGACAAACAACCCTAACAACGGAAATTGCTACTTAAATTTTTTAGATCTGTAATCGATAGTTAAAACGAATGCTGCAAAAAATGATATCTATGCAGTAAAAACAGTTAAACAGTAAAAAGAAATAAGAATTGAATCATGCATCCAATGGACAAGACAAGCCTTTAAATAATTTTGAATATATTATAACACCTGGTAAAGGGAACTAATACAAGTTACTAGTCCCCCTCAATGGGATGGGTTCTTGGTTGTCCTCAACACTTCAATTCCGGAAGTTTCTCTCTCTCAATGGTGCAAAAAACCAACAATGTGTTGAACTCTATGGGAGCTCAAGAAGCAAAAGAAAATAGTAGCTGTAATGAGAATGATCAAAGCATGACAATGAAAGTGATCAAAGTGAAGAATGAATGGAAAACCCTCATATTTATAACAAAATATTGGGTTATCCTTGATAATGACGAATAATAAAATATTATTAACCAAGATCTAGATCTAACCGCTTGGAATATTTTATTATAATTTGTTGGAGGAAAAATGTATTTAAATTGGTTAAATACCTTTATTTAGAAATAATAAACAAATAAATGAATTATTTATCATTTCAAGAATGTGGTTAAGGAATAATTAACAAATAATGATTTGTTTAATTATTTCTAAATGATTTAGTCAAATTTAACAATGAATAATAACTAAATAATGATTTAATTAATGAATACTAGATAAAAATAAGAAAAATAATGATTTATCTAATTATTTCTCATAATTGGGTTAAATATGACCATGAATATTATTTAAACAATGGTTTAATTAATTATTCCTAGAGGAAAATCAAATAAATAATTATTTATATAATTATTCCTCATGGGGTTTCAACACAGTTACTGATCAAATATGTAACGGAACTCGTACCTAATTTGCTGAGGTAGCAAAAAAACCACCCGATTTTGAAAAGGGTGATGCAGAATCACCATTTTTTTTGGAGCATGTTTTGGCACTTTATTTTTATTTTCCGAATGTGATGATTTTCGTGTTGATTTTGAATAGTGGTGGTGTATCATCACCCACTTTTTTTTAGAGTGTTGATTTTGACACTACATTTTCTAATGTCTTCTTCTTCCTTGGGATGTTTATTTTTAAGTGCATTTATGTACTTGTGTTTTAAAAAGTTTTTTTTTTTTTTTAAATAAAAATTTGTAATGAAATCTTCATTTTTCACATAGATAAAAAAATTTAAAAAATAGTCAATATTATAAAGTTTATATTTTCTATATGTTTATGTATTTAGTTAATTAATATTTCAATGCACATCAAATAATTGTCGCTAAAAAACCAATATTGTGAACCATGTGACAAAAAAATACACATTGTCAATATAAATAGAATGCAAAAAATACACTTTTAGAAACTTTTTGTTAAAAACACATGTTAAATAAATTAATTTTTTGGCAAAATCTTAACAAAAAAATTTGAATAAATAACATTTTTTATGAATTTTATGTCAAAAAATAATAGTAATCACTGTTTTTTTTTGCAAAAAATAAAGATTATTCTCATAAAATATCAAAGTCTAAACATTTCAAGTGAAATTGATTAATAGCTCTCAAAACTGAGCTTTATTTGCAAGCATAACTTAAAAATCATCAACAATATCAACTAATCCATGTTCAACATCTTCTAGAACATCATTAATGTCTTCTTCCGCAACATTTTCTGCTTCATTTTGGTCATTTTCATCTTCTAATGGATCTTTCATGTCTGTAAATCTTCCAAAGTGTCATTTTCTAATCATTTCATATAATGGTGGTTGAGGTTCCTTTGTTTTTTTTTCCACACATGATTCATTAAAATCCCCTTTCCTCAAACCAAATTTTTGCTTCGCATCTGGAAGAAATTGAAGAGCGTTAATTATTTGTTGAATAAATTTTCATTGCACTTGGCCTTTCTCAATGGAAATGCAATTTATTCCTTTTTGTCGGCAACATGCTAGTGTTGTACTTAATTATCAAGCACAAAAGAAATAAATAAGAAAATTAGTATAAACACATAAAAAAATAAAAAATAAAATATTTAAATTCAAATTTGTATAATAAAACTTACCTGAACTTGAGAATAAATCCAAAACCCAATCTCTTTCATTTGAACATAGATCTATAAGATATTTAATCAATGCTTGTGGTTTATGATAAATGTTAACTATATCTCCTTTCGCATCTTTATCCTCATATGTTAGTTTTCTTACAACTACATCATGAACCAATACTTGACTAGGAATCTTCTCATCTACTCGATTCATAAGAAAACGCTTATAACTATCCTCTTTTCTCCAACATTCAATATGGATGAACTCACAATCATTTATAATAGGGTGATCTTCGGAAGAAACAAGATTTGACTTCTGTCTGTAACATAACATAGTAAAAGTTCAATTAAATTGTACATAAACAAAAAATTTAACATTAATCGAACATAAAATTTCAAAGTCTTACCATGTAAGTTGCATCATTAAGTTTGTTTTTTCCTTGAAGCTTGTTAATAACATTGCAAATTGTGTGTCTGAATGAAATGTCACAAATCTTTAAAGTGATGATGTTGTGACTTCTTGAAAATCCGTAATCACTTTACTAAAAGCTTGATAAGTATATGGTTCACTATCATATTCAATGTCCGGGAAATTGAAACCACGAGGAATATCTGCAATAACTAGGGCATATTCCCTTTTAGGTATTAGTTTTGCAATGTCTTCACAGTCACCTTGTATTATTTCATATTGAATACTGTTGAGCCCATTCCAAATGTAATGATTAAAAGTAGGATCAATTTCAACATTCATAAGATGCTTCTTTCTCATATTTTCCAACTTAATTTTTTCAATAAAACTTTTGAAAGTATATGGTACTCCATTTCCATCCTTCTTCGACATCTTTAATGACATAAAAAATATATATGTATAAGTAATAAAATAAAAATAGTTTACATATGAATAAAATGAATGTATAAATCAACATACCTTATTGAATCCAATATAAAAATCTTTAAGTGTTGCTTTAGAACTTGATTTTGGGTAGTGGCGCACAACATCATCCCAACTGTCTTCATTCAACATTTTAACCATTTGTTCTTGTATTTTCATATAAATCTTTTAACTGAATAAATAAAGTTAAAACTGTTAATATAGTGACATGTATAACAAATTATACCAACAACATTATGTTTTATTTAAAAGAAAATTACAATGAAAGGAAAATAAGAAATAATTCAAAAAACTTACTTTTGAAATTTTGCACACATTTCATCCATTGATAATTCACCTGACTTCACACGGGATAGTGTTGATTTGACTAGTTTCTCATCATTCACTCCTTGCATTGTTCTCTACGGTGTGATAATCATATCCTCTGGAAGTTGCTTCATTTCAGGACCTGTCTTACTGTTGGTACATATTATGGGTTTACTCTTTTTAACCTTCTGATTTTTTATGGAAATATTTTCCCACCACTAAAAAATCTCATCAATCAAATCCCATATCTCCCCAGTTCTAAATGCCAATTGAAAAATGTTATCCATACTTCTGAATATATTTGAATGCATTTTTCCATCTTTTTCTTTGATTTTTTTCATCAATTTTATAACTTGTTTCCATTAAACATTCCTTCTGAAATGTTAGACTATCTTGTTCCTTATCCCCACCACATTTTTCTATGAATTCATTATGAATAAATTTGACCCTTTGGATGAAATTAATTTTCATTCTGTACTCATTATCTGCATTATGATCCCATGCCAATAAATTTGATTCTGTTTCTGTTAAGCCAAAGTAAATGATGCATTTCACATTTAAAAAAAGATAGTTATTGGGATATTCTTGAATCAATTATATTTTAGCCTCTACTGAATGGTTCCTTCCAATTACATAATATTTATAATCAAAACATTTTGTCTTTTCAAATGCCTGTTTGTTGGGAACTTGACGTGGATCAACAAGAACCACATAATCTACCACATGCGCATATGGATTGAACTTGAACAATGGTTTTAGATTATGTACATGTAGGTGATGGGCCTTTCTAATCTGATATGGAGATTGTTCTTCATCTGGCATATAAAATTGGCCGACATTAAGCTCAAATGTTTGGCCACCATCAATTAGTTTATTCTTCCTCAACTCATATCGAATGACATTTTGTTTTTTTTTAATAATTCCATCCTTTAACTCAGCACCTGGTGTTATGATTTCTTTGCTTCCTTTATAGCTTTCAGTTTTTTCTTCATTGATGTTCATGACTTTACAGGTTGGCCAAGTTTTGATTTCTTCTTCTTATTGGTTAACATATCAATTTTTTTATAAACAAGCTCTTCATCATCTAGTAAAAGAGAGACATCTTTGGCCATTTTTCTTTTTTTTGTCTGATTTTTTTCTCCTTTTGCACAACAATTCTAATCTCCTCCTCACTAATTCTATCCTAATTTTTAGTTTCACGTTCCACATCTTCAAAAACAACATGTTTAGGTTTACTAGCTTGACCCACCTTAGTGATTCTTGGTTTATCCCCTCTTTGTACTATTGCAATGTCATGAGCTATTGATCTTTGCTTCATTCTTATTTCCTCTTCTTTGTGTGTGTGGAAAGTTTTGATTATAGCCATAAAATTTAGCTCCATATAATAAATACCTTCAAACATTTTTAGAATCTATCCTTCTGTGATCCATCATATAAAATTGTAAAATATCTTTCGGTAATAATCACATGCAATGGAACATTGTCGACATGTTTCGAACCAACTAGTGTGGTTCGTCATCAGGACTGGGTGAAAGATGAGATCATGACATTAAGTTAAAATAAATGTAGAGATGGCTAAACTAGCTGTTAGGAAAACGACTAGTTTGACTTTTAAAATTTATTTATTTATCTATTTTTAAATATATATTATATTTTTTAATTAATTAATAACAACTAATTTCATTTTATTATTAAAATATTTGATTAATTTATTCAATTAATTAATAGATTAATTAACCTATATATATATATATATATATATATATATATATATATATATATATATATATATATATATATTTCTTATTTTATTTAGTTGATTTTATTATTTAATCATTAATTTTATTAATGCGCGAGGACCAACTAAAAAAATATAACTAATAATAATAATAATAATAATAATAATATATAAATATATAAATACAAAATATATAAAAATAATAATAAAAATAAAATAAAATAAATAAAAATAAAAATAAATAGAAAAATAAAGGAACAATAAGCAGGGCAGAAATAAAAGGCAATCATGAAAATAAGGCACGTATCCAACACCTGCTGATGTTCCAACCATCATCTCTATTGATATTAACAGGTCTTTTTTCAATTTTTAAGGCCTCTCTTAACTTCCGATGATGGAAATGGTCGATTCTAGCAATGACCTTAGCCTCTTCGATACAGATATGATGGTTAGTCTTTTCTGCATACTCAGCTAGTGTCTTTTGTAAAAATGGTTATAGTAGGTCGCAAGGCCTTAATGCTTTCCTTAAAGCAGAAAAAGGTCCTCTAATTAAAAATAATAAAGACCCTAGTCAATGGTCCCACAATGTGCGTCTTCCGTTCATTCAGGGAACCACTGATAAAATTGCTAGGGTCCTTAGAAAGCATAAGGTGTCTTCATCGTTCAAGCCCTTAACACGATTCACAGCTCTCTCAAATCGGTTAAAGATCCAATTGACCCTAGGGATGGGAAAGGTGTCTACATCATTCCTTGTTCTTGTGGGACTCCTTACATTGGTGAATCTGACCGGTCTATAAATCAAAGGATCTGTGAGCATGCTACTTACATGAAACATGAAAGATCCCGCTCGTCTACCCTAACTGAGCATGCAGAAAAGACTAACCATCATATCTGCATCGAAGAGGCCAAGGTCATTGCTAGGATCGACCATTTCCATCATCAGAAGTTAAGCATTAGGGGAATTTTGAAGTCTAAAATGGGCCTCCTAAGAAAAATGTACAACAAAAATAAAATTTATAACAACCAATAGGATTCAAGATGATGATGTCAACCATGGGGGATGATTTACCATTTTTAAATAAAAGGGTAAAAATATTTAAAAATAATAAAATAATAAAACTACTTTTTCAACTCGTATTTTCAACTTATCTCCCAAAATTTTTACTCAAATTTCGAGTGGTAGTACTCATTGGATGCAAAATTTAATTTCTCATCCAAGGAGTACCCATGTTGCATACTTTCAATGAACTCCACTACACGAAAAACGAGAAATACATAAAAAACGTGATTGTAATCACGTTTTTTTTATGTATTTCTCATTTTTCGTGTAGTAGGACCCATTGAAAGTATGCAACATGGGTACTCCTTGGATGAGGAATTAAATTCGCATCCAACGAGTACTCCAGCTCGAAATTTGAGTAAAAAATTTGGAAGATAAGTTGAAAATATGAATTGAAAAAGTAGTTTTTTCATTTTTCCCTCTAAAATTTGATGATGTCATCAAATCTTATTTGATTTTTTCTACTATTATTTTATAATTTCCTTACCAGGCCCATTTTAGACCTCAAAATTCCCCTAATGAGAGGCCTTAGAAATTGAAAAAAGACCCGTTAATCTCAATAGAGATGATCGCTCGAACATCAACTTATGTTGGATACCTGCCTTATTTTCATGATTGCCTTTTATTTCTGCCGTGCTTATTGTTCCTTTATTTTTCTATTCTTTTTTATTTATTTATTTTATTTTATTTTTATTATTATTTTATATATTTTTTGTTTTTATATTTTTATATTTATATTATTATTATTTATTTATTTATTTTTTTGGTCATTATTTATAGTTTTTTTAGTTGGACCTCGCGCATTAATAAAATTAATAATTAAATAATAAAATGAACTAAATAAAATAAGAAATATAATAATAATAATAATAATAATAATAATAATAATAAATTAATAAGTTAATTAATCTATTAATTAATTGAATAAATTAATCAAATATTTTAATAATAAAATGAAACTAGCCATTATTAATTAATCAAAAAATATAATATATATTTAAAAATAGATAAATAAATAAATAAATAAATTTTAAAAGTCAAACTAGCTGTTTTCGTAACGACTAGTTTAGCCATCTCTACATCTATGTAAACTTAATGTCCTGATCTGATCTCTCACCTAGTCCTGATGATGAACCACACTGATTGGTTCGAAACGCGTCGACAATGTTCCATTGCATGTGATTATTATTGAAAGATATTTTACAACCTTCAAACATGTTTGAAAGAGGCACACCAAAATCCTATGAAACAAAATAAAACATGTCAATGATCAATAATTTATAAAAAAATGAATGATCCTTACAATAATGCATAACAGAAATATAAATAAGCATGCTTACAATGTTATTTGCAATGTTGCTTCCGATTTCTGTAGACAACTTTGTAGATGTTTCATTTGTGTCATACTTGACCTTTGATAGACGATATCTAACCTTGCCACATTTATTAGCCATCCTTACAAGAACATAAATAGTGTTTGTATTCGGCACCAAATATATGTCTCGTACTCTGCCCATCACTTGATATGATTCATATAAGTCAATCATATCACAAATTAGATAGATATGTATATCATCCTCTATTTCATTGTCTTCAAGATACCATGAAAAAGCAATTTTATTTATTTCCTCTATGTTCTTCCATTTTGAAATAAGCTTTAATGAACCTGGTGGACCACTTGCTTGACTTTTATTAGGTCTTTCAAGTTTTGATTCTTCAAAAATATGCATAGTGTGTGCAACAATGTCCTTATTGCGTCCAACAATATCCATAGTGCGTCCAACTGCAACTTTAGATTTGGGAGTTGCTTCCCTAGGTGCAGAAACATTCACATAAATATTTTTTTATGTCATTTTCCTGATATATATATATATATATATATATATATATATATATATATATAAGTTAATGAGAAAAAACATAACTTAATTAATCATAAAAGCTTGCCAATATAAATTTAAAATTTATCGAAAAATAATGTCTATAAAATAAATTAAAAAACATAGTTTATTTGTAAAACTATATAAATTGAAAATAAACAAATAAATTAACTAAATAAAATTTTCATTTCATTTTTGTTTTAAATCTTTTATATATATATATATATATATATATATATATATATATTATAAAAAAAATAAAATTTTTAAATTTTTATTTTTTTAATGTAAAGTTGTTTTGTAAAACAAGTTAAAAAAAAATAAAAATAAAAATTAATTTGAACTTAAATTTATTTTTTATATTTCAAAAAAAACAAAAAATTAAAGTTTAACCAATTTTAAAATAAAGCTTTTTTTCAAAGTTAAAAAGAAAAAACAAAATTTAATGTTAATTTTATTTTAAATATTAATTATTATTATTATTATTTTTAAAATATAATGCCTATAAAATAAATTAAAAATAATGTCTATAATGTTTATAATTGTTTTGTTTTGTTTTTTGTTTTTTTAAATGTCTATAAACTAAATTAAAAAACATAATTTATTTGTAAAACTATATAAATTGAAAATAAACAAATAAAATTAACTAAATATTATTATTATTATTATTTTTTAAATCTTATATATATTATAAAAAAATAAAATTTGTTTTAATTTAAAAAAAAAATGTAAAGTTGTTTTTGTAAAACAAGCTAAAATAAATAAAAAATAAAAAATAATTTGAAATGTAAGTTTATTTTTTATATTTCCAAAAAAAATAAATTAAAGTTTAACCAATTTTAAAATTAAGTTTTATTTTTTAAGTTAAAAAGAAAAAACAAAATTTAATGTTAATTTTATTTTTAATATTAATTGTTTTGTTTTTTTAAATATAAAATTAATATATCAAATTTTAAATTTTAAAATATAATTAATATAATTAAAACTTATATTTTAAAATTTAAATTTTTTTATTATATTTTAAAATTTTATTCTTAAATATTTAAAATAAAATATTTTTTAAATTTTAAAAGTTTTAAATATAAAATAATTTTAAAATTATAAAATTATATTATATTTTATAATTATAAATACAAAATATATTTTAAAATTTTAATTTATATTAAAATGATATATTATAATAATTATGAAATTATATTATATTTTAATTATAAATATAAAATATATTTTAAAATTATATATTATAATTTTTTTTAATTATATATTTTTTTAAATTTTAAAAAATTAGATATTATAATTTATATTAAAAAAAATATCAATTTTCTGCCTGTCGAGGGCTAGAGGCTAGCCTGGCCGCGCCGTGGAGGGCTGCCCAGCTAGCCTCCAGCCGCTGACTGGGTGGAGGCGGGCTGGACAACCCTCTACTGCACCACCCGGTCAGCCTCCGGCCCTTGCCTGGGCAGAGGTCGATTCTCAGGAGAGTTGCCCAGCTGGCCTTTAGCCCCGAGCTGGGCGTAGGTCGATTCTGGGAATCGACCTTCGCCTAGCCGGGGGCCGGAGCTTGGCTGGGCAACCCTCCACGGCGCTGCCCAACCAGCCTCCGGCCCCCGGTTGGGCAACCCTACACAGCGGTGCTCGACAGGCCTCCCACCCCCAGCTAGGCGGAGAATCGACCTCTGCTCAGCCGGGGGTTGGAGGCTGGCCGAGCGGCGCCATGCAGGGCTGCCCAGCGGACCTCTGCCCCCAGCAAGGGGCCAAATTGATTAATTAATTAATTTATTTTTAAAAATAAAACAATAAAAATTAAAAAACAATAAAAAAATAAGATAAATTAAAACAATTTAAAATTAAAACAATAAATTATAATAAATAATTTAATAATATATAAAATAATAAAATAAGATTTAAATATATTATAATAACATATAAAATAATAATTTTTTTTTAAATGTTTTTTTTTTAAATAATTTTTTTTTTTAAATAATTAAATTAAAAAATAAATTTAAAATGTTTTTAATTAAATTTAAATTTTTTAAAAAACAATAACAAAAAGAAAATTAAAATATATATATTTTAAATATAAAAAAACAAATTAAAATTAAAAGTAAAATTTAAAATTCAAATTCAAAATTCAAAATTAAAATTAAAAAAAAAAAAACAATTTAAAGAATAAAAGAACCATTTTTTTTATTTTTTATTTTTATTAAAATAAAAAAAAATAAAATACTAAAATTAGTTAACAATTGGTTTTTTAATTTACAAATAGTAAAAAAAAACAAGTTTAATATAAACTAAAAAAAAATCTGTATTTTCCTTTAAATAAAAAAATTTAAAATATCTAATGATATTATTAAAAATAAAATTTCATGTTTATATATATATATATATATATATATATATATATATATATATATATTCCTTTTTTTTTTTGCTAAAAATATATAAAAAAATTAGAGTTTTTGAACCTAAAAACCATAAAAAAATAGTTTTGGAACATAAAAACCATAAAAAAAACAGATTTTCCCCAAACTCGCTTTTAAATGGACAAAATAGAAGGAAAACTAACCCTTAAAATGCGAAAAACTCCTGTTACCAATGCCAACGTAACACCTCCAATGTGAACGCAACGCCTCCAAAAAATTACCAATGCTAACTCAACACCTCCAATGCGAACGCAACACCTCCACAAAATTACCAATGCCAATGCAACAGCTCCACAAAATTGCCCCAACAAAACAGAGAAGGATTGATATGATGTGAGGAATAGAAACAATGATTGTTATTATAGAGCGAAGATTGTGTGATTGGTTTACCGTTTCGTGAATGTGGGATTAAAATTTAAAATTTAAAATATTTACATGTAGTTAATAATTTTAAATCATTCAAATAAGAATTTTTTTTAGTTTGGAAGACATGCATGAAAGGAATATTTTATGGATATTTTGAATTGAAAGTACGATGAAATATTACAAAACCAACAATTTATTAAAATGTTTTGAAATACATTTTAGACGAATATTATGTGGGATTAAAATTTAAAATTTAAAATATTTACATTTTTTGTTTGTTTGTTTGGTTATGTGGTCCTAACATGGCATCATGCCAAACCTTTGGTCTAAGAAATCGTGACCGAGGGGCATCTAAGCCGTCAAAATCACCCGAAGATCACACCTGGCCTTGGCCACACCAACCCTTAGCATGGATGGATTTTTTGTGCCTTTGGGGGGATTCAAACTAGTGACCTTTCAACACGAGTGTTTTAACAACCCAGTCTTCACCGTTGAATCGCACCCTTGTTGGAAAAATATTTACATTTAGTTAATTATAGTTAATGTTATAGTTAAAATAGTTAACATTATAGTTAATATTTACATGTAGTCAATCTTAAATCATTCAAATAAGAAATTTATTTTAGTTTGGAATGCATGCATGAAAGGAATATTTTGTGGATATTTTGAATAGAAAGTACGGTGAAATATTTCAAGGCCAATAGTTTATTAAAATGTTTTGAAATACATTTTAGACGAAATATTTGAAACATAAATTTTGGAGGGAAAGTTTTTTATCGAAAATTTGGAGGGAAAAATTTTAGCGATAATTTTTGGGGGGGAATTTTAGAGGGAAATTTTTAGTCTTTAAGCTATATATTGTAATTGGGAGAGAGTGCATTTGTATCATTCAAGATCTTATTGTTGAAAGCCATGGGTTCTTCTGATAACGAATTTTTTCTTTCTACAATATCAACATCTTCGTCACGCAACAAATCTATTCAGATTGATGAATATAATAGGAGTCTGTTCAGCATGAATAAAGAGTAAAAAAATTGACTTGGTCGTAATCCTAAGGATGATGAGAACATAATTGATGAAGCGCAACAGAAATAAATTTCTGTAAATCGAGAATCAGTTATTCGTGACTTACTCTTAATCCTAAGGATTATGAAAGCGCCAATGATGAAGGGCACGATGAAGAATTTCCAGAGTCCAAAATTACACTTCGTCCAAATCCTAAGGATTATAAGGGCACCACTGATGAAGGGGGGGATGAAGAATATCCACTTCGTCCTAATCCTAAGGATTATGCGAGCACCACGTATGAAGAGGGGAATGAAGAATTTGCAGATTCAAAATATCCACTTTGTCCTAATCCTAAGGATTATGCGAACACCAATGGCGAAGAGGGGAATGAAGAATTTCCAGAGTTAAAATATCCACTTTTTCCTAATCCTAAGGATTATGCGAGCACCAATGATGAAGAGGGGAATGAAAAATTTCCAGAGTCAAAATATCCACTACGTCCTAATCCTAAGGATTATGGTAGCACCACTGATGAAGAGGGGAATGAAAAATTTCCAGAGTCAAAATATCCACTTTGTCCTAATCCTGAGTATTATGCTGGCACCATTGATGAAGAGGGGAATGAAGAATTTCCAGAGTAAAAATATCCACTTCCTCCTAATCCTAAGGATTATGCGAGCACCACTGATAAAGAGGGGAATGGAAAATTTTTAGAGTCAAAATATCCACTTCGTCCTAATCCCAATGATTATGCTAGCACCACTAATGAAAAGGTGAATGAAGAATTTGCAGAGTCAAAATATCCACTTTGTCCTAATCTTAAGGATTATGTGACCACCACTGATGAAGAGGGGGATGAATTTCCAAAGTCAAAATTCCCACTTCATCCTAATCCTAACGATTATAAGAGCACCACTGATGAAGGGGGGGGGGGGATGAAGAATTTCCAATAAATATAGATTCAAGGCATCCACTTATTCCTAATCCTAAGGATTATGAGAGCACCAGTGAGGAAGGGGAGGGGTGGGATGAATAAATTATACTAAATACAAATTCAAATCTTCCACTTAGGCCTAATCCCAAGGATTATGAGAGCACCACTGAGGAAGAGGAGGATGAAGAGTTTCTTGAAAATGATAATTTTAGAGGCAAAAATATGAATAATGGATTTTCTTTAAGTGTCCGTTTCAAAGACACTCATGGTGATGAAGAATTGAATCCTCCAATGGAATATTTCGAAATCATGGATCAATATGGTGAAGAAATTCGTGTGAGTCAGGGTTACAAAAGCGCAGATGATTCTTGTGAAATGTTTTCTTCAAGTGAGGATGGTAATGAATATTTTCTAGGCAATGATGTTGATGAATTTCTTAACTATGTTGAGAATGATGATAATATTCCTCCTAATGGTGATGAAAATGCTTCTATAAAGGATAATGGAAGGATGAAGCTTTTGCAAGAAAATATTGTAACTAGGAGTAGGAGTAGACCTTTTCATATCAATCCAAAACATTCTAGTTATACAAGGGTGAGGACAACATATCTCACAAAAAAAAGTTATTTCGTTCATTTGATTTCAAGTGAATGTTGTCGAAGGGATTGCTTGAAACACATGGATTTAAAATTTTCTTTGCGGAAAAGGAAAATATATTTGTCAATGAATAAAAGCATGCAAAATTCATATTTAGTGGGTTGCATGCAATCTTCACTAGTAGGTTATGATTATCATATTTGGAATGTATTTCTATGCACAAAGGCTTTCAAAATGTTGCATCCAATTGGTAATTTTCATTTGTCAAGAAACCAAGAAAAACTGGAAAATGATCCCACATATTATTCAAAAGTACGTTATAAACGGGAGGTTGGGCCATTAGCAAATAATACTATGTCATGGATGAAAGACTTCTTTTCAAAGCATGGAGAGTGTATGCCAAATAAAGACACAATACATATTCCAGATAATTTCTCGAGACGAGAAATATTCATTTTATACAAAGATTATGCAGAAGCTACTGAAGGAGTTGGTAATTTTATTACATATTCATATTTTACAAGGGTATGGAAGAACTAATTCAACAATGTTCGTATTCCTAAGAAGACAAGGATGGGCGTTTGCAACACATGTGCTTCTCTTAAAGAAAAAAGAGATAAATGTCAAGGGGAAGAAAGAGGTATGCGTTCAAAACAATATTTTTAAAAATTAGATAGTTATCAACTATGAACATATATTTATTCATATGTTTATTTTATTTAATGTACATATTTCGTTGTCAAAAAACTTCAAGAGTATCGCAATCAACAAACAAGTGAAAGGAAAAAATTGTATAAATGTTGAGATATGTGTTATGATAATCCAAATAAACATTAGGGTTTGATAATTGGTGGTATGGACCAAAAGAAAACACTTCTGCCACATTTTGTCAGCACGCCAAAAACTTATAGGAGGAAAATTTCATTCAGTTTCACTTGGTTGGTTGTATGGTCTTTAATGAGAAGTTGTTTCCAAGGGTTTTCTTCACAGCTCCAAATATTCATAATGATGCAAACCTGGCCATAAATATAATCCATGATGTGGTTACTCATTGGTCTCGTATTCTTCCTAAAGTTATGTATGTACAATTAGACAACACAAGCCATAAAAACAAAAATCAAGTTCTTTTTGGGTATCTAAACATGCTCGTTGAATTGGGAATTTTTAAAAAGATAAAGGTTGGTTTCCTTCTTGTCGGGCATACTCATGAACATACTGATCAAATTTTCAGTCTTTTTTCAGTAGCATTAAGGAGGAAATGTGTTGGGAGCTTGCCATCATTAATTGAATGTATTAAGAAATCCTACATTCTAGAGCTTGTTTTTCATGTGTTGGAAGAAACTATTGACATGCGAAGGTTTATTTTGGGATCGAATGGTGAGGAGAAATGAATTGAACAACTTAACGAAATTAGCTTCCAGAATCAATTTCGTATCAAAAAAATTGATGGGATAAAAATTATATGGGGCAAGAAGTATTCAATTGTTGCAGAATGGGGGCCATCATCATGTTTAGCATTTTTGAATTTTATTCCAGAGTGTCCAATAATTTCATCAAAGATATTGTTATTACAGTTAGTTGCTGAACTCCATAATGCATGAAGGCATAAGAGAGACATAAATTATTTTGAATGTCTGGAGGAAATTAAAAGATGTAATAGAGATACATATGAGTACTTTGATGTTGTTGATTTAGTTTGGTGGGAGTCTTTTTTCAATAATCAAAGTGATATGATTTAAAGATCAATAAATGAAGATACACTTTTGAAGACTCCATTTTTTTGGCCACAAAATATGCCAAATGAACATGAGGAAACACACATTACGGAAAAAAAACAATATGAAGCTATTATTAATTCTCCACAGGTAGAGGAAAGAGAAATATATATTGGTTCTAGAAGATCACGTGCACAACATGAAGCCATGGAAGACCTTTACAGGGGTTCTATGCAGGATGTTAAGGAGGGTTGCATCATAATAATGTTAGAAGATAAAGATCCACTTGGATATCCATTCTGGATTTCCAAGTTTATAAAGTTCATTAATGAAAATGAATATGTTACAACTGTTGATGTGCATTGGTATGCCACAAGTACCCACCCTTTCAATGGTGTGTACAAGCCAAAGATGGTAGTTGAAAGAAAAAAAGGCAGAAAGAGAAAAAGGAAGGGCACAAATATAAATCATCGCCGCAAAAATTTCTTAAAATTGGATGATGTTGACATACTTGTGTATGAATTCAATTTTACAAAGTGAGGAACTCTTTGGTTGAAGACCATAAATATTTTGAAGAAATTCTACTAGAACAAATACTGGTGAGATGGGACTCTGCTGAATGTAGTCGTAGATCTACAAGACTTTTGAACTCTGAAATGGTGGGCATGCATGTTGACTCATATGGAGCACTAGTTGATGAAAGATAAGAATATGGATCACCTTCATCTGCATCGAGTTGTTCATCTGAAGATGTAGGTTCTGATGGTGTGCCAAAACCTATGGTTGATTTTGAATAACTGTCTAAGAAATTTTTATGTAATTGATTTTTTTTTTTTTTTTTTTTTTTTTCCATAGAAAAAAATTGAACTTTTTATAAACAAAGTCACAAAAAGTTACATCGCAGATGCCACAACATTCCATAAGAAAGCATCACCCTAGAAGAAGGGCAGAGGCCGAAAAAATCACCTCTACTAAAAAGCAGTGGGAACGGGGTCAGAAGCTGCAGAAGGGGATCCTGCATAAGGGAGACTACATGGCAACAACATCACAACAAATAACCATATACAACCAAAATATAAAACTTGCAAGGCATCCATAAGGAGAAACACCCTACACAAAAGTCCCAAGGGCCTCTCAAGAGAGAAAACAACCCCATAAGTATGTCCAAAAATATGTAGAAAAGTATTTTAGTTCGGAAACATAAATATTTACATGAAATGTTAACAAAAAATAGAAGTTTGTAGCATTATATTATAAAACGTCCAAGAGATATGGTATGAATGGAGAAAAAAGTAAAAGATAGAGCATGATGATATATAAAACGATCAGTAATGTCTAGTGTTCGACACACGAACAACCAAACCTTCTTTCTCCTCTATGGTTCACGTGCCTGGAGAAAGTTGTAGATCGATCTTAGACATGTAGTCAGCTGCCCCATTCCGCTCCCTGTAGATATGGCATAAAGAAATCAAATTGAAGTGAGTTTTTAGAGCTTGTATTTCTTCAAGAATAGGAAGAAATAAAAAGTTTAGACATCTCTGTGTGTTGTTAAAACAAGTTTTTATGTAATTGATGTTTGCATGGTAACTTGAAATAAATATTTTGACTTCCATATGATCTTTCATGAAGTTATGAGGCATTTCTATGTTTGTTGGATTATATGTTTTAATTATGAAGAATTCACCTCTTTAGAGTATCCACAATGCAACAATGAACTACAAAAATAATTTATGTTATATTCAATATACCAATGTTGATATTTTGATTAAAAGCAAAAAATAAAATAGAAATTAATGTTGAATTTTTAGATTATGCAGTGATATTTCCATGATATTATGTACTATTTCCATTTGGTATAAGATACTTTTAAATTTTTTAAAAATTATATGCCTCATTGAAAGGGGACACTTTGTTTTGATGGTTGATTTTTAGGTTTTGGTTGAGATTATATTTAAATTTGTCTTAGGCTAAGATTTTAAAAGAGATATATTTTTATCCTTTAAAATAAAAATTACCCTTGGAATAATAAATATTTCATTTACTTGTTCATTTTTAAAAATTGTTTAAGTCATATAATTTCTCCATACTTTCATGGTTCAAGTATGTTGAAAACTTAAGATTTAAAAACTTGAGATTCACAACTTATCATTAATGATTTTATGTGCTACGATATTTTATCTTTAATGTTATGGCTGAAAACAATTACAAGCTTAGGGTTTTTTAGAGTCAAGGTATTTTATCTTTAACAAGATGGATGAAAATTGTTGGAAATGACAAGGCTTTCAGACATGATATTTTTATCTTTAACATCATGTATCAAAAATTTTACAATTTTATGATTTTTCAATGTCCTAATATGTTGTCTTTAATTCCATTGTTACAATGTGTCAAAATTGTGACACAATGTTTTTTTTTGTTATTCCAGCATCAAATCGATTTTTTTCGAGGGTGTTTTTTTAATCCTTTTCTCAAGAAACAATTTCGTTTGTATCATAATTTCAAAAAATGTTGAAATTTGACCTTGAGAAAAAAACAAATGCATTCTGGAATACACACTTTTTGTTTTTGGGGTGTTTTTTTAATGTTTTTTGAGTCTTTTTGGGCTAGAGTTCCCGTTTTGAGGTAGTAGTTCCCGTTTGATTGATAACTATGTTTTTCTTGTTTAAACCATAAAAAAATTAATAAAATATGGTTTATTACATTATTTATTATAGTGAAAGAAATCTTACTATGGTAAAACTGGTCTTAAATGGTGTATTTCAATCCATCTAATTGTAAATGGTTAGATGGCTAAATTTTGGTGATAATAGATTGCCCCCCAACGTGCGAGCGTTAGGAGATAATCATATGACCCAAGTACATTGTAAGAACGAAATCAATAGACACTGAAAGGGAGTTAGAGAAAGAGGGGTGCATAGACGAAGTGAAGTGAGAGAGGACAATGATTGAGGGGGAGAGATCTAAAAATGATATAAGTCTCCTTTAATGTTGTGGTACCTGTTCCCAATGGGGCGGAGGAGGCATACCTATGCTCGCCGAGATGAAAAAGTACAAATAATAATGGTACACCCAACAAAATGAAAATGAGCAATAAAGTACATGATAAATGGTACATGACATGCTAGCATAAAATGGGCTAGACAAAAATATAATGGATCCCACATACATATTGCGCCTGGAAAAATTTGTGGCAGGACTAAATAAATATTATCTGAGTATTTTGGGTCCCTATATTACTAGTTTAGTCCCTTATTGTTATCAGTGTATCCCCCTTATTGTTATTGTTTTACCCCTGTAACCCCAATATTGTTATTATTATGCCCTTACATTGTTATTGTTAGGTCGTTTAGGATATATTATGGGCCCATGGACTCCTATATATAGAAGGAGGTTTTGGTCATTTGTATCATCCAAGAATTGTTCATTTATGTACAATGTATTGGAGCTTTCCCCCTCGAAGTGGTTGATTTCTAAGGCGTTGATCTCTTTTTTATTCTATTTTTGGAGTTGGTTTCATAACATATTTTTATCAGAGCTTTGGATTCTAGGGTTTTGCTACTCCAAACAGTTCATCGTGGAATTTTCGTAATAAAATTTTTTCTACAAAGTGTCAGAAGATGAAATTTTTACATCATGAAGCCAAAATCCTGAGGGACCTCCTGTAAAAATTTCAGATCTTGTTTCGTAATATTTTTGGAAATATGATTTTGGGAAGTTAGGGTTTGTTCAGGCTCCCGAATTTCAACTAAAAATAGTTATCGTGGAATTTTCGCTATAATGTTTTGTATATGAAGTTTCAGAAGCTGAAACTTTTACAGTGCGAAGTAAAAATCCCGAGGAACCTCTTGTAAAAATTTCAGATCTTGGTTCAAATTTTTTTTGGAGATATAATCTAAGGAATTTAGGATTGTTTTAGGCTCCCGAATTTCATCTGAAAGAGGTGACTGTGGGACAAATGTCATAACTCTCTCTTTGAGCGTTGGATTGAGATTCTGAAAAATGTAGCTGCAAGTACACAAACTTTGGTTTTCGGCGTATTAATTGCAGATATGAAGGAGGAAACAGTGACACATGTCAAGTTGTACAAGTTCGCTCTACTAAGCCAGTCCATATTTAGGTCATCGTGGGAGATTGGGCATAACTTTGCCTTGAAGAATCCAAATAAGGTCAGAACTGTGTCATTCGAAAGAAGATTCAGAGGGCTAATTCAGGGCTGAATTTCAGATATTGAAGATCCAAAATCACAGAGATAATTTAGTTTGAATATCGAGCTCCTCAAAAGCAAGAAAAATGTGTGTATTTTTTTTTAATTACATAAGCCTCGTTTAAAAAAAAAGTAGTTTGAATTTATTCCAAGGGAATATTGAAGAATATATATCAGTATTGGGTTCTAAAATTCCCCTTAAAAGAATTCAACACCCATTAAGCCTTCATAAGGCTTTACTATGACTCATGAAGATGAAGAAACACAACATGAGATATCAAAATTACAAGAGAAAATGCACCAAATTTCGGTATCGCAAAGAGAAACAAAAAATGAAATGGAAGTTTTGAAGAAAGGTGTGGAAACTAAGATGGATGGTTTGAAGAGAGGCGTGGAAGCCAAGATGAATGGTTTGGAAGCTAATATTGATGGCATGGAAGTGGGCATGGAAGCTAAGATGGATGGCATGGAAGTGGGCATGGATGACATGGAAGCTAAGATCGATGAAAAAATGAAAGACAACATGGAAAACATGAAGAATTGTTTGGAAAAGTTGATACAAGAAATGTTTCCTAATGGTGAAAATATAGTAGAGGACACTCATGATGAGAACAAAATAAATTTTAATCGTGATTTCATAAACTATAATATTGGATGGAAGAACCACCATATTCCAAAGATGGATATGATGAAGTTTGATAACAATGATCTCGTAACATGGATACTACAGATGGAGCAATATTTTGATCTCGATAATGTGAAAAACACACAAAAGGTACACATTGCAACTTTATATTTAGAACAAAATACATTTATATGGTATCGATGGCTTTGCTCTCGTAAAAAAATTGTCACTTGATCAATTTTTACAGAGGAAATGATAGCACATTATGAGGATACAAAAAGAAACACCTTCTTTAGCCAGTTGATAAATCTCAAACAAAAGGGTTTAGTGGTGGATCACATTGAGGAATTCCAAAAATTGAATGTAAGGGTAACTGATATTCCAGAGGAACACAATATTGATGTCTTCATAGGGACTTTAAAGGATAACATCCAACATGAAGTTTGCGTTTGGGAACCTGATTCATTGGAAAAGGCATTTAGGTTGGCAAGAAAAATTGAATGTAAAATTATGGTGACAAGGAAGCCTACCAATCACATATATAAAGATGGAAGTGTTGTGACTCCTAGACTTCCACAACCTACAAGGTTGACACCACAACAATTGGAAGAAAAAAGAGCAAAAGGGATTTGCTACAGTTGTGATATCAAATACAATAAAGGTCAAAAGTGTGCTGAGAAGAAATTATTTTACATAGATTGTGAAGAGGAAGAAGAAAATGAACAAGAATCTTCAAAAGAAGAGGATATACACCAGGAACCAACCCTAGAAGAGGAAAAAATGAGTTCAACCATATCATGTAATGCATTGGTAGGAATTACCATGCCTCAAACTCTCAAGATAGAAGGACATATCAAGAAGAAAAAGGTAATAGTGTTGATTGATTCGGGTGTTAGGGTCCCGTGATTTGGCCGATTGGTGAGCCAAATGACGATGTAACATCAAACCAAGCTTTGGAGCCCGAGGACCTAGCCTTCCTGGACTCAGAGAGGGCTCTCTCTATTATATGTAAAAGATATCGGTGTGTCTGCTTATGTTGTTCTGATATTAGGCTAGTTATGAAGTAAGTTTTTGATTTTTGGTTTTTTAAGTTGTGAGGGATGAAACTGATCAAAGATATAAAAATGGGTAACAAGAAGTTAGATCAACTGGGCTATGGGGTCAAAAAGGTCAAGGAAGCTATCAGATGATGATACAAGGCTGCTGTAGGGCCGATTTGATTCAAGGTAGAAAGAATCTTTGGGAAAAATGGAGTAAATGGACATCAAGTTTGTGAATAACAAAGAGTTTCAAGCATCACTGGTTTAATAGATAACATAAACATGGTAAAGAAAACCCTTAATCATGCAACATGTAACTATAAACTAATCAACACATCGAAACAAACATTCCAGCCATGCATAGAAGTATAAGACCCTCTAACTTTGGGAAATGGCTATCAGACTTTGGGGAAAACACATAAGATGGACTAACAACTCAAAATACTATGCTGGAACGCCTAAACACAGTCTTTAAGTTATTGGGCACTTTCACAAACAAGCTTTCATAGTTTTAGGCAAAGGGCTAGATCGGGACTAGGCCTCCTTGGTTCAACAAGATGATAAACTAATCAGTCAAAGAGATAGTTTCATGGACAGAACTATGGACAGTCATAGGTAAGTAGGGCACACCATACATCCTACTCAACATGCATAGAACTTATGAATAAAACTAGCAACAATATCCTTAAGTTACTAAAGAGCAGTTAAGAATTCTTTAGTACAACTAAGGAAGAAGAAAACATAAAAGCTATGAAGATTCAGGAATTTTGAGGTGCCTCCATGGGCATATCTCAAACTTAATCTCTACTGATCTATAGCAAGCAAGGAGCATGTATCATGAATGAAAACTAGAAGACAACAACAAAGCAAGAAACACTATACCATTCTACCATGTCATGGAATCCATCAACAATCCTTCATCATTCATCAAAAGCATCCAAGAGGTAGTCCAAAATCATAACACAAGTATGTTCTTCAAAGCTCATATGACCAATATATTGCTTCTTCTCTCAAGTTCAGCCTCTGTTTACAATGAAGCCCATGGAATAAATAGGCTTGAGTGAGGAAAACCTCATGGTGCAACTAGCTATCCCATTGGTCTAATCAAAATATCTAAACTTGTCCTTGAGGCTTTGCAAAGCCCAAGGCACAAAAATATCTCATAAAATATCTAAAAATTGCTAAAAAAGGGAATTTAATTGACTTTGCAACATTTTCCAAGTGCAAAAATAGCTAAACGCATATTTGGAAAAAGCAGATTTTTGAGGTTCAAAAATTACAAAAATACTTCAAATTTATATCAGAAAAAGGTCCCCTGACTTTCCAGAAACATTTGGCAGCCTTCCTGGTGTCGAAACGAGGCTCATGATGGCCCGTTGGAAAGATATCTGTATCTACCTTCCGGCGAAACTGAAATCACTCCAATCTGATGTCTGGAAGTCTTCCAAATCTGTACCTGTGTGTAAAAATCCAGAAAATTGCAGACTGCTGATATGCCGGGCAGAATGTGCAAAAAGTGAGCATTTTTCACCATTTTGAGGGGGCGAATGATCTCCAAATGCTCTGAGAATCACTGAGGACCTGATCATGAAATTATGGCATCAACTGGTATCATCCTCCTCCCTTGACAAATCCTCAAAATGAAATGGCGAATTTATGAGTTTTCGACCAAAAACCCAAAAAATGCCAAAAAACAAAAAGTTGTTGAAATGGGCCCAAAATTGGTGTGCATGACCCTCAAGGGTCCCTAGCAACATGCTCTGAAGCTGAGGCCAAAATATCAAGTGCCGATATGTCTTTTTTCTCTTTCTGTGTCGGGCGCTTCCTCTTTTCTTCCTTCAATTTCTCTTGGGTGGCCTTTAGCTTGCGCCGGGAAAACTGATTCAACTTTTGAAAGTGATGTGTCCTCTTTATTTGTAGCTCCAGATCTCTGTTTGCTCTTTCAAGCTTCATCTCCAAGCGTTTTTTGGCTCTTTCTAACCATGCCTCTTTGTTTTCTTCAATTTCTTGCTCAAGTAAGGCAGTGAGGGGAAAGGCTTAGAGATGGGCCTATTCTTCTTCCCTTTTCTTTTCCAGGGCTCTTTTAAGCCCTATGGTTCTAGGCCTCTTCCGCCTAGGCTAGTCTCCCTCTTCTTCCTCATCAAAATCACCAATGAGTTCTTCTATCCTCGCTTGCGCTTTAGCTGCTTCATTTTTGTATTTGATTGCCCGTGCTTCATGAACAGCTGTGTGAACATTCATCTGTTTATTTTGGATCTCCAAGAAATGGTTTAAGTTCCTTTCCCGTTGAAGATCATTCTCTAATGCCTCAATTTTCCCCTGTCTATGGATTAGGAGGCTTTCAAGAATGCGGGCTTCATTATCGTTGTCATCACTTTGGATTGGGATGACAGCCAATGCACCTCCATGTTTTTCACTTTCTCCAACCTTGCTTTTCCCTTTGAAGGCCAATCTTGCACTTTTCCTTCTTGGCATGCTAGTGGGTGACCTCTTGGGCGATTTTATTTTGCTAGGGACAACTTTTGTCACTTTTGGAGTAGAAGCCTTAGGCCCTTTATTCCTTGATGTGCTGAGCTTTGTTCTTTTGGGAGGAGGAGACACAATTGCTTTACCCTTGACATCTTCTTGAAACTGCTGCTCTCCTTGTGGCTGCTATGTGTCTTCTTCTTGCTGTTCAATTTGCTGCCCCTGTTCGCCAACATCAATTTGCTGTTCTACTTCAATGCCTGGGTCAATTTGTGTTTCAACCTGCTGCCCTTTTTCACCAAAATAAAGCTGCTGTTGTGCTTGGATTTCCTGTTCATTTTGTGGCTCAAGCTGTTGCTCAATTTCCTGCCCAAGCTGCTGTTCCTTTCCTCCAATAACAAGCTGCTGCTCTTCCTCTTGTACATGTTGTTCATCATCTTCTGTTTGCTGCTGACCTTCAACACTGTCCTGTTGTTGTTCCTCATCTTCTGTTTGATGCTCTTCATCCCTTTCCTCTTGCTCATGACCTTTCTCTTCTTGCTGTCTACTTCCCTCTCCTTCTTCCTGCTGTCCTGACTGTTCTGTGGTAATTTTGAGCCTTCTAGGAGTAGGCCTGCTGGACAAAGGTATAGGGCGATGAATAGGCTAAGTGGGAGATATATGGACAGGAGGAATAGTAGAGAAATCTGGGTGACTGATGAATACATCCCATGGAACCTCTTTCTTCTCTAGCTGATGTAGGATGATAATTTTGATCAGGGAATGATGAAAAAGGGAAGGTATTTGCAGAGATTGGGCCTTCTTCTGGACTGTGGATGCCATCTTCTCGATGCTCTTGTATAAATAGTAAGGGAGATTTAGCTACCTGGTTCTAGTGAAATGCATCAATAGTCGAACATGGTAGGCATAAACTTGAGTAAACCTCCCTTCACAAGTAAAATACTTCATTATGACTTTCATAAGAGGAGCATAGCTGTCAAGAAGATAAGAAAAAGGAAAAATAGTAGTGAAAGTATCTCTATGCTCGGGCTTGATGAAAGGCTTGTAATCTTCCAAGTCAAGATGGGTCTGTTTGAACCATTTCTCGCCATGATATGGAATCTTGGTGGCTTTGGACACTAATCTGGGAGAAAACTTGAAATCAAGGTCCGCTACCTGGAAATGCTTGTTCTGGAACCTCAGGGCGCATAGGTGTGTCAATGGCGAGAAAATTTTGACCTCTTGTATCCTCTGGCAGAAATCTAGACATCCTACTTCATGGAAGTTGAAAAGGATGGATGGATGAGAATTAACCTCCTATGTAGATATTGGCTCATATCTCTTATGCGCACCACTTCTGCTGTCCTGCCTGGGAGGCATTTTGACCTAGATGTGCTTTTGAAGAGCCAAACATCCTTACTGCCTATAAACTGCCTTCTTGGAGCCAAACTGTGTCAATTCACTGTTTTGATAGAGAAACAATGTATTTGGATGATGGCAACAAGTCTCCTTACAATACAAAACCCCTGCTCTTTTAAAAAAATGGCCTTCCACCTTGAAAGTATCTCTGCCAACAGACTTTTCAATAGGATACCATACAGTGAAAAGGAGACAGCTGTTAGGTGAATTTTCTATGTAGAGTGTTAAGAAATCACCTTGCTCTTGTGAAGTTTGGAGGTCAACAACACATTTTGGTACCTAGGATCAGTAGTGGACTTTCCAATCATTACAAACCTGCCCTTCCTAGTGTGCCAATCACTCAACAAACTTATGTCTTATGAAATCAACCCTTAGTGTAATCAGACAGTCAATGTCACAGTCTTGGAACAAAGATAACAGAGTTTAAAAAGCTCCAAAAGTTTTAAGCAGAGGCTGTAGGAGTTTTCTCTTTTCAAAATAATCAAGGCCCCTTATCAATGTAACCCTTGCCTTTGTAGAAAAAACCTTTACTCTATATGGACATCTACTTATCAAATAAGCTCGAAGAACAAAAGACAGTCAAGCAACATACACAGTGAAAACTGTCTTTTTTGTGAGAAGTAGGAGCAACTTTGCCCTGTAGCTTTCAACCAATAAACTGCTCTTTGACAAAACCCTTTTTTCTTATTACACTTCACTATTCTCTATTGGTATGTCACTCCATCAAACAAAGTCACACCACATACATAGTCAACCTCCAGTGTGGGCATACAGTCAATCTCACTGTTATGGAACAAGGTGACAAAATTCTTGAAGAATGCTTTAAAAGTTCAGCAAAGCCTGTAGGAGTTTATCTTGTCAAATAGTTAAGGCACCTTATCAATGTGAAACCCTTGCCTTTGTAGAAAAAACCTTTACTCCATCTGAATATCAACTTTATCAAAATAAGCTTGAAGAACAAAGACAGTTAAGTAGAATACTCAGTGAAAAACTGTCTTTTCTGTGGTTTATAGGAGTGACCTTTGCCCTTTGATGCTTTGAAGGTATAGGATCTCTTGTCCTCTGATCAATAAAGGTGAAAACACACAGCTCCTAGTTCAACACAATTTCTTTCCTGTAGGTGCCTTTAATAACACATTCAGCAATTTACCACAGTTTTACACCTCGGATCACCACACAGCAAAAACACTGTTTTTCAGATATGGTGACAAAGTTTGAAAGTTTTGTATGCTGTGGTATGAGAAATTTGTAGCAGTTCAACACACTGTTTTCTCTATAGGCACTTCTAGCAGTATATCTACCACTCAAGCACAACTTCAACCAATGGATATTTTCACAGCAAAAACCAGTTTACAGATATGGTGATGTAGCAAGTTAAATGAGGACAAGCCCTCTCTTGATTTGACCTTAACCCTGATAGGCAGTTCCACAAATATCTGATGATAATAAACTAAGACAAACTCAACAATTCCGCTTTAACTCCTTCATTCCTTGCACTTATTTGAACCATATACTCTCAGTCAAAGTCGTTATTTATAAGAGAGGTTAAAAGGGCTTGTTTTGTTTCTATGATGTGGTAGAAGAGGCCTGTAGTTTTCAATCACAACCGCTCTTAAAAACAAACCCTGCTTTAATTTGAACGCTGCCTTCTTCAACAAACACTGTTTTTCTGCCTCAAACAAATTTTAGAAGATGTGAACTTTGAAGGAGAGCAAGCCAAAATACCTCAAAATCACGATGCAGATCTTTGTTTGCGGGTTGGAAATGTTTTGAAGGTGGTTGGAGGCGTAATGACAAACGCGACGCGTTTGAATGAGAAAACGCTGCGCACAAAGCTATCGGGTGGCTCTGTCGGGTCGGTTGGGCGCCGTGTACAGGTGCGTCGCGCGACAGTCTACCGCCTGTGTTAAATTGCCTCTGAGCGCGTCGCGCAGATTTACAGGCGCGTCGCGCAGTTATAACTGTGGCAAATTTCTTCAGAATCGCTCCAATATTCTTTGTTTGATGCTGAGAAGATCAAAGGAAAACTTGCTTGTGATTTGAAAATGAAAATTCACTCTTCGACCTCACGCCTTTGACATATCAAAACTCCCAACGGTCACTTTTATTTTTTGAAATGCAAAATGAACTTTTGGTTGGCCCTTGCAAGGTTTTCACAGCTTTTTGACTTTCTTCAACAATACCCTTTTGGCGTATTTGTAATTTGGATTCCGAAGCGATGCAGGCAGCGGAGATTTTTATGTTTTTTAGACCATGCTAACATGAATCAACTTCTTTATAAAAAACAAATATGGCTTGAAAGGTCAAAACTCTGTTTCACTTATGCACATGCGTTTGAAGGGTGATTTCTGTCAGTTTTGTCTGTTTGGTGACAATTTAACACCGAAATTCAAACTTTGAATAATGCCCCGATGACCTATAGGCCATTCTCTACCACTTTGTTAATCCTTGATGTTGATATTCATTATGTAAACCCCATTCCAAAACTGTTAAAAAATCCTGAAGACTGGTTTGTTATTTGAACGGATAGGGTTTGTATTTTCACCTTGCTTTGAAAACTTCTATCCCCAATTGCTCCTTCCACCTCTTTCCCACTGCAGGTGCCCAAATTTGCTGATCTTAATTGGATTTGGTTATGACCCTTTGATTTAAGAAGGGCACCCTTTTTCAATACTCTCCTCTGCTCAAAACATATTATATAATATCTCTGTCCATTGAATAATGAAAACCCATTTTGGCCTTGAACTTTCTAAAACACTGACAGTCTATCAAAACACCTCCTTTGCCTATGATAAACAATAGTTCCAAAGGTGATGTCTCTTGGTAGTAAAACTCAAATCGCCCTTGCCAGCTGATTTTCTTTCCATGCTTTTCAAAGTTTTCAAAACTCAGACCATAACTTGTGGATAAAGATGTCCTTTGAAACTTTGACTGTTTCTTACTCAGAGGAGGAAATGTCTCTTTTTGGAGCTGTGGCATTTAGATTTTTCCTTTGATGCTTTCCAGAACCTGAAACACTGTACCACAGCTCTTTTTGTACTTGATGAGCTTGTATACCTGTTTGCAAGAGACAAACTAGATCAAATACATTTTTGCTCTGGGTATTATACTATAATCTTGTCTGCAATGTAAATCTAATTGGGTGACAGGTGTAGCTTGACTGTAGATGCAACTGTTAGGTGTCTTTGAATTTTCTTCTTTGACTGTGGGTAGAAA
Source organism: Pinus albicaulis (assembly GCA_034641835.2). Classification (NCBI taxonomy): domain Eukaryota; kingdom Viridiplantae; phylum Streptophyta; class Pinopsida; order Pinales; family Pinaceae; genus Pinus; species Pinus albicaulis. The sequence goes on along the minus strand of CM076575.1, from coordinate 1,131,375,153 downwards.
GCAAAACAGAAGATGATACATCAGGGTTAGAAAGTGAAACAAGGATAGCTGCCCTTTTGTTTCCTGTGAAGGAGGTTTTCACTGTCTCATTGCACTGCTCTTTGTTGAGGGGTAACTGAAATGTCACCATTTGCCTTGGTCAACTTATGATAAGTTATTTGAAAGATAATCTCTGTGAGTATGGAAATTAGCACTCTTTGAAAAACCAACATCCTTTCTTCTGCTCATAGACACCGAGGCTCCTTTTGGCCACTTTCTTCTGATGGAGTTCTGAAAACACCAACGACTGTATCTGAAGAGAAAATACCTGTCTTTGTGGTGGAGTGTAACTTGCATGTACTACTTTCCTACCTCTTCTTCATGTTCATCCAGAAACCATGGACTGTACTTCACACTTCAACAGGAACAAAATAACACATAGGGGTCTTTTCACTGAAATATTTTCCTATTTAAGACTGATTTAAAACTATTCATATTAACACCCCTGCAGAGATATTTGTTATGATAGCTTTGATTAAGGAGTCCTTTTTGATGCGCCCTGATGATGACTGAAACCTCAACTGATTCTCTTTACCAAAACTACACACTCTGTGTCCTCTTGCCTTGCACATTTCAGATCTTAGCACTGTTATAACCATCATTTACACTCAGAAACCTAGAGTCACTGTTTTACTGTCCAGTAAAAAGCAAGTCTGTGCTTTTGCAATCCTTAAAAGTCAATATTGGCCAACGCCCTCTGCTTGTAGATGAAGGAGGCGCCTTAACCCTCTGCTTGTAGATGAAGGAGGTTCTTGGCCATGATGAATTACTAGTCTGTGTGACAGTGGTGTCTTTTCTTTTACTGTCATTTCATGCTGAAAGGAAGCTGCAAGGTCTTGATGAGTAACTCTCTGTCTTGCAGATAGATCTCAGGCTCATGTTTACATGGAGAAGCAGTTGTTCTTCTAAATGTAGATTCAAGAAATTTCTTCTGAGATGATGTTATATTTCCTGTCTTTGTAGAATCCATAAAACACTGTAAAACACCTAATAATCAGCTTGAGACTATGGTTTATGCAGTGCTGAGACCTAGGGATGTGTAAATGGCGCGACTTAGAGCTGTGATCAACTTGATTTGCAGAGTGGGAGGTCTGTCATGATTGGTTTGTATCAGATGGAGGTTTTTTGGCCTTTTGATGGTTTCCAAGGGTAAAATGCCTTAAAGCGCCACTTCCTAACTTAGGGGAGGCTTTTGAAACAGACTTGGATTTTCCTCCTAGAGCTGATAGGCAGACCAGTAGGGCTAAGGATAGATAGGATAGTGATAATGAGTTTGAACTTTGACCTGGGCGGACTGAAAAGTAGGAGGGCGAAAAAGTTTTATGAGGGTTTTCTAGATGACAAATTGACATATGGAGATCAGCTTCTAGAAAACTCAGCTATGGATCTAGTCATCACTAACAAGTGAAAAATACCGATGACTAACAGTGGCTCCATTTGGGGAGGGCAGCTCCTCGTCAGGAGGTGTCCAGAATTCAGATCTTTGGCTTATGAAGACCAGTGCCTTACCCATTGGCGCAAAAATTCACCCTTCTTTGATGTTATTTCTGAAAAGTGACAGCATGGTTAACATCAATGATACTTCTACCTACCCCACTATCTTTCCTAACATTTTTTCTTCTCTTTGGCGCATTTGAACTAGCAGCCTTTTGACAAGGTATATTTTTATTTTTGCAAAATGAACCTATCTATTTCTACTCTTATATCTGCCGGGAGTTCAGATTAAACTGATGAACTCCTTCATTACGCTACCTATGCTAGATCAACTGTCAAGATTAAGCAGTTTGACAGGATTTTGTTTTATAATCTAAAACATGAAATTTAAAAGATGATCAAATCAGGATTAGACAATCTGATTTGTCATGCATTTGCGGCATAAAAGACAAGCTGCACACAAATATTATTTGCAACAAAAGGAAAACTAGACAAGCGGGGTTAGGATGTACAATGTATTTTTCATCCCTCGCTTCTCTCTTTGGTTCTGTTTTAGGCATGTGGAACCAGAATCTCTCCCTAATCTAAGCTCTGTGATAAGTCAATCTTACACAATGTTGACTATCTTTTGCACTCACTAACTTATCAGCAAATAAATTTAAACATGCTCAGCTATGATTAGGCTAGATAGCTGAACAAGACATTGAAGTACTAGTAGTGGCATTTAGACTTGCTCGCTTTCCGAAAGACTATTTTTTGGAACATGGGGCTTTGTTCTATCTTCACTCGCCCTCTTTTCTGTCTTTTACTGTTTTTGACTTTTCTATCTTTTACTGTTTTTGACTTTTCTATTTTTCAAACAGTGGTATGTATAGTGAATCAAAAAACTTGGAAATGACGGAATTTAAGCATCTTATCCTCGTAAGGATCTCCTCTTACCCTTGGCCCACTTAACTCCTGAAAAGAAAAATTTGGGAAGTTTTCTCTCTCTAACATGACACAGGGATTCATGCAAGAATCTCTAAACAAACCGGTATCTTCCCACTGTACCTCTTTGAATATCTAATTTCCACTCCTTTCCTTACTGTACATTTTCCTTAAGTAATGCATGTACTCTTGATCATTCTTGAAATAGATAATGACATCATCAAGGTACGCAAAAATGCAGAAATTTAAAACTGGGAACATGGCCTTCATGAATAGATTTCTGATATTGGGTGGTTTTGCAATTTTGATTTTGAAATTAGATCTACCTCCCGCAAACTGGAAAAAATCTTTAAGCTGTCTACTTTGCAAGGGAATATTTTGAACATGACCTGAAGCACCATCTTGCGAAAATACATGATTAAAAGCACTTTTAATTGGTGAATCATGGTCTTGGGTAGAAAAAACATAATTTCTGTTATAGGGATATGCAGTATTATTTCTAAAATTAAAGCAGACTCTATGACCATCTGTTTTATCCCTGATTATTTCAGTTTGTTTCAGATTGTTGTGTTTTCTCTTGTCAAAGTTGTTCTTTGAGGGAAAGGTAGTGACACAGTATTTTCCCTTGTTTTTCCTGTAGAAATTGGTATTCTGCATGAGATTTCTGATTTTAGCTTTTCTGAGTTCTTCATGAAAAGATAGAAGATGAGCCAATTTTAGTAGCTCAGGTATGCTGGAACTGCAACTATCATTCTTGCTCATAAGAATTTTATCAGGCATTTTTTCTAGATTTTGAGCTGCTAAGGCTATAGTCAAAGTTTCATTTGCAGTGGATGATCCATATGATGATAAATCTTTGAGGTATGGTAGAAACATTAAACTCCCTTGCTCTCGGGTTCCGAACAGGTTTATGATGTGTAAGTCTTCTAAAGCCTTTACACAGAAAACATTTCCGCAGGTTATTTCTGGTGTTTGACTAAGGTTAGAGTAATTTGCTTGATAGTACATGAGGGTTTGTGCTTCTTGCTCTAATCCCACCTTAGAAGGGACATACTTACTTTCTTCAAGACACAGCTGTTCATGATCATGATAGTTTTGAGTGTCTAGTTCATCATAAGGCACCAGGGACAACTGATGTGGTGGATCAAAGTTTATTTCAGTTTCTCCTGACTCTTCCTCCATGTTTTCGTCAATATGCATAATGAAAGAGTTCAGGCCAGAACGCAAGGAGCACATTGGAATGTTATCTGGCCTAACTTGACTGCTAATCATGTATTTCATGTGTGATTCTCGGTAGAGTATTACGATACGATGGAACACGGGAATGGTGGCGAAAGACATATCCAATTGAATATTTCCTTGGAGTTTGGCTCCCCAAGATCTGGATAGAAGCATCCCGTACTTGGGAGGGATGTCTGCCACTACTATGTCGATGATTAGATGTTTCGCAGGTATTTGGGCCAGACTGAAGCAAAGGTCTTTGATGAAACCCAGGCATTTGAATCTACTTGAATCAAATGAATACAAGTCTTTGTATGGTCTTGTGATTTTTAAGCCTAGTCTTTCCATTACAACCTTCGGCATAAGATTATGCGAGGCGCCCGGAGTCTAGCATGGCATTGTGGAGGATTTGGTCGTGGATGTTTAGGTTAATGTAAAATGGAAGAGTAGTTCCTTCTTGGAATTTTCCCTCTATCTTCAGACCAAACAACACTTCAGGAGTGTCATCAGCTAGATTAACAGTGTTTACATCACTCCCTAGATTTAGGACCTTTAGCACTTGGGATTTATAAGAGTTTTGGGCGATGAGTTCAGTAAGAGGCATGGTGATCTTGATCTTGGCGATTTCGCCCTCAAAGCTAAAAGGCAGCTGAAGTTTAGATATGTTTGTTTCAGCTTTTTTGCTACGACCTTCTCTATGTTCTAAGTTTGTAGGCTTTGTTTCGGGATTTTGTTTGCCATAGTTGCTTCGGTAACTTTTATGGAGGTACTCGGAGCAGCTGAGTTAGGACTAGATTGGGTAACTTTAGCTTTGTTTTGGTCACTCTTCTCGACCTTGATCTTGTCACTGCTTAATGCTTTCTTGAGGATGGTATCAGGGGCTTTTTGTGATATCTGAGTTACTCTTTTTGGAATGATTTTGATTTTTTTTGCTTCTAAGATTATACTGCCGGTGAGCTTCTATTATGGCATTTTGAAACTCTATGGCAGGATCGTCGAGATCTTCATAGTTGGTCTCATCTTGATTAGGAGAACATAACTCTTGTTCTTCTGCTGTGAGGTACACCTCACTCTCATTATCAGACCCTACAATATTTAAATGACTTTCATCAATGGGTTCTGTATCTCTATCATCTTCTTCCACATAGTTTTCATTGAATGGTGGTCTAATTTGTTGGTCATTTTCCCTTGGTCTGTTTTGAGGCTGTTCCCTCCTAAAGTTCTAGTTTCGGTTTCTGTTTGGAGGGTTAGGCTGGTTGTCCCTAACAGGAGCCTTTTCATTTATTATTTCCCACATTTTTGCCATGGTTTTTACCAAGTCATCTATTCTAGGATCTAGGGAAGGAGATGAAGTGGAGACCTCGTCTTTATATGTGACCTTTCTTTCTAATCTAGTCCTAGCTCTTTTTTCTGCTAAGTTGGCATCTGCTTTTATGGCTATTTGTTACATTTCCTCTAAGGTAGGGGGATCCTTGTCTCTCAGATGATATGTCATGTCTCGATCGAAACCCTCGGGGAATTTTGCCAAGGCTAAACCAAGTGGGGGTTTGAAATGAGGTGGGAGGGAGTTATATACACTGTTGAACCTAGTGCAGTAAGCTTGGACACTTTCCCCATTTTCCCGTTTTAGGTTGTTATATTCTGAAAAGATTTGAATGGGGTTTCTTCAGATTTCCCACCTATTTCTGAAGACTTGATGTAGTTCTGGGATATTGTGGATACTGTTTGGAGTTAAGCTTTTGAACCATGTTTTGGATTCACCACCAAGACTTTGAGCGAATATTCTCATTCTGACGGTCTCGTCTTGTACCTCCAGGTATTCATAAGCATCAGTCATCCTACTTATATGCTGTTGAGGTGTAGTTGTATCTTCTCCAGTAAAGTGTGGGATTTTGTCTTGATATTTATTTGGGAGAGGAGCCAAAGGCGATGGCAACACCAAAGGTGCATACCAGGCTACCATGACGGGAGCTAATGGATGATGTACAAGATGAGGACTAGTGGGATGAGATGAGGTGGTTTGAACAGGTGTGGCGGATGAACTTGGACTAGCGATCTGGTTTTGAGCAGATCTGGGATGATAGGAGCCAAACTGATAGAGAAGATGGAAGTCAGGAGGAGTGGTAGGTGAAGCTTCTCTACTAGGACTCTGTGGTGGGTTTAGGGTTTCAAGATCGTCAAAGTTTATCTTACTGTATGATTTTCTTAAAGGAAAAGTTTTGATGACTCTAATTCAGGTAGATACGTAGGATAGTGAGATGTTCGGGCTTGATCTTTGTTTGGATAGATCTGCCGGTAGCTAGATGGTCGGTTTAGACTTTCCGCGAGAATCTTCTCTGGGTCATCTACTATGATAGGGGGATTTGGGTCTGGATGGGATCTGGTGTTGATTCTTCGTGAAGCCAGACTTTGGATCTAGAGTTTAGAGAGAATGGTATTGGTGAATGTTCTGGATGAGTGGTCTCTCTAAATTTCTACTAAGGTGAAGGATGGTTAAAATAAAAGGGATGAACTAGTGGAGTCGCCAGGTGGAACTGGGTTGTTTTTACGAAGATAGCTTATGGTCCACCACCAGTAACTAATCTGGGAATGTTTTGGATTTTCTGAGTTTTATGTGCAGCCTATGGTTTGTTTAAGTATCTAAAGGACCAAAGAGTCTATAAGAGTTTGCTAGACTATCATATACTCAGTGTCCCACCATCTCCCGCTATGTTCGTGAGCGATGGGATAGGTCTATCGGATAGTAGCCTAGAGTTTGGTAAAATAGTAAGGCTTACTAGAGGTTAGTGGAGTCGCCAGGTGGATTATCAGTTGTTTTGAGATATATTTGTATGGTCCACCACCAATATTGACAAAAACCAATCTAAGGAAGTAGTTTGGGGTTTTTTTTAGTTTTATGTGCACCCTAGGATGTAAAAGTGTTATAAACCTGATTCATCACTTTGCTAAGATGGTTGAAACAGAGGGTTCACACTAAATGATTCTAAAGGCTGATGGTTTAAGTTAAAATTTGAAGGACTAAGGAGTCTATAAAAGTTTTCTAGACTATCATGAACTCAATAAGTCCCACCGTGATCGCCATTATGTTAGGGTGGCGATGAGGTGGCTAAATCGGATGGAATTCTAAAATTTGGCAAGGTAGTAAGGCCTACTGGAGGCTAGTGGAGTCGCCAGGTGGATTTTTAGTTGTTTTTGAGGTATATGTGTATGGTCCACCACCAATACTATCAAAAACCAATCTAAGGGAGTTTTTTGTGGTTTTTTCTGAGTTTTATGTAGTCCTGAGGTTTGGAAGAGTTTCCTATAACTGACTCATCATTTTTCTAGGATGGTGAGACAACCAGATTCTACTCTTCTAAGTTTGACTGAGATTTTGAGAGCTCCTAAGGGATACCTAGGATGTTTTGACTCAAAGTCCCACCGTGATCGCCATTATGTTAGGGTCCCGTGATTTGGCCGATTGGTGAGCCAAATGACGATGTAACATCAAACCAAGCTTTGGAGCCCAAGGACCTAGCCTTCCTGGACTCAGAGAGGGCTCTCTCTATTATATGTAAAAGATATCGGTGTGTTTGCTTATGTTGTTCTGATATTAGGCTAGTTATGAAGTAAGTTTTTGATTTTTGGTTTTTTAAGTTGTGAGGGATGAAACTGATCAAAGATATAAAAATAGATAACAAGATGTAGATTAACTGGGCTATGGGGTCAAAAGGTCAAGAAAGCTATTAGATGACGATACAAGGCTGTTGAAGGGCTGATTTGATTCAAGGTAGAAAGGATCTTTGGGAAAAATGGAGTAAATGGACATCAAGTTTGTGAACAACAAAGAGTTTCAAGCATCACTGGTTCAATAGATAACATAAACATGGTAAAGAAAACCCTTAATCATGCAAAATGTAACTATAAACTAATCAACACATCGAAACAAACATTCAAGCCATGCATAGAAGTATAAGACCCTCTAACTTTGGGAAATGGCTATCAGACTTTGGGAAAAACACATAAGACGGACTAACAACTCAAAATACTATGCCGGAACGCCTAAACACAGTCTTTAAGTTATTGGGCACTTTGACAAACAAGCTTTCATAGTTTTAGGCAAAGGGCTAGATCGAGACTAGGCCTCCTTGGTTCAACAAGATGATAATCTAATCAGTCAAAGAGATAGTTTTATGGACAGAACTATGGACAGTCATAGGTAAGCAGGGCACACCATACATCCTACTCAACATGCATAGAACTTATGAATAAAACTAGCAACAATATCCTTAAGTTACTAAAGAGCAGTTAAGAATTCTTTAGTGCAACTAAGGAAGAAGAAAACATAAAAGCTATGAATATTCAGGAATTTTGAGGTGCCTCCATGGGCATATCTCAAACTTAATCTCTACTGATCTATAGCAAGCAAGAAGCATGTATCATGAATGAAAACTAGAAGACAACAACAAAGCTAGAAACACTATACCATTCTACCATGTCATGGAATCCATCAACAATCCTTCATCATTCATCAAAAGCATCCAAGAGGTAGTCCAAAATCATAACACAAGTATGTTCTTCAAAGCTCATATGACCAATATATTGCTTCTTCTCTCAAGTTCAGCCTTGTTTACAATGAGAGCCTTGTGGAATAAATAGGTCCAAGTGAGGAAAACCTCATGGTTCAACTTCCATCCTCATTGGCCTAATCAAAATATCTAAACTTGTCCTTGAGGCTTTGCAAAGCCCAAGGCACAAAAATATCTCATAAAATATCTAAAAATTGCTAAAAATGGGAATTATATTGACTTTGCAACATTTTCCAAGTGAAAAAATAGCTAAACACACATTTGGAAAAAGCATATTTTTGAGGTTCAAAAATTACAAAAATACTTCAAATTTATATCAGAAAAAGGTCCCCTGACTTGCCGGAAACATTTGGCAGCCTTCCTGATGTCGAAACGAGGCTCATGATAGCTCGTTGGAAAGCTATGAGTGTCTACTTTACGGCGCAGCTAAAATCACCTCAATCTGATGCCTGGAAGTCCTCCAAATCTGTACCTGTGTGTAAAAAGCCAGAAAATTGCAGACTGCTGATATGCCGGGCAGAATGTGCAAAAAGTGAGCATTTTTCGCCGTTTTGAGGGGGCGAATGATCTCCAAATGCTCTGAAAATCGCTGAGGACCTGCTCATAGAATTATGGCATCAAATGGTATCATCCTCCTCTCTTGAAAAATCCTCAAAATGAAATGGAAAATTTATGAGTTTTTGATCAAAAACTCAAAAAATGCCAAAAAACAAAAAGTTGTCAAAATGGGCCAAAAATTGGTGCACATGACCCTCAAGGGTCCCTAGCAACATGCTCCGAAGTTGAGGCCAAAATTTCAAGTGCTGATGTTTCTTTCTCCTCTTTCCGTGCCGGGTGCTTCCCCTTTTCCTTCTTCAGTTTCTCTTGGGCTACCTTTAGTTTGCGCCGGGCAAACTGATTCAACTTTTGAAAGTGATGTGTCCTCTTCCTTTGTAGCTCCAGATCTCTGTTTTCTCTTTCAAGCTTCATCTCCAAGTGTTTTTTGGCTCTTTCAAGCCATGCCTCTTTGTTTTCTTCAATTTCCTGCTCAAGGAGTGCAGTGAGAGGAAAGGCTTGGAGATGGGCTTGTTCTTCTTCTTTATGCTTTTCCAAGGCTCTTTTAAGCCCTATGGTCCTAGGCCTCTTCCGCCTAGGCTGGTCTCCCTCTTCTTCCTCATCAAAATCACCAATGAGTTCTTCTATCCTTGCTTGCGCCTTAGCTGCCTCATTCTTGTATTTGATAGCTCGTGCTTCATGAACTGCTGTGTGAACATTCATCTGTTTATTTTGGGTCTCCAAGAAATAGTTGAAGTTCCTTGCCCGTTGAAGATCATTTTCCAATGCCTCAATTTGCCCCTCTCTATGGATTAGGAGGTTTTCAAGAATGCGGGCTTCATTATCGCTGTCATCACTTTGGATTGGAATGACAACCAATGCACCTCGATGTTTTTCACTTTCTCCAACCTTGCTTTTCCCTTTGAAGGCCAATCTTGCACTTTTCCTCCTTGGCATGCTAGTGGGTGACCTCTTGGGCAATTTTCTTTCACTAGGGACAACTTTTGTCACTTTTGGAGTGGCAGCCTTAGGCCCTTTCTTCCTTGCTGTGCTAGGTTTTGTTCTTTTGGGAGGAGGAGACCCAACTGCTTTACCCTTGACATCTTCTTGAAACTGCTGCTCTCCTTGTGGCTGCTGTGTGTCTTCTTCTTGCTGTTCAATTTGCTGCCCCTGTTCGCCAACATCAATTTGCTGTTCTACTTCAATGCCTGGGTCAATTTGTGTTTCAACCTGCTGCCTTTTTTCACCAAAATCAAGCTGCTGCTATGCTTGGATTTCCTGCTCATTTTGTGGCTCAAGCAGCTGCTCAAATTCCTGCTCAAACTATTGTTCCTGTCCTTCAATATCAAGCTGCTGCTCTTCCTCTTGTACCTGCTGTTCATCATCTTCTGTTCACTGCTGACCTTCACCACTGTCCTGCTGCTGTTTTTCATCTTCAGTTTGTTGCTCTTCATCCCTTTCCTCTTGCTCATGACCTTTCTCTTCTTGTTGTCTACTTCCCTCTCCTTCTTCCTGCTGTCCTGACTGTTCTGTAGGAAACTTGAGCCTTCTAGGAGTAGGCCTGCTAGACAAAGGTACAGGGCGATGAACAGGCTGGGTGGGAGATATATGGACAGGAGGAACAGTAGAGAAATCTGGGTGGCTGATAAAAACATCCCATGGAACTTCTTTTTTCTCTAGCTAGTGTAGGATGATAATTTTGATTAGAGAATGATGGAAAAGGGAAGGTATTTGCAGAGGTGGGGCCTTCTTCTGGACTATGGATGCCATCTTCTCGAGGCTTTTTTATAAAAAGTAAGGGAGATTTAGTTGCCTGGTTCTAGTGAAATGCATCAATAGTCGGACATGGTAGGCATAAACTCGAGCAAACCTCCCTTGACAAGTAAAATACTTCATTATGACTTTCATTAGAGGAGCATAACTGTCAAGAAGATAAGAAAAAGGAAAAATAGCAGTGAAATTATCTCTATGCTCAGGCTTGATGAAAGGCTTGTAATCTTCCAAGTCAAGATGGGTCTGTTTGAACCATTTCTCGCCATGATATGGAATCTTGGTGGCTTTGGACACTAATCTGGGAGAAAACTTGAAATCAAGGTCCGCTACCTGGAAATGCTTGTTCTGGAACCTCAGGGCGCATAGGTGTGTCAATGGCGAGAAAATTTTGACCTCTTGTATCCTCTGGCAGAAATCTAGACATCCTACTTCATGGAAGTTGAAAAGGATGGATGGATGAGAATTAACCTCCTATGTAGATATTGGCTCATATCTCTTATGCGCACCACTTCTGCTGTCCTGCCTGGGAGGCATTTTGACCTAGATGTGCTTTTGAAGAGCCAAACATCCTTACTGCCTATAAACTGCCTTCTTGGAGCCAAACTGTGTCAATTCACTGTTTTGATAGAGAAACAATGTATTTGGATGATGGCAACAAGTCTCCTTACAATACAAAACCCCTGCTCTTTTAAAAAAATGGCCTTCCACCTTGAAAGTATCTCTGCCAACAGACTTTTCAATAGGATACCATACAGTGAAAAGGAGACAGCTGTTAGGTGAATTTTCTATGTAGAGTGTTAAGAAATCACCTTGCTCTTGTGAAGTTTGGAGGTCAACAACACATTTTGGTACCTAGGATCAGTAGTGGACTTTCCAATCATTACAAACCTGCCCTTCCTAGTGTGCCAATCACTCAACAAACTTATGTCTTATGAAATCAACCCTTAGTGTAATCAGACAGTCAATGTCACAGTCTTGGAACAAAGATAACAGAGTTTAAAAAGCTCCAAAAGTTTTAAGCAGAGGCTGTAGGAGTTTTCTCTTTTCAAAATAATCAAGGCCCCTTATCAATGTAACCCTTGCCTTTGTAGAAAAATCTTTACTCTATATGAACATCCACTTATCAAATAAGCTCGAGGAATAAACAAAGCAAAAAACACAGTGAAAACTGTCTTTTCTGTGAGAAGTAGGAGCAACTGTGCCTTGTAGCTTTCAACCAACAAACTGTTCTTTAACAAAAACCCTTTTTCTTATTACACTTCACTATTCTCTATCGGTATGTCATTCCATCAAACAAAATCATACCACATACATAGTCAACCTCCAGTGTGGGCATAAAGTCAAACTCACTGTTATGGAACAAGGTGACAGAGTTTTTGAAGAATGCTTTACAAGTTCAACCAAGCCTGTAGGAGTTTATCTTGTCAAATAGTTAAAGCACCTTATCAATGCGAAACCCTTGCCTTTGTAGAAAAAACCTTTTCTCTTATATGAATATCCACTTATCAAAATAAACTCAAAGAACAAAAGCCAGTCAAGTGGAAAACTTGGTAGCTTGTACCTTACTATGTTATAAGGTGAGCCTTTACCATTGATGCTTTGAAGGTACTTAGGATATCTTGTCCTCGATCAATAAAGGTGAAAACACACAGCTCCTGATTCAACACAATTTCTTTCTGTAGGTGCCTTTAATAACACATTCAGCTTTCACCAGAGTTTTACACCTCGGATCACCCTGCAATAAGACTGTTGTTTTCAGATATGGTGACAAAGTTTGAAAGTTTTGTATGCTGTGGTATGAGAAATTTGTAGCAGTTCAACACACTGTTTTCTCTATAGGCACTTCTAGCAGTATATCTACCACTCAAGCACAGCTTCAACCAATGGATATTTTCACAGCAAAAACCAGTTTACAGATATGGTGATGTAGCAAGTTAAATGAGGACAAGCCCTCTCTTGATTTGACCTTAACCCTGATAGGCAGTTCCACAAATATCCGATGATAATAAACTAAGACAAACTCAACAATTCTGCTTTAACTCCTTCATTCCTTGCACTTATTTGAACCATATACTCTCAGTCAAAGTTGTTATTTATAAGAGAGGTTAAAAGGGCTTGTTTTGTTTCTTTGATGTGGTAGAAGAGGCCTGTAGTTTTCAATCACAACTGCTCTTAAAAACAAACCCTGCTTTAATTTGAACGCTGCCTTCTTCAACAAACACTGTTTTTTTGCCTCAAATAAATTTTAGAAGATGTGAACTTTGAAGGAGAGCAAGCCAAAATACCTCAAAATCACGATGCAGATCTTTGTTTGCGGGTTGGAAATGTTTATAAGGCGGTTGGAGGCGTAATGACAAATGCGACGCGTTTGAATGAGAAAACACCGCGCACAAAGC